>OX456985.1:99480587-99804742 GCA_949752695.1 Melanostoma scalare | reverse complement strand
GAACAGACTTATTCCTAACGGACTGTTTGGAAACATCAATTTAAATGAAAATTATCGTCCATCTATGGTCATTTGCGATGGAACCTTCAAAAAAGTTCAAACTACTGCTTGCAGAAAACCTTTTGTGATCACATGATGTGATGGGTATATCCTGGGGTGCCAGCACGTAACTTGTTACAATCGAGGATTGTTGATCGTCGGCCAACTCGAAACAAATTATTTTTGACAGCACGTATTTTGTAACGAGTTTCATTTTGATATCAATTTAAATTCAAATTGGTTTTCTTTAAAATAAAGTTCGATCGAAATATGTAATGAGGAAGTATTTAACTCAAAGAATTAAAAGAAGATGCCTCAGTGATAAAAGTAGTCCATTAGATTGCGTGAGAATGAGTAAGTGTTCGTATATTTCTACAAAGAAAAAAAATTAGACTCGAAACCAAACCATTTGTTTTTTTAGTTCTGTACTGCAGATCAGATTGAAAAAAGAATGTTTCCTGATGGTACTAGGCTGCTTAAATTTCCCAAACAGCGTTAGAAGCACATCGGTGCCACCAGTTTTCCAGCTTTGCGCCAATTTTAATCTCCTTGCCAGTGGAAGTTACCTAGTGAATATCGGAGCAAATGTGTTACTAGGGACGGCACAAACAATAGAGTCAAAGTTCTTCCGAAAAACGTTGCTTGTTCTGGAAACAAATTTTGTTCTCAACTGATAAAATTTTATATTTCAAAGTTTCAAGAAATCAAGGAGCATTATTATAGTAAATTCAAGTTGCCGGGAATAGTAGCTGTGTTGATGGCACTCACATTCCTGTTTTGAGACCTTTTTTGAGGATTCCTTTTGCTAAATATGGTTAATATTTCAATTTGTTTTTTTATTAATTGACATAATATTGTTAGTTTTTTCCATTTAAAAAAAAAACACTGCCTAGGTCGACGGACGACAACTATTTTCTGTCGAGTGAAAACGTTTGTTTCGAGCGTCGTTTCCAAGTTTGTGTGCTGCCAAAAAAGAGTATCGAGAAAACTCGATTGATTCAAAATATGTTCTGTCGACATTCGATTGCATCGACAATCCTCTATTTTAGCAAGTTACGTGTTGGCACCCCTGGTCCCTGGACGTTATAGGGCCTTATGCTGCAACTGCAACCTCTATCTGATGCTAACATAATGAATCATCTTTTCATAGACGATTATGAAACGTTCAGGCAATATTTTAGACAAAATGATGTTTTTATTTTGGACAGAGGATTCAGAGACGCAATCCCACATCTTGAATCTCAAGTATATAAGTCTTTCATGCCTGAGTCTGTTGCTGAAAGTTAGTGGCGTAGATAGCTTTTGGCTAAGGGGGGGACAAACCTAGTTCGCTCATTTTTTGAAAGATTCAATAATTAAAAAAAAAGACAAATAGGTTATAACATTTCATTGCCGATGATTCTGTTTTTTTCTTGCTCAAGTGGCCTTAGAACTGAGGTGTTCGTTTCGCTGGATTCGAGTGTTGACCCGATTTTAGCCAGCTTATCCGCCATTTCATTACCAATTATGTCACGATGTCCTGGAACCCAGGTTAAACTAACTGTGTTTGTTTCGCTGAGCAGTCTTAGGTTACTGCGACAGCTGTCTACTAGTCTGGATTTTGTGATAATGGATGAGATAGCTTTAATGGCCGCTTGACTGTCTATAAAGAAGTCAATATTTTTGTTGATCAGGTTTTGCGTAGCTAAGTGCTTCGCGGCTTCGCACACTGCAAGTACTTCTGCTTGAAAAACACTGCAGAAGTCGGGAAGCTTTATTGATCTATTCATGGTGGGGTAGTCTGAGAAGATACCTGACCCTACCCCTTCGTCCGTTTTGGAACCATATGTGAAGACGGAAATGTGATTTCCTTTTATAACACTGTTTTCCTCCCAGCTTTCTCTTGTCGGAAAGACTGTTAGGGCCACTGGATTGAAGTCAATATGCGGGGGGGGGGGGGGGGGGGTATAGTCTGTTTGAATGTCTATGTCTGTATGGTTCATGATGGTTCTATGGCCTGATATGCCTGTTTTCCAATTGTTGCATTGTTTGAGTCGCAGTGCGCTTTTGGCCGCCATCTCCTTAGTAAAAAGATCTAGGGGGGCTAGCGACAGGAAGGTTTCCAGAGCTGCAGTTGGTGTTGTTCTCATGGCACTAGTTGAGCCAATGCATGCAAGCCTTTGGATTTTGGTCATGGTCTTAAGGTTTGAAGCCTTCTCTAATGATGGCCACCAGACTAGACAGGCATATGTGAGGATTGGTCTTATTATGGATGTATACATCCAGTGAATGGTTTTGGGACCAGGTCCCCATTTTTTCCCAAAAATTCTACTACAAGTGTAGAAAGCGATTTGAGCTTTCCTTTCTCTTTCTTTTAAATTTTCTTTCCAGTTAAGTTTACGATCAAGGACAATTCCGAGATATTTTGCCGTACCAGATAAGTTTATTGGTATACCATTAATGGAGGGAGGAAGTATATCTGGAATGTTACGTTTTCTCGTAAACAGAACAAGTTCTGTTTTAGTAGGGTTGACGTTTAGCCCACAGTTTTTTGCCCAGCTGGTGAGCTTGTTTAGAGCTGTCTGGAGAAATTCACAAAGGGTGGTTGTGAATTTTCCCGAAGTCATGATGACGATGTCATCGGCATAAACTACTGCTTTTATTCCGCTCCTGTCAAGTTTAACCAGGACTTGGTTAACTACTAGGAGCCAGAGTAGCGGGGATAGCACTCCTCCTTGAGGTGTACCTCTACAAGTTTTGACTTTTAGGGTATTTGCACCCATTACTGCTTTTACTATTCTCGTTTGGAGCATGGATGGATAGCGTTGGCTCGATATTTATGGAACTTAATGCCATGCGAATAGCACTGTATTCAACGTTGTTGAAGGCCCCTTCTTTATCGAGGAATGCAGCTAACGTATATTCTTTATATTGGATTGACTGTTCAATAGTACCGACTACTTCATGAAGTGCAGTCTCCACTGATTTGCCCTTTATATATGCATGTTGGGCTGTGGAGATCACATTGTTATTCAGTTTTGTTCGGATATGCGTTTCTATAAGTCTGAGCAGAAGTTGCGCCAGGCTGCTCTTTTTGCATAGGTAGTTCTATTTTTGTATTCATTTTTACTGATCTTGTATAGGTCCCAGTCAGCCGAAAGGTTGCTAAATTTTGCTCTATTGAAGAGCCTCCTAGAGTTCCTTCTAAGGATCGATAGTTCGTTTATCCACCATATGGGGTTGGATCTACCTTTCCCTTTGGATAACGGGCATGAGCTTTCGTAGGCATTGATTATGTCTGACGTTAGCTTATTTACCTGTGTCTCTATGGCTGAGCAGCTAAGCAAAGGCTGATTGTTGTTCTGGCTGAGAGTTAGGGCCAGTTTTTGGTTATAGAGACCCCAGTCAGTTTTCCTAGGGTTTCTATAAGGGATAAAGTTTTCAGATTTGTGTTCTATTTCGAATGTTATCATTCTGTGGTCAGAGAAGGTTACGTTGTTGGAGACCCTCCAATTACTGGTTACTAGCGTACCAGAGTTGGTGGAAAGTGTAACGTCTAACACTTCTTTTTTTACCTTTGTTATAAATGTTGGTTCTCTACCTCTATTCATAATTATCAGGTTGTTCTCAATAATATATTCAAAAAGTGACTCACCTCTTTCGTTCGTGTCTGTACTACCCCACTGTATATGATGGGCATTAGCATCACAGCCCATGAGGAGGTCCCAGCCATTTCTTTTAGTTGTGGCGACCAATTCTGCAACAGCTGCCGGCGGGGGGTTGGAGGTTGCATGGAGGGGGGGGGGGGTATAGTCTGTTTGAATGTCTATGTCTGTATGGTTCATGATGGTTCTATGGCCTGATATGCCTGTTTTCCAATTGTTGCATTGTTTGAGTCGCAGTGCGCTTTTGGCCGCCATCTCCTTAGTAAAAAGATCTAGGGGGGCTAGCGACAGGAAGGTTTCCAGAGCTGCAGTTGGTGTTGTTCTCATGGCACTAGTTGAGCCAATGCATGCAAGCCTTTGGATTTTGGTCATGGTCTTAAGGTTTGAAGCCTTCTCTAATGATGGCCACCAGACTAGACAGGCATATGTGAGGATTGGTCTTATTATGGATGTATACATCCAGTGAATGGTTTTGGGACCAGGTCCCCATTTTTTCCCAAAAATTCTACTACAAGTGTAGAAAGCGATTTGAGCTTTCCTTTCTCTTTCTTTTAAATTTTCTTTCCAGTTAAGTTTACGATCAAGGACAATTCCGAGATATTTTGCCGTACCAGATAAGTTTATTGGTATACCATTAATGGAGGGAGGAAGTATATCTGGAATGTTACGTTTTCTCGTAAACAGAACAAGTTCTGTTTTAGTAGGGTTGACGTTTAGCCCACAGTTTTTTGCCCAGCTGGTGAGCTTGTTTAGAGCTGTCTGGAGAAATTCACAAAGGGTGGTTGTGAATTTTCCCGAAGTCATGATGACGATGTCATCGGCATAAACTACTGCTTTTATTCCGCTCCTGTCAAGTTTAACCAGGACTTGGTTAACTACTAGGAGCCAGAGTAGCGGGGATAGCACTCCTCCTTGAGGTGTACCTCTACAAGTTTTGACTTTTAGGGTATTTGCACCCATTACTGCTTTTACTATTCTCGTTTGGAGCATGGAGTCGATCCAGTTTGATAGCGTTGGCTCGATATTTATGGAACTTAATGCCATGCGAATAGCACTGTATTCAACGTTGTTGAAGGCCCCTTCTTTATCGAGGAATGCAGCTAACGTATATTCTTTATATTGGATTGACTGTTCAATAGTACCGACTACTTCATGAAGTGCAGTCTCCACTGATTTGCCCTTTATATATGCATGTTGGGCTGTGGAGATCACATTGTTATTCAGTTTTGTTCGGATATGCGTTTCTATAAGTCTGAGCAGAAGTTGCGCCAGGCTGCTCTTTTTGCATAGGTAGTTCTATTTTTGTATTCATTTTTACTGATCTTGTATAGGTCCCAGTCAGCCGAAAGGTTGCTAAATTTTGCTCTATTGAAGAGCCTCCTAGAGTTCCTTCTAAGGATCGATAGTTCGTTTGTCCACCATATGGGGTTGGATCTACCTTTCCCTTTGGATAACGGGCATGAGCTTTCGTAGGCATTGATTATGTCTGACGTTAGCTTATTTACCTGTGTCTCTCTGGCTGAGCAGCTAAGCAAAGGCTGATTGTTGTTCTGGCTGAGAGTTAGGGCCAGTTTTTGGTTATAGAGACCCCAGTCAGTTTTCCTAGGGTTTCTATAAGGGATAAAGTTTTCAGATTTGTGTTCTATTTCGAATGTTATCATTCTGTGGTCAGAGAAGGTTACGTTGTTGGAGACCCTCCAATTACTGGTTACTAGCGTACCAGAGTTGGTGGAAAGTGTAACGTCTAACACTTCTTTTTTTACCTTTGTTATAAATGTTGGTTCTCTACCTCTATTCATAATTATCAGGTTGTTCTCAATAATATATTCAAAAAGTGACTCACCTCTTTCGTTCGTGTCTGTACTACCCCACTGTATATGATGGGCATTAGCATCACAGCCCATGAGGAGGTCCCAGCCATTTCTTTTAGTTGTGGCGACCAATTCTGCAACAGCTGCCGGCGGGGGGTTGGAGGTTGCATCGCCCGGCATGTAAACGGAGGCCAGGATTAGGGGTAACGCCCCTTCTCGCTCGCACTTCACTGTTGTCAAATCATTACTACTGTGAGGGGTTAGAAGGAAGAGATTTAAATTTGTCTTTGATAAAATGCATGTACGATAGTTACCTTCTGTAGGCCCTTTGTTAAAGAAAAGGAAATGATCTTTGGATTTCAGTCCGCAGATCCGGCCACGATTTATCCATGGCTCCTGTATTAGGGCTAAGTCGATGTCAGTTTTTGACATCAACGCGGTCAAGGTGGCAGAGGCCAACTTACTGTGCTGCAGGTTTATTTGTAGCACCTTCATTGTCTTTTTTGTTACCATCATTTTTGTTTTGCAAGTTGGCAGCCGTTGCCGACCTCACCTTAACCTTGTTTAGGCCAATATTCAGTCTTTATCCCCTTTCTGGAAGCATAGCCATTGACTCATGATTGAGCATGACTAAGACTTCTTGGCCTGCGCTCGTAGGCTCTTCCATCTCCAGTACTTCCCAGTCAGCACTTGGGAAACTTGGGTTGAGTTTTCGTATGAAGAGCTCAATTGTTTCCTTCTTCAAGCGCGGTTCAGGAATGTTTATTCGGACTTTGGGTCTGGTGGGGAGGTCTTTCTTCAATGCAACTTTCAATGTTGCACCTTCTATAAAGTCCGCCATTTCAGATATCTTATTTTTTAGCCAGTATAGGGTATATTCGTCATTGCAAGTGAGAATTTTGAAACCCTTCAACGTCGAAATGGGTCCGAAATCAGGCACCGTGCCCCAGGACGTGGGAAGCTCGTCAGTCATGCACTCGAGTAGCCTTATTTCCACTCGAGTCCAGTCTTCTTCGCTTAGCCTTTTTTCTAGACTCTCCTCATTGATAATGGCCACCTGAAGGCTCTCTTTTATCAATTCCGCTACAGTACTTTTTTTGTCAGTTGTAATGGCCGTCTTGGGCTTTTTGTTCACGGACATTGGAGGGGGGGTCGAGTCGTTGTGTCTGGCTCTCTTTCTTTGACTGCTTTCTTCGGGATTTTTAAACCTTTCGGTATTAGGACCATCCAGTGGTGGTCTCCCTGGTGTTTTTTTGGACACCGCAGTCTTTGTCAATATTGTTTTCTTTTTATTTTCATCATTAGTGACTCTACCTCTGGGTTCTGCCAAGGGCAAGGTCTTGGCTTCCATTTTCTTGATGAATTTCCGAGCCCAGCTTAGGCGTTTCCAATCACGGAAACACAGCGTTGAGGTGTCACCTTTGCCGAATCTTCGTACGGTCCTTCTGGCATTCTCGAGCCTCTTTTGACCTGGGTCTTGGACATCTTTTCTATTCTGTACCCTCGGATTAGCGTCTTTACCTTTAGCCGGCTCTGATGAGCGATGGCTTTTGGTAGGGGCTTTATCCACACAGACTTTAGGATGTGTACTTTTTTCTGGACCCTTGTTAGGAGTTGAGGTCTCTTTGGCCGAAATTTCATTTTTCGCCAGGAATTCGCCTCTTTTGGCCTCTGGCCGCCTTGGGTCAGGATTTTCGGCCACCGTGACGTCCACGATAGAGTCGTCAGAGCTGGCGAAAGATTGATAATCGTCTTCCTCAAGGATGCGATGTTCCTCTTCCGACGTTATCTCTCGTCCACCTGTTCCTCCTTCTCCATCATCGGAGTCAGTGAAATCCATGAGGTTCTCCGGGAGTCCCTCATTGGTTTCAGCGGCTTTCCTGCTGCAGCCAGGAATGCAATCTTCTGCATTGTCTATCTCTAAATTTCTTGTCACTGGCGACTTATCTTCTTTCGAAGCCAAGCCATCACCGACAGCCGTGACTACTGCCGACTTTTGAGCGTATACCCCCGCTCGAGTTTTCTCTTCTTCGTTTACTTTTTCCATGTTTTTTTAGATAGACATCTCTGTTTGAGGTTTACTTGGTTGTTTGACCCTGCAACTGGATTGCTGGAGTGTCGAAACGTAAGCTCCCCCACCACGTCAAGGTGAAACCTCGTGAGGGTATAAGAACCTAACCTAACCTATGCCATGAGAAATTGTTTATTTCTTAAAAATAATATATTATGCGCATTAATTTGAATGTGAACTAAAATAAATATTGATGTTATAGGTGAAATAATATTAATTTAAGAATTTTTCCTAGAAAAAATCCTTTTCATTCTGTCTTTGTTCTATTATTCTGTTATTGTTATTAAAAAAGACTTATTTTTAAGAATTTCACTTCGTTGGTCACGCTTCTTTGTGTTGTTTTTATTCGCTATAAACAGGAGAAATTTCTTTCGGGAGTTGACGTTGAAACGGGCCGTGTCTAATATCCTTTTAGAAGATATATATATATGTTAGGAAAGTTTTCTTTGGGGCAGTTATCGAGCGCTTCCAATGAATTCTTAGAGGAAGTAGGTATTATTCCTTCGGATCAAATATCTCTTCCAAGTTTTTAATTCTTCAAGAACAGAATATGACTCAACATTTTCATTAAATTTTTCAGCTGGTTTGTATATTTCAGACGAAGAATCCTTGAAAGAACCGAAAAACCTTCTAGTATGTTTTCATGGTTTGTAAATTTTTCTCCAAGGTTCATTACATAGAAATCGAAAAAAGGATTGTTTCATAACACGAAAATATTCTTCTGTACTTGGAACCGAAGGGTTTTTGCATCTTCAAACACTTTCGAAAATGACTCATCTTCTGCCCGTTTAATTTTTAGTTGATCCCTTAAATCTTTGGCGAGATTCATAGCTTGGACCAAGTCTAAGCTCACTCTATGAATCTCACGACTTATTAACAACGAGAGTTGGCAAACCATACTTTTAACCTTTAAGCTAATCAAAAACTCGAAATCCATAGCGTTTTTAAGTTCCTTGCGTCAATTTCCAATGTTCTTATTTGGTCAAGAGTCTCGAACACAAACGGAAATAGCTTCTCAAAATCTTCAACTGCTTTAAATTTTGAGATCCATTGCGTCAGATTTAGCCTTTTTAATGTCTTTTTTTGTGGAGATTGAAATAATTGTCAACTGCTTCAATTGTGGTTAGGCAGTCAGTAATGGCTGGTATTTTGCTGGAAACAGATACAGCAAGGATTCAAAGAATGTGCTGCACAATGGACGTACAGAGCATCCGAAGCAAATTGTTGGCGAATAATTGCCTGAACACCATTGTATCGATCAGACATAATGCTTGCTCCGTCGTACCCTTGGCCGATAAAAAAAGAGATGGCCAGATCACAATTTTGAAGATTTTCCACTATAAGCTTTGCAAGAGCATCACCTGCATTGTTAATACAGTAATGTTTGGTAAACTGCTGTGTTAGAAATTTTAAGAGAAAAGATTTATATTCATAAAATCGATATAAAAAAAGAAATTCAAAAGATTAGGTGATTTGCCGAAATAATAATTTCTTTCAGATGAAATTGACTTTGTATTTACCCTGTAGAATGAAAGTATAGAATGTACAATCCTTTGAGTACTAATAAGGCTTAATTCATGTTGGAAGTAGCTACCAAATTTCACATTGTGTTTCTTTAACTTTTTTGGTTCATGACTGGTTATGTTGAACAATTTATCGATCCCAATGGGGGGGGGGAGGGAGGGGGGGATATATCCCCCTTATCCCCCCTATCTACGCCACTGCTGAAAGTACCTTTCAACAAACCACAGAGCAGGCTAATAGATCCAGGTGCGTAACTATGGTCAGATGGGTCGTTGAAGTCGTGAACGGACGCGGACGGTTTAAAAGGGATTTTAAACTATTTCAACAAGATTTTTTCAATTTAGCTGCGGGTCATTTGATGGATGACTTCAAAATTGCAGCTGCACTTCTTAATAAGTTTCATCCAACCACTGAAGACAGTGCTGATGCGAACGTTCTGCTAAAACTGGCTTTAAATCGTTTGAATACTCCCAATTATTTAGGTGCCTTTGTAAGAGAAAATAATTAATCTTAACAGAACCAGAGCCATGTTTAGCCGCATCAATGGAAATATCCCGAATTTTAGTAATTTCCAACAACTCACTATTCAAGAATTTCGTATGATATCATTGGTGAACTACCAAATTAACCTTCGCTCGATCCTACTGTGGCGATCATTTAAAAGACTCTACTTCTACTGATCATCATAGTCTTATAGGCAACAATAACTTTTTATTGCGAGGGCGAATCAAATCCAGGCATGTAAGTAGAAAAGTGTATCTCACTTACATCTTGCTGAATAGCGATGCAAATGCAGCACATAGTTCGAACGCAATAAAAGCTTAATATTGTTGGTTGTTGTGCTCATGTCATGAGCATTTTATGGTATTTGGGCTACGCAAGACACCAGGAAGCAATAAATATAGCACAAGCTTTGTTTTTGGTTGGCATTTCGATAGATCTAAACGAAGATTAGTTTTTTTTAATTTGTGGCATTAATATGTATTCTGTTTTTATGTTTTGTAAAAAAAAGATTAGATACTGCAGAAAAAAAAGTTAAGAAATGCATTTGCTGTGGAACATATTTTTTGTTAATTTTTTTTTACTAATTGTTCATAATTTACGTGATATGCTTTGTGCATGATAGCGCGATTCTATATCAAATTAAAGGTTATCAATTGAGGATTACAGTGGTGCAAAAAAAAATACAGATAATTACTGATTTTTTCGAGATATTGGCTGGCAAACGTCAACGAAAATGTTTCTTTTCAAACAAGTTTTAGGTCTGTCTTTTCAAAATATAAGGCATTTCGAAATGCCTTATATTTCGATATTAAATGGTTTTTATATGAAATGAAAGATATTTTTATGATCTTTCAAATGATACCTAAATCATTATTTTGTCAAAGCGGGACATCTTCGGAATTATGTATGTAATGAAACAAATCTACTAGTGTTTTATAAGGTTTTTTATTATTATTATTATTTTTAAATAATCAAAGCAAATAAGTAGTGGCGTGAAATCTAATTTGTATTTTTATATTTATCGGCTGAACAAATTTGTTTTAGAATATCGGGTCTTGTTTTTAGAAGAGTGTGAAGCTCAGGTACACGATTTATTTATAATTATCTTCGTTATCATCGTTATCGTTTTATCACTTGTCCAAACCTTGTTCATTTGAGGAAAAAGCTCTTCCGTGCGTTACTCCCCGGCGGACACATAACGTACTCAATAATCGTAGAAAAATTTGTTAAAGTTATAGATTATTGGCACGAAAGTGCTGGATTAAATCGACCCAACGATTTTGAGTTGAAACATTCTCGGTATTCCAGCCAGAAATGTTTTCATCTGTAACAAAGTTTAAAAAAAGTGAAAACTCGTCAAAGAATGTAGCATCTTGGCTGCTGCTAATAAATCCTTGCGTGACTAGTAAATCAACCACTTTCTGTACCTCTTCCCACGTAGGCACTTTTGTTAAATTTGCCCATTCAAACACTTCCAGTTCTGTGTTAAATTGACACCCTTGGTCCAAGTATTCCTTGCTTGTTTTATAAAACTCAGCCGCCGTAGTTTTTACGTTCTGGCTTACTGCTGCTTTTTCTTCTGCTCTTTCTTGTAATTTTACCATCAGGCCACGGACCATGTGAGGAAGGAAAATCGTATTCTCTGTTAGTGTTAGGATGTCTCGGAGACGGTTAATTTCCTTGGCAGACTCTATAGCCGATACATTTTGTACTTCGATTTTCAAAAACAACTTCGTGAAAGATCGCTGCTTGTGAGTGCAAAAAATATTACTACAATTCTGAGCTGGGATTATAGAAAAACGTGTTTAAAATATTTGGGCATTTGTCGATACTCAGAAAATAGTTTTTCAAAGGCTGAAACATATTGATAACTCTCTCAAGCGCGGGCATTAACACAAGCCTCTTTATTTTACTAAAGCACAGCACCTTGTGATACTCTGTCTCGGTAGAAATACAAAACTCTTTCAAAGCTTCTACTCGAACGCTGTAGATGTAGAAATGAGTAAATTTTTACTATAATGCAATCAAAATCCACAGGAAGACAATCAGCGGCAGTTTTGATCGCGATGTGGGCTATGTGGGCTCCACATCCAATCCCAATAAACTGTCTGCCGAGTGATTGGTTCAACTTTGGGTAAACATTATTATTTCCTCTCCTATTCTTTCCCCCGAAGTTGCAGTTCGTGTTATCTCCACAAAACGCTACAATTTTTTTATTTAAGTCATTAAAAGACAATACTTCTGTTCGGGTATATTAGTCGCGTCAGGGGAAGGAGGAAGAGCTGAAAGTAATTAAAAGTTTGACCAAAGGGCACTTTGCCGACCAACACAACCTTTCTTTGAATATGTTTATTAACCTGTAATTTACACACAAGCTTAAATCTTAATTATGATATGTCTCTTTCTTAACCAAATAACTAAAGCAAGAACCAAGTTAATACGTCAAAGGAACGAACACGTCGCACTGAGTTAGAGTTGAACTACTTCGAATATCTTACTGGAGAGTCGACCACGTCGCGTGAGGGTACAAAGAGAACTGAGTTGAAGCGAAGCCAAGCCGCCGAAATCCAACCACCCTGGTTCTCGTTCATACAGCCATTTGCCCATGAAGAATGTGCAGCGTCACCATAACTCCCACAAATGAAGGCAGTCCAAGAGCTGATACCAGCTCCAAGCCTTTGCTACCCAACGGCACATGAAATAGAATGTGCCGACTCCAGCGATTATGGCACCGATCCTGAGTGGCGACATTGTTGACTTCTCTTCTTTTGTCTATGCTTGTTCCCACTGCCATCGATGCCACAGTATTTATACAGAATAAACACTGCCATCCTATGGCATATGGGAACCCAAATGTGTATACGATACCCACAGCCAAGTAGTGGCGATAGGGGTCAATCGTCTCAAGCACAAGTATCGTACCAAAGCATTGGCAGATACTTTTCTATGTGCGGTTGTGTGTCCATATACACAGTATGCTGCGGCTAGGGTGACTGTTCACGATCGGTCGTCGTGTGTTGTCATCTGAGGTGGCTGGCAAGTAAGTAGATCGATATGTAGGTGGTGAGGGTGGCTGGTGTAGTTGGTTGGCTTGGGTGGCTGACGACTACATGTTGCGTCGTCAGCATTATGTATGCTATGAGTATTCGGTCGTTGACCGAACAACTTCCTTCTATACAATAATAATACAATAAGTACAATAATATCCGATGTTTCGCCTGGCTGCTCCCGAAACTCTAAAACCTTAACTTTCACGCCTTCATATGGTAAAAAATAGCGAATTAAAACTGGGAATAATTTGACTGAGCCATGATTTGAAGCATCCGTTAATAAAGTTTTGCAATTGGGTTTCGAAAAATGCTCTTTTAAATCTTCGGTTGCCATGGTTGACAGCACATTTACCACAATTTGAAACTTTGTACGTGCACATCTAAATTTTTGCTCAAAACATGCTTGAATTAAGGAAGAAGAACAGTCATTTGAACGAAAACTGTAATTATGTTGCACGGTGTGATACGCCCACGTACCCCCTGCTGCTGTTAAATCCAAATTCTTAGAAGTCGACGACTCGGTTTTTTTACAAAAATTAAGCATTGACGAGCTTGAATCAGCAACTTGATCGGCAAGTCTATGCTTTTCTGATTTTAAATGTTTTTCTATATCACTGGCACTACCATGTCCAACACTAAAATCTGTACGACATTTTTCACATGTAACGTCTGCGGTGTCATCTTTTCTTTGTTTTATAAATGGATACTTCTGTTGCAAACTAATATTAAAGGAACACTTGCGTTTAGGCATTATTGTTTTGTAACAAAACACTACTTGAACTGAAACAAAACCATCGGTAACTAATAATTAAGATAGCAATCTCTGGCCATGGCGGAATTTGTCCACAAGCTGCTCACACACAGCTTCACGAAAATTACTTGAACAGCTTTCATTTTTTAAAAACCTCGAGTATTTTGCCAGCACGCATTCCGAGTTAATACTTACTTACTAACTTAGGTGGGCATTACAGTTCGGGGTGAACCTGGGCCTCAACCAACATCCTTCTATAACGATTTCGATTTCGGGCGAGCTCTCTCCAGTTTCGCACTCCAAGTCGGTTGAGGTCTTCATCCACTTGATTACGCCACCTAAGACGAGGTCTTCCCCTTCCGCGATTTCCCTGCAATGTGCTTTCGAACACCCGACGAGCCGGAGCGTTTGGGTCCATCCGCTCTACATGTCCCAACCATCGTAGCCTCGCGATGCGTACTCTTCTGGCTATGCCCATGTCGCGGTACAGCTCATACAGCTCGTTGTTGTATCTTCTTCTCCACACATTGTCTTCGCATACGGGACCAAAGATCATTCGGAGAATTTTTCTTTCGAATCGACCAAGAGTTTCCTCATCCGCTTTCGATAAGGTCCATGCTTCCGCGCCATACAGCAGGACTGGGATGATCAAGGTCTTATACAAGGTCACCTTGGTTTTTCTAGAGAGGGTTTTGTTTCTCAATTGCCTTCTTAACCCAAAGAAGCCACGGTTGGCAAGAGTTATTCTCCGTTTGATCTCCGCACTGATGTTGTTGTCCGTGTCTACAGCGGATCCTAGGTAGACGAAGTCCTGTACTACCTCAAAGTTATGTCTGTCTATTGTGACGTTTTGTCCAATTCGTCGATGTTCTGTGTCCTTGTTTGATGACAGCATATACTTCGTTTTGCCCTCATTAACCATCAAACCCATTTTTGCCGCTTCTGTTTCAATACTCGCAAAAGCACCTATAACATCACGCTTTTTTCTTCCCATTACGTCAATATCGTCTGCATAGGCGAGTAATTGTACAGACTTTTGAAAGATTGTTCCTCTGGTGTTGACGTTTGAGTTTCTTACAATCTGTTCAAGTATGATGTTGAAGAAATGGCATGACAGTTTGTCCCCTTGCCTAAAACCTTTTTCGACATCAAAGGTCTCGGTGAGTTCTTTACCGACCTTGACGGAGCAGCGTGAATTCTCCAAAGTCATCCTGCATAGTCGTACGAGTTTTGCAGGGATGCCGAAACTAGACATGGCTCTGTACAGCTCGTCTCTGTAAATACTGTCATACGCGGCCTTGAAATCGATAAAAAGATGGTGAATATCGATATTATACTCTCGGGTTTTTTCCAAGATCTGCCGTAATGTGAAAATTTGGTCTATTGTGGACTTCTCTGGTCTAAAACCACATTGATAAGGACCTATCAAGTTGTTGACGTGGGGTTTCAGACGTTCACATATTACAGCAGACAAGATCTTATAAGCGACGTTAAGGAGGCTTATCCCTCTGTAATTGGCGCAATTGTGAGGGTCTCCTTTCTTTAGGATCGGGCATACGATACTGAGGTTCCATTCATCGGGCATGCTTTCTTCCGACCATATCATGCAGATCAGTTGGTGCATGCTCCTTTCCAACTGATCTCCAGCTGCCTTGAAAAGTTCGGCATCAAGGCCATCTGCACCTGCAGTCTTATTTGATTTAAGTTTGCATATGGCAAGCTTAACCTCTTCTAGGTCGGGAGGACGGCATTCTTGATCATCGTCCAAGCTGAATGGGGCAATCTGCCTGACAGCGGAATTTGTGTCCTCATCGCCGTTAAGCAGTCTGCAGAAATGATCTTTCCAGATCCTCAGTAGCGACTGTGACTCTATAACTATGTTTCCCTGCTGGTCTTTACTGGCTTGAGTTCGGGGCTTGCCACCCTGGCAGGATCTTTTTACCTTTTCGTAAAACTTCCGAATCTCGTTCCTGTTATGGCACCTCTCTATTTCCTCAAACGAGCGCTTCTCATGTTGCTTCTTTTTCTTTTTGAGAAGTCGGTGTTTTTACCTTCTTTTCTCCTTGTAGATCTCGTTATACTGATCGTAAGCAGCCCTTGTTCGTTGTTGCATTAGCATTTGACGTGCTTTTTGTTTGGCTGTATTTGCCTGCCTGCATTCTTCATCAAACCATGGGTTTCGTTTTGGTGGCCGAGTGAAACCCAGAACCTCAGAAGCAGCGGTTCTGATGGCTTCTTGGCATTGCTGCCACTGGTCTTCAATGCTTAATGCTGGCGGCATGGCATTCAAGGATAATTGAAGGGACACTCGATTGGAAAAGGCACTGGCAATCTCTTGCGAATGTAGCTTTCTGACGCCATATCTCTTCACAGCGTTAGTTCGTGCTGGTCGTGAACAAGATATCCTCATTCGTACCTTGGCTACAACAAGGTAGTGGTCCGAGTCAAAGTTGGCACCTCGGAAAGTTCGGACATCTAGCACACTGAAAGAGCGCCTTGCGTCGATCGCAACATGGTCAATTTGGTTGACGGTTAATTGATCTGGAGATCGCCATGTACCTTTATGAATTTTGAGTTGCGGGAAGCGTGTACTACTTACAACAAGATTTAGCCCCGCAGCAAAATCGATTAGCCTCAGTCCGTTTTCGGAGGTTTTGTCGTGGAGGCTATGCTTACCGATTGTGTTTGCAAAGATGTCCTCCTTCCCTAGCTTTGCGTTAAAATCGCCAAGAACGATTTTCACGTCGTGTCTAGGGCACTGCTCATACGATTCTTCGAGGAGCTCGTAGAAACAGTCTTTGGAATCGTCATCTTTCTCTTCTGTGGGGGCGTGGGCTCATATAAGGCTAATGTTGGCGAATTTAGCCCTGATGCGGATGGTCATTATACGCTCATTGACTGGATTTTGGCTGATCACCTTATCCCTGAGTCTTCCTCTAACGACAAATCCGCACCCAAATAAGCGCTATTTCTGTTGCCTGTAGCAGTCGCCATAGTAGATGTCACAGTTTTTCATCTTCTTTGTGCCCGGTCCACTCCATCGCACTTCTTGGATGGCGGTTATGTCTGCTTTGCAGCAGTCCAGGGCGTCCGCTAATTCTCCAGCTGCACCTAGTCCGTTAAGAGACCTTACGTTCCACGTGCAGATCCGGAGGTCATTGTCCTTTTTTCGTTTGCTTGGGTCGTCAACTTTGAAATCATTATCGTTATCCGAGGCTATTAGTTGTTTCGGAACTAATATTTTTTTACGTGGTTGGGTAGTTAACCCTACGCGCAACCCCCAACCTGGAGGACCATGTCTTTTTGGATCCCTTTGGACATAAAGGGCTGGTATATCCAGTGTCAGTACCCTGCTGCAGGGGTGTGAGTGCTGCCGTTGGCTCACCAGGAGCTCATCCGCCACCATCTCTACTTCAATACCCTGTCCTAGTATTGAAAGACCCTGAAAGACCTTTAAACCAAATATGTTGGAGTAGCTCCTTCAGGGATTTCTGCTTTTTTGACTGGAAGTCCACCGTTGATTCTGTCATTTGAATTCATCCGCTGGGACATTTACGCGAAAGCTCTCGTAGACTACTGAGATTCGTGCAGTCAGTCATTGTTCGCAGAGCAATTATAGTGTTGATCGATCACAATTCTTTTGTTCCGGATTCCTTTGTCAACACTCGCACTTACTAGTTTAGCAGGTCAGCTCTGGACGGAGCATCCCAGGTCCCAGTGGATACCGCTTGGAGGTATAGTAAGCACAATTGACGAGTACTATAAGTTGTAGCATCTGGGCGCCGCCAAGTTGGCACCAGTCAGAGCCTACCCGAATAATACATCGCCCATCCACACTACATTATACGGGCCCTATTATTGAGCCATATAATGCCCTCAAAAAAACAAAAAAAAAACCTATAGGTATATACCAATGTTAGTATGTGGAATTTTCTATCTTTTTCTCACGGTGAACTTACCCTCAGATATACGCTTAATTTACCACGTGTGATTTATTCATTTTATCCCCTTTTTTTCAAGTGGGTTGAAAAGCACAATGCTTCTGGCATGCGCTTCTGCTGCTTTGCTCACTTTAGACTTTTCTTTGCCTAATATGTTTTTTTTTTCTCGCGGCGACTTGATCTTATTTATATAAGGTTAGCACTTTTACATTACAGGACCATGAATTCCGTTTGTGCTAGGGCAAAACACGATTTAAAAAAAAAGTCCTGAGGGCTAGCAAAAAAAAAATTCCTCAGCCCCACCGATACGATGAATCGATAACAACACACCGATGAAACCCACCAAACTTTCAACATCCAACTGAACATGAATTGTATCCTACCGCTCCCTTATATAGCATTTGAAAAGTCTCCAAGAAAAACCCACGCGCACCTACACCTACATGAAATATTTTACATTAGGAGGTGGCGTTACTTTCAGAATTTTCTTTATATTTTCCTCAATTTTACTCACAAAAATCTGAACTTACTTTTAAAATTTAAGTTAGAATTTTCCACGAATAGATGTGCTAAAAAGTGATCTTTCTAAATAAAATAACTAAAAATATCTGATCTTGGAATATTCACGCGATCCAGAAGCCTTATGTAGTTGTGCTCCTTAACGTGTTAGTATTGGTAGCGTATCTTCGAATACCTACATAACTCATGCTGCCAGCACAATGTGTCAAGATCACTTTTGACAAACTCATTGTCTCACAATTTTACACATCGAATTTCACCTGTCTGCGTAGCTTCATGCTAAGGTGTTTGCGGACTAAGCCCCGAAGCACCGGTTCGAATCCTATCCAAAGCTTTTCTGTTCTTTTTTTTTGTTTATATATATTTTTTTTTTCAAACATCATTTCTTGAAAGATAAAGTTTCATTTTTCTTCTTTTCTTCTTAGATCCGACTCACGAAAATTTACTCATTCTATTGGATTTTTGTTTAACAATTCTTAGTTTTGAATTTATTTTAAGAGAGCTACAATTGAGCTAAAATGGTTTTTGTTGGTTTTGTAAGAAAAGGTTCTTGTCTGAGATTACGTTCCACAACTTTGTATGGTAGCTGGAGACGATCTCTTGTCTCACCAGAGCTTCTCAAACCAAAGATTTTTATTTTGAATTATATAAAAAAAATTTGTCGTGGTTGGTTTCCCACAAAACACTTTCATTTCTGGAAAGCAATTGCCAGAATGAAAATGAAAAGAAACAACCTCAGCAAGACATCGGCCACGCCTGAGAAATGGTCTCATTTTCAGGCTAGCTAGCTGGGCTGTTCACCATCTGGGTGTTCATAATCTAGCCTAATTTAATACCACTATCACAACGTCTGACATCTTATATACATAGGGATCTCGTCTACGAAGCTGTGAAGGATAAAAGGATAAGCCTATAATGAAATTAGCTGGCGTTGGAAACACAATTGGCAGAAGGCTAGAAAGCGTAGGATACCTACGACAATAACAATAAAGTTTTGCGATAATATTAGCTTAATCGTTTTCAAATACGAGCAATAATCAAAGCAACTCCGTTCGAATAAAGTTTTAAGAAGATCAAAAAGGGGGTCAAGGTTAAATAATGATTTCAACCTACTTCTTTATATCTTTGGAGTGAAAGTTACCTATTATTTTCCCAGATTCATCTTCCAACTCGTAGATACTGTTCCCTACAACTCTCTGTATTCTTGCCTAAGTGAATTTTTGGCATAGCTTGGCACTTCTTTTCTTAGATGCGTCACTCAAGATGAAATTTCGTTTGAATACCACATCACCTACTTTATACACAACATTTTTACTAAGAGTGTTATATCTGTGTTCGTACTGACTGTGAGCTATTTCCAGCGCAAGTTGGATATCATTATGAAGGATATTCAATTTACAGCTTTTCGGAAGTACATTTATTTCAGAACTATTCACGTTGCCAAGTTTCCTCAATAATTTAAATTCGGAACCGTGCTCAACCATTTTATGACCAAACAAAGTTTCGTAAGGGGTAACTTCTATTGCAGAATGAACTGCGCAGTTCGCAAGGCACAGCTGATGGCAGGCAAATGGGCATCCCAATCCCTCTGGTCGCTACTCAAATATGACGGGATCGCTGCAAGTATGGAGCGATTCACCCTCTCACTAGCGTTAGCCTGTGGAGCATATGAACCATTTCTCACATGTTGAACTCCGTGTGTTTCAAGTAGTTAGAGTTGAACTCCGTGTGTTTCTAGTAGTTTTGAGAAACTTGAACTAATAAACTGTTTTCCATAGTCTGTCAATATAGGCTCGGGAACTCCAAATACGCAAAATATGTCCTCATACACGAATTGTATTGCTGAATTGGACGTTGCTTTCCTTAAGGACTTGATAAGCACGAATTTCGTAAGTTGGTCTAAAGTGACAATAATATAGCAGTTACCTGTCTTGGAACGAGGATATGGTCCAAGAAAGTCAAGATAAATATGTTGAAATGGGTAGTGAACTTTAAAGGGCTTTCCCATTTGGTTACGAAGAATCTGATTTGGAGCTTTTGAAGTCTTACAAATGTCACATTCGCTTATAAAATTCTTACCCTGTGATCCCATATTTGGGCAGAAAAATCTCTGTCGAAGTCTATGCAGTGTTTTTGCATGGTTGTCCAGGATCAGAAAACTTGGCATGCTTGCAAAGGCCAATTAGACTAGCTCGACGGATGGGGGGGAGGGGTTCTGCTATCTGAAACCTGAACGGGCGTTACGTATACATGCCAAAAATTTAAGTTCGAAAAATCGCGTGAAGTCGAAAAATGATGTCCCATACAATATCCTGTTTTCTATTTATTTGCATAAGTGAGGAGAGCAAAGATGAAATAGCTCGTCTGACGGTTGTCCCACCCCTGTACCCACACACTGTAATCAGTTGTGGTACTAACCTGGTTTCCTTGTCCTCGATATTTAAGGAAACCCCTAGTCTAAAAGAGAAAGTGATAGAAATCACTTTGTGTTCACATAGTTGTCGCGTCTACAGTACGTCGTTCCTCCCTTACCAAAGCCGCGTCCACATTTAGCGTCCTACCAACGAGTCATGATCGGAAAACTACTCATAAAAAGAAAGTACCTTCCCAATCTATGCTATTTACTAATCATAAAAAAAACAAAGCCAACGAAAATCGAAAATGACCAAATAAAGAAAAAATAATGAGTTTCAATGTCATCATAACAAATTTTTAATATTATAAAAAAAAAAGGAATATATAATCTTAAAACTAGAAGAGTAACAAATGTACCAAAAGAGAAAGGTCACAAATCTTAAATTTCAAATAAAAGATCAATGAATCCTGATTTCTAAATAATGTTTCTCAACAATATCTCAAGACTTACGTAAAACTCAATAAAGCTAAGAGCACTCACTCTCTTCTGTTTTGACATAAAAAAAAATGAGAGCAGCTATAAAAACGTTTATCTTGTGAATCTATTTGATTCCAATTGTTCAGTACAAAATTCGTTGAAAAATAAAACTATTAAAGGTATCAATGTAAGCGACTTCAATGACTTCAATATTCAAGTTCAATGTCCTCGATTTAAATGAGCAATCTTCTGTTGCATCCATTCGAGCGCTTATATTGACTTTATATTATCTTCATTAGAACTCTAACTCAACTTAAATCTAGATTCAAAAAAACATTAAAATTTGGCTCAAATTTTCACTCAAAAATTTCACTCTAATTTTATTTCAAAATTCGTTAAATTTTATTAATTAAGATCGAAAGAAAAAGATTCACTCACCCCAAATTGTGTTTAATACTTTTTGATTTTGTTGTAACTTTTGTGTTATTTGTTTTGTTGTTGTAGCATCCTGGATGGTGTGCACAGCATCAGCAGGGAAATACGCAGAATCATTGTAGTTGTATGTTCAACTGTGTAAATGGTTAAGTGTACCTGTATGTTTGATTAAAGAAAGTTGAACGAACTGTACATAAGGCATAAAAAATAAAAAAAAAATAAGGAAATAACAAAAAAAAAAAAAAGAAATACTTAGCTTTTAAGATATTTAATTATTGAAAAAGAAAAAGATAAATGCACTGTGTTGAGGGTGTTGCGATAACTTATTTTTTTTCTATGAGCGCATGGCTGATATATGTAATGTACGTTGCCGGTGTATGATGAATGGTTCTGATGCTGATGACGTGATGAATGTAATGTAGTGTTGAAAGTTATGGTTTTCCTTTTTTTTCTTCTTTATAGGGATTCTCTAAGTGTGTCTGCTTATGTTTGAAGGGGTTTTGTTTTTTTTAAAGGTGAGTATGATGAGTATTGTTTTGCGGCGATAGTTTATCTTAAATTTTCTGGATGCGGTGATCGTTATGTTGTTGGAACGATTAGTTGAACTTTACGAAATGTGATTGGGTTGGATGTTCACGTGTCTTTGCATTTTGTTTCTTTGTGGTGTGTGTGTGTGTGTTGGTTCCTTCGGGCTAGGATGGTTTTTCACCTTTCGTCAACGACTTTGCTCGCGACCACACCACACTACATTATACTTACTTACTTACTTAGGTGGGCATTACAGTTCGGGGTGAACCTGAGCCTCAACCAACATCCTTCTATAACGACTTCGATTTCGGGCGAGCTCTCTCCAGTTTCGCACTCCAAGTCGGTTGAGGTCTTCATCCACTTGATTGCTCCACCTAAGACGAGGTCTTCCCCTTCCGCGATTTCCTTGCAATGTGCTTTCGAACACCCGACGAGCCGGAGCGTTTGGGTTCATCCGCTCAACATGGCCCAACCATGGTAGCCTCGCGATGCGTACTCTTCTGGCTATGCCCATGTCGCGGTACAGCTCATACAGTTCGTTATTGTATCTTCTTCTCCACACATTGTTTTCGCATACGGGACCAAAGATCATTCGGAGAATTTTTCTTTCGAAACGACCAAGGGTTTCCTCATCCGCTTTCGATAAAGTCCATGCTTCCGCGCCGTACAGCAGGACTGGGATGATCAAGGTCTTATACAAGGTCACCTTGGTTTTTCTAGAGAGGGTTTTGTTTCTCAATTGCCTTCTTAACCCAAAGAAGCAACGGTTGGCAAGAGTTATTCTCCGTTTGATCTCCGCACTGATGTTGTTGTCCGTGTCTACAGCGGATCCTAGGTAGACGTTGTCCTGCACTACCTCGAAGTTATGTCTGTCTATTGTGACAATTTGTCCAATTCGTCGATGTTCTGTGTCCCTGTTTGATGACAGCATATACTTCGTTTTGCCCTCATTAACCATCAAACCCTTTTTTGCCGCTTCTGTTTCAATACTCGCAAAAGCACCTATAACATCACGCTTTTTTCTTCCCATTACGTCAATATCGTCTACGTAGGCGAGTAATTGTACAGACTTTTGAAAGATTGTTCCTCTGGTGTTGACGTTTGAGTTTCTTACAATCTGTTCAAGTATGATGTTGAAGAAATGGCATGACAGTTTGTCCCCTTGCCTAAAACCTTTTTCGACATCAAAGGTCTCGGTGAGTTCTTTACCGACCTTGACGGAGCAGCGTGAATTCTCCAAAGTCATCCTGCATAGTCGTACGAGTTTTGCAGGGATGCCGAAACTAGACATGGCTCTGTACAGCTCGTCTCTGTAAATACAGTCATACGCGGCCTTGAAATCGATAAAGAGGTGGTGAATATCGATATTATGTTCTCGGGTTGTTTCCAAGATCTGCCGTAATGTGAAAATTTGGTCTTTTGTGGACTTTTCTGGTGTAAAACCAGATTGATAAGGACCTATCAAGTTGTTGACGTGGGGTTTTAGACGATCACATATTACAGCAGACAAGATCTTATAAGCGACGTTAAAGGGGCTTATCGCTCTGTAATTGGCGCAATTGTGAGGGTCTCCTTTCTTTAGGATCGGGCATACGATACTGAGGTTCCATTCATCGGGCATGCTTTCTTCCGACCATATCATGCAGATCAGCTGGTGCATGCTCCTTTCCAACTGGTCTCCAGCTGCCTTGAAGAGTTCGGCATCAAGGCCATCTGCACCTGCAGTCTTATTTGATTTAAGTTTGCATATGGCAAGCTTAACTTCCTCTAGGTAGGGAGGACGGCATTCTTGATCATCGTCCAAACTGAATGGGGCAATCTGCCTGACAGCGTAATTTGTGTCCTCATCGCCGTTAAGCAGTCTGCAGAAATGATCTTTCCAGATCCTCAGTAGCGACTGTGACTCTATAACTATGTTTCCCTGCTGGTCTTTACTGGCTGGAGTTCGGGGCTTGCCACCCTGGCATGATCTTTTTACCTTTTCGTAAAACTTCCGAGCCTCGTTCCTGTTATGGCACCTCTCTATTTCCTCAAACGAGCGCTTCTCATGTTGCTTCTTTTTCTTTTTGAGAAGTCGGTGTTTTTACCTTCTTTTCTCCTTGTAGATCTCGTTATACTGATCGTAAGCAGCCCTTGTTCGTTTTTGCATTAGCATTTGACGTGCTTTTTGTTTGTCTGCATTTGCTTGCCTGCATTCTTCATCGAACCATGGGTTTCGTTTTGGTGGCCGAGTGAAACCCAGAACCTCAGAGGCAGCGGTTCTGATGGCTTCTTGGCATTGCTGCCACTAGTCAACTAGTCAATGCTTAATGCTGGCGGCATGGCATTCAAGGATAATTGAAGGGACACTCGATTGGAAAAGGCATTGGCAATCTCTTGCGATTGTAGCTTTCCGACGTCATATCTCTTCACAGCGTTAGTTCGTGCAGGTCGTGAACAAGATATCCTCATTCGTACCTTGGCTACAACAAGGTAGTGGTACGAGTCAAAGTTGACCCCTCGGAAAGTTCGGACATCTAGCACACTGAAAGAGTGCCTTGCGTCGATCGCAACATGGTCAATTTGGTTGACGGTTAATTGATCTGGAGATCGCCATGTACCTTTATGAATTTTGAGATGCGGGAAGCGTGTACTACTTACAACAAGATTTAGCCCCGCAGCAAAATCGATTAGCCTCAGTCCGTTTTCGGAGGTTTTGTCATGGAGGCTATGCTTACCGATTGTGTTTCCAAAGATGTCCTCCTTCCCTAGCTTTGCGTTAAAATCGCCAAGAACGATTTTCACGTCGTGTCTAGGGCACTGCTCATACGTTTCTTCGAGGAGCTCGTAGAAACAGTCTTTGGAATCGTCGTCTTTCTCTTCTGTGGGGGCGTGGGCTCATATAAGGCTAATGTTGGCGAATTTAGCCCTGATGCGGATGGTCATTATACGCTCATTGACTGGATTTTGGCTAATCACCTTATCCCTGAGTCTTCCTCTAACGACAAATCCGCACCCAAATAAGCGCTGTTACTGTTGTCTGTAGCAGTCGCCATAGTAGATGTCACAGTTTTTCATCTTCTTTGTGCCCGGTCTACTCCATCGCACTTCTTGGATGGCGGTTATGTCTGCTTTGCAGCAGTCCAGGGCATCCGCTAATTCTCCAGCTGCACGTAATCCATTAAGTGATCTAACGTTCCACGTGCAGATCCGGAGGTCATTGTCCTTTATTCGTTTGCTTGGGTCGTCAACTTTAAAATCATTATCGTTATCCGAGGCTATTAGTTGTTTCGGAACTGTCCTTTTTTAACGTGGTTGGGTAGTTAACCCTACGCACAACCCCCAACCTGGAGGGCCAGGTCCTTTTGGATCCCTTCGGACACAAAGGGCTGGACTATCCAGAGTCAGTACCCTGCTGCAGGGGTGTGAGTGCTGCCGTTGGCTCACCAGGAGCTCGTCCGCCACCATCTCTACTTCAATACCCTGTCCTAGTATTGAAAGCCCCCGAAAGAACTTTAAACCAAATATGTTGGAGTAGCTCCTTCAGGGGTTTCTGCTTTTATGGCTGCTGAAGTCCACCGTTGATTCTGTCCTTCGAATTCATCCGCTGGAACATTTACACGAAAGCTCTCGTAGACCACTGAGATTCGTGCAGTCAGTCATTGATCGCAGAGCAATTATAGTGTTGATCGATCACAATTCTTTTGTTCCGGATTCCCTTGTCAACACTCGCACTTACTAGTTTAGCAGGTCAGCTCTGGACGGAGCATCCCAGGTCCCAGTGGATACCGCTTGGAGGTATAGTAAGCACAATTGACGTGTACTATAAGTTACAGCATCTAGGCGCCGCCAAGTTGGCACCAGTCAGAGCCTACCCGAATAGTACGACGCCCATCCACATTCCGAGTTAATAGCAATATACAAAAGAATGAAAAAGTTTTTGCTTAAATTTTATCGAATCAAAAGAAACTCAACCCTCACAAAAATTGTAAAAGCGGGACAGTTTCAGCCTCGCGGGGGACAGCGGGACAGTCTGTCTGAAAGCGGGACGTATGGTCACGTTATGCATGCTATACTTTTCGAGATATACGTTTTTATTTGCAGAAAGTTCAGATTTTTCCCATTTCCGGCGCTGAATCTCAAGTCCAATTATCTCAAAATCACCAAGGCCAAATTCAAAAATATTTGGCAGATAGATTGGGCTGAACGTAAACTTTCATTTGCTACTAGTCTCATAGGTGTACGCCCTGGGCCCAGGCTCCATAGAAAAATGAGCCATCTCCTTTGCATGACAAACTCGATGCTTGACAAACAAATTGGATAGAACTTAGAACCCTGTTCTTTTTGCTGTATGGCATCTAGCCGTCTGTTTTTAGAATACTTTTCTTGTTTGTTGCTCTTTGCAATGCGTAGCGTCGGCGTCGTATGGTTTAATTCTCCTGTAGGGGGAATTTTTATTTTGTAAATTTGTCTTACCTTCCGGTATCTACGGGTTTGGGAACGGAAAACTAGAAACTACAGGACAGATCTCAAAAATTCTTTCAGCACTTAGATGCCGGATGCCACGCAATCCCTCAGTAAATTAGCGTAGATTTTATCACTTTAATGCCACGGGAACAGAAACGGGAACGAGAACGGGAACATAAAAGTTACTTGTGCAATTTAAAAAATTCTTTCAAACCTGGGATGTTACATTATCCCTCAGTGACATATACTTACATTTCATTTACTTATTTCCATGGAAACGGAAGATTCCCACAGGAACTGGGTTGGGAACGGAAACTTTGAAACTACCGGACAGATTTCAAAAATTCTTTCAGCACATGCGACATGCCACATAATTCATCAGTAACTTAGCGTAGAATGGATGGAATCTTACGAACTCGCATAGGGTCAAGCTGCTTTTGCAAAGGGAGGTGTTGAAAGCACTGCATTAAATAGTTAAAACAAAAATACAGCGACTTAATATAAAAAAAATATTAAGTTGTTGATATGAACTAAACAAACTTTCCTAGCAACCGTTTTAAAAAAGTATTATAAATACTATTATTAATTTGTATTTTTATTCATTGGACCAACATCACCAAAGAGAACGAAGATTCTTATTGTACAACCATAACGCCTAATCCTAAAAATTCAAACTTATATGGAGTTTTGGTAAGTTTGAATAGAATAACATGAACGTTACTAATATTACAAGTTATATACTCGGTTAAAAAGAATAAAACAACAGTTTTCATTAATTTACCGTTGAATTTTCGTTCTTAAAAATGCCAGCAATTAGACGTACAATCTAATCTAGGCTCCTTATCTTCTTATAAATCAAAGTACGAATACGGAATTGACCTAGTATTAGAGTGGTTTCTTTTTTTTGTTCCATTTTACTTGGAAAATGATTGTAACCAACAATGAAAACTTAAAAAAATAAACTAACGATTAAAATACTTAAACTGCAATTCATTTTTATTTTATTATCTGAAGTTATTTAGGATTAGAAGAAGTTTTAAACTTTGGGCCAGATTCTGAACATTTTTCGACTTATATACAGAAATACAATAATATTTTTCAAATGACGTCATTTGGTGCAACAAAAAATTTTCAAGAAAATTTTATGCCAACATTCAAGATTCAGGTTTAAATACCGAATAGTGATTACAAATTCTTGCAAATTTATTTAATGGGCGATTCAGCAGGACAAGTCGATCAGCGTTGTGAACACAATTATTCGGTTAAAAGACCAATTGTAGAACAACTTAAAACTTTTTTTCATCAACATAACGAATTGATAGCATTATTCACAAGTCTCAACCGCTTTGGACTGCATGCCTTCCGATAATCACAAAATTGTCATCAAAGCTGATAAGACGCCTGCAAGACAACACGCGAGATGTTTTAATGCGCCAACAATTGACGAAGCCGCTATCGTTGTCGTGGGTGAAAATTTTAGAAAACCGAGATATGATTTTACATCGGCGTAGCAATCAACTGCAGCGTGTGTCCGAAACACATCGATCATATGATGCGTTACAATATCCTATCTTATTTTGGCAAGGTGAAGATGGATATCATTTTTCAATGAAGATGATAAATCCAGTTACAGGTTCCGAAACTAACAAAAAAGTTACTTGAAATTATTACAGAAAATATGATTCATGGTACCTGTGGAATACTAAATACAAATTCTCCACGTTGGTCAAAGTGAACCAGCTGTAAATTGAGGTTGATAGTCGTTGAATTGTTCCGTTGCTCTCCAAAACATTCAAAGCACACGTAAATGTTGAATATTGCAATTCAGTAAAATCGATAAAATATATCTGCAAGAACGTGAACAATGGTAGTGACATGGCTGTGTTCGGAGTTGCTGCTGAAAATTCAAACGATGAGATCACTCATTTTCAAATGGGACGCTGTGTCAGTAGTAACGAGGCGATGTGGCGTATTTTTTCGTTGCCAATACATGAAACACATCCCACTGTAGTTCACTTGACCGTACATCTGGAAAATGGTCAAACGGTGTACTTTACAACAGAAAACGTATTACAACGAGTTGAGAGGCCACCATCCACGACATTGACCAGCTTCTTCTAAATGTGCCAGCATGATGACTTTGCTAGCACCCTGCCACGATATTATACCTGGAATCAATCGTTAAAGAAGTTTAAACGACGGAAACAAGGAAAACCAGTTCTAGGTAGCCTTCAAGTATTTTCACCGATGCACTAGGACGTATTTATACCGTCCATCCCAGCCAAGACGAGTGTTTTTATTTGCGTCTACTGTTAGTCAATGTTTGTGACCCAACATCATCCCAACATCTGCGAACTGTTGATGGTGTATTGTGCGGCACATACAGAGAAGCCTGTCAACGGTTGGGATTGCTAGAGAATGACAGTCATTGAGACCACACTCTTGAGGATACTGTAATTTCGTCAAATGCTTAACAAATACGAACATTGTTTTCCATAATTTTATCTACATGCTTCCCATCAACACCGATTGATTTATGGAATAAATATAAAGATCACATGGCCCTAGATATATTACATCAGAAGCGTCTTAAAACATCGAATGCAAATTTGCAAATGAACGAAGAAATGTACAATGAAGCAATAATTTTAATTGAAGACATGTGCTTGATGCTTACCAACAAAGGATTAAAACAATTAGGAATGACAACGCCCAGTCGCCCAATACACGACGCATTTAATCATGAGTTGAGACGCGAAACCCAATACGATACCGAGGCATCAAAAGTAACTGTTCTAAGAAACGTTCCCCTTTTAAATGACCAACAAAAATATGCCTACGAAACGCTAATGAAAGTAGTAAACGATGGAACTGGGGGATGTTTTTTCTTAGATGCTCCCGGTGGGACTGGGAAAACGTTTTTAGTATCATTGATTTTGGCAGCGATTCGATCGCAAAATGGCATTGCACTTGCACTTGCTTCATCGGGTATTGCAGCTACGTTATTGGATAACGGTCGAACAGCTCATTCCGCACTCAAGTTGTCGTTGATCTTGCAAATAAATGAAACACCAACTTGCAACCTTTCGCGAAATTGTGCGATGGCCAAAGTGTTGCCGCAGAGCAAAATAGTAGTTTGGGATGAGTATCCACGATGGCACACAAAAAATCTTCGGAAGCATTAGACCGCACGTAGCAAGATTTGCGAAAGAACCAAAACAGTTTTGATGGTGCACTGATTTTCGCCAAACACTCCCAGTAATACCACGATCAACGCCAGCTGGCGAGCTTAACGCATGTTTAAAGACATCCATTTTATGGAAAGACGTTAAAACGCTCAAACTAAATATGAACATGAAAGTCGAATTGCAGAACGAGACGTTTTTTCCAAACAATTGCTCGATATTGGTAATGGCAAAGTACCTGTTGACTAATCGTATGGATATATCGTATTTCCTACCAATTTTTGTCACTTTAGTGAAATCAGACCGAACTCATCGAGAAGGTTCTCCCAAATATTACTCAAAAACAAAGATCATGTATGGTTGAGCGAAAGAGTTATATTGGCTGCAAAAAACGTTGATGTCCACGAAATGAGTTTTCAGATTCAAAACAAAATAAAAGGAGAATTAATAACATACAAATCGATTGATTCCGTTACTATTCAAAATGATGTTGTCAACTATCCAAGTAAGTTTTTAAATTCGCTGGATTTACCTGGACTACCACCTCATAATCTGCAATTAAAAAACGGATCAGTAATCATTATGTTGCGGAATATATACCAGCCACGTTTTTGAAATGGCACCCGAATTGCGGTGAAAAAATTAATGAACAACTTCATCCACGGATTTCTTTGACTTCGAACGATATGCCGATGCCAATCGACTTTAAAAGAATTTTAAATATATCTCAAAGGCAGTCGTTAAGTGTTTGTAGGATCCCTGTTTTTCACATGGCCAGCTATATGTCGGCTGTTCCCGTGTCGGAATGCCAACAAAACTATTTATATACGCTCCAGAAAAAAAACTAAGAATACTGTATATCATAACTCATAAGGCATTACAATAATAAACACACATTTTTCTATTAATTCAATTAATTAATCATCGTTAAGACAAGACAACGTCTGTCGGGTCACTAGTTTCTTGTAAAAACATTACAAACACTTTAGATTTTATTCTTTGGGAAAAAGCCTTTATGGCAAAAAATTCAGTTTATTAATGCACGTCCGATCGTCCGTTCGGACCACTGTCTGTTTTGCTTGCAACTGACTGTCAGTTTACTAATAAGGTCTGTTCGTTGAACTTTCCCCAGGGTTGACCCAGGTTTTCTTGACAGTCCTATAAGTTGTCAAAAAAAAAAAACTGGGTTTTCCAGTCCTCAAAAAACACTACACCAAAAATCACCACACATCCCTGTCATTAAAAAAAAATACATGCCTTTTGACAGCCCTCAAATCGCCACAGCAAAAAGCTAGGGCGAGTTTGGGGAAAACCTATGGCAAACCTGTGGCTCAAAAAACACTCAATTTGGCATTCACATTACATTGTAGCTAATGGTCTTAAAGTCATGGGAAGCATTAAAAGTTTAAGCTTCCCTTAAAGCGATTATATTATTGAGAAAGAAAAATCTGTTGTCGATCGTTCATAGATTGGTTCTGATTACGAGGAGTTTTTAGTGAGGTAAGAGTCCCACACTACTTGGTGTCGAATACTGCCAAGTGTCTATTGAAAATTTCCTCCGGACAAAAAAAAAAAAAAAATTTGGCATTCAGGGCGAATTTAGGTTTCTCATAAAACTCTTTGTGGCGAGCCTAGGGCAACCCCAGGGCTTCAACGAACAAACCTATAATGAGTTTTCGTTCCTACAATACATTTACACTTAGGTTTATGCATTCATATAAATTACATTGTATTAGTATTTGTAGGTATCAAATAATCGTACTCTGTACGATACAACTTTCATTTATTTGGAAAACTCGATAATTTACTTACTTGGATATACCGGGATTTGAGCTCGAGTCCTTCCACACAGTAGTCAACCACGCTACCACTAGACCACGCGTATGTGAACATTAGTAGTCAAAATTTCGTTCAGTGAGTCACTGTCTCAAATTTTACATGATGTTGTTATTGTTTGTTATGGTTTTTTTATTGTAGCTTAAATTATCAACATTTGCACCTAACTAGTTTTGCACAATTTACACAGAGATATGTGAACATTAGTACTGAAAAAAAGTATTATTTGTATTAAAATTATCACAGATTAATGAGAAAAGAACAAAGAAAAAGCTACAAGAAAAACTTTGTTACTTAATGTAGTTTGGCCATGTTTGGTATAGAGACCTTTAAACACTTATACGTAATCAATGACTTTACTACTCTGATTTTACTATGCTTCTCCTTTGATTTTAACAGTTTTCGCATCGGTTTTTCTTTTAAAAGCTTTTCTATTTTGAAGTTAAATATTTTTACTTTAATTTCAGTACTTATCGCGTTTGTTTTCTAACAAAAATTTTTTCTACTTGAAGCAATTGTTGTTGCTTTGATTTAAGTGCAAAACACATTTGATTTATCAAATGTGCAAGTCTTTTGTTTTTAAGGCTAGGTGGACATTTTTAGCGAACTCAGAACTCATGTAAAAGTGTTTGCTTGTATTAGTAAATAATTTTATTCTCTTAAAAGTGATCCCTCTTGCTATCGTCGCGTGTGATTTCAAATTCTCTCTCTTTTCTCACTCTTTTTGGTCTCGGCAACAGCCAGAAACTAGAAAAGAATTACGCACTTGCATAAGCAGAACAAAGGGGTGAGAATTATACGAGCATGCGCTGTGCAAGTAGGCATATAAAAAAACAGATAACATTCATAACATAAGGCACACTGACGAAGATATATGTATGTAGGTTAGGGTGGGTCAAAAAAATAAAAAAAAATTTTTTTTTGATCCGACACACGAAAACTTGTTCTTTGGTACCTCTAGAAAGTACTTACAAAATTTGAGCTCTTAATATTAACGGGAAGATGATGCTCATCGTAGTTTTCCATTTTCAGTTTAGTATCATATTAAAATGGTCATATCTTTTTAAAAATAGATTGTTCAACCAGTCGCAAAAACAGTATTTATAGGAAATTGAATGGCCTACAAAAATGGTCTCTTATACTTTTTTCATTAATCTAACCATTTAAAAGATATTCGAGGTCAAAAATTTAAGTATTTTAAAGAAAATAACTTTTTTGTTTTGAATTTTGTAACTCACTAAAGAATAGTTATTATCAAATGAACATCAATTATTTCAATAGAAAATTGAACGTTCTACAAAAAAGGTCTTTTGTTGTTAATCGATTATTCTAACCATTTAAAAGATATTCGCAGTAGAACTGCAATTCCTACGAATTCTAATAATTTCTTTATAAATATTTCCAATTTATCTACTCAATTTATGAATTTTGATAATATTCATGTGAACTTGAGTTTATTCCAAAAAATTGACAGTTTGCAAGTTATGTCGTATCTTTTGTTTGAGAATATATTTCATTGCACTCAATTTTTTAACGCTATTTTCTGCATTTTCTTTGTAGATCATAAATTACCTTAAAATTTATAAATTAAACAGATAAACTTGAAATATTAATTAAAAAACTATTGAAATTAGTGGGAGTTGCAATTCTGCTGCGAATATCTTTAAAAAAAAATTTTAATAGATGTATTGGAAATATTTATTAAGAAATTATTAAAATTAGTAGGCATTAAAATTCTACTGCGAATATCTTTTAAATGGTTAGAGTAATCGATTAACAACAAAAGACCTTTTTTGTAGAACGTTCAATTTTCTATTGAAATAATTGATGTTCATTTGATAATAACCATTCTTTAGTGAGTTACAAAATTCAAAACAAAAAAGTTATTTTCTTTAAAATACTTAAATTTTTGACCTTGAATATCTTTTAAATGGTTAGATTAATGAAAAAAGTATAAGAGACCATTTTTGTAGGCCATTCAATTTCCTATAAATACTGTTTTTGCGACTGGTTGAACAATCTATTTTTAAAAAGATATGACCATTTTAATATGATACTAAACTGAAAATGGAAAACTACGATGAGCATCATCTTCCCGTTAATATTAAGAGCTCAAATTTTGTACGTACTTTCTAGAGGTACCAAAGAACAAGTTTTCGTGTGTCGGATCAAAAAAAAAAATTTTTTGGTTTTTTTGACCCACTCTAAATTGTAGGTATAGGTACACAATGTGTCCGAATGAACCTTTTTTTCGATTTCTTGTTTTTGGATGGGTTGAGAATAGAAATTGTGTCAAGTCAGGAAAGTAAGAAAACCGGTTAGTACTTTTTTTTTGTCAGTTTGCTTGCTGAGATAAATACAGATAATTACAAATAATGAAGATGTTGTAGGGTCGATATTTCTTATCTTGTGTTTTTGCGGATGTGGAAAACATGATATTTGTGTGATTTAAATGTAGGTCAGTTTCTTGGCTTAGTTTGATCAGCAAAATTAATGAAAAAGGGGATAACTTGGGAGGTATGAGCTTAGATAATACTCTTTTTTTTTATTTATTTATTTTTATTATTTTATTTTTATTTATTTATTTTTATAAATAACTTGTATCCATTTTAATTTCATTTGCAAGAAGATATATTTTAAGGAATTAAAGGAATGGATGTTTTTTGAAAACTGCAATCGAAGAACAAAAAACTCCCTAAGAAAATTCAAAATTTTTTCATGTTAATATTGATTTAAAAAATTTTATTATTTATTATTATTTTTTTCTTTTTTCACTTGAAATTTGAACAAAAACAGTAATCTTGTGGGCCATAACCAAGAAAATAGAGATTTAAAGAAGTCATCTTATGAAACGGCCTGTTTTGTGTGGGAGTTCTTAGGATTTATTTTCAATGACCAGTAAATAGATAGAACTTTAAATTTACTAAAAAAAAAAAAAAAAAAACAATTGTCAATCTGGCTGACGGCATAGCCATAGCTCTCAAACTCAAAATGTTATCTGAAATTGTATTGTATGAATGAAAATAAATGAATTACTTACTTACTTAGAACTTCAAATTTACTATAATTTGTTACATATATATCGACTGATAAATATAAATTTTAAGCTAAAAATATAAGGTAGAGAGAGCTATAGTTCTCTGAATATCCCGCTTCAAAAAATGAACTCGCAATTCCTCCACGATTCCAACTGGCTTGTCGAAAACAAAAAAAAAGTTATCGTCGTTTTTATCTGCAATCCTAAATGCGTGGCATGAACTATTATGAAATGAATACTTATATATAAAATTGGACTGGTAAATATTTGAAAAAATATTTACGAATTTGCGATGGTTTTTTAGGTTTTTGCTAAAAAAAGGTCGTACATTTGGGAATATTGGGTTGATAGTAGTTCTTTGCGCACATAGTATATTTGCTGAGTGTACCCTTCAAATTTCAAGTCATTCCGTAAACAAGTTTTTGAGATAGTATAGAGGAAAGTCTGAAAAACACAGTTCTGAGAAAAAAAGTTTTAGGTCCGCTTATAACTGTGAAAGTATAAAACTTTTTTAACTGCTGCATTTTTAAAACGACTTCGAATTTTCAAAAATCACATTGCTATCGTATTCTAGACATTTTAAGAAAGCAATTTATGAAAAAAAAAACAAAACAAATCACGTGGGATGGTCCTCTTAAAAAATATATATATGCATAGATAATAATAAATAAATCTTTCTCATCACTACAGAATTTAAAACTTCATGTACTTGGCCGTATCAACACCACGTCCTTAGGTACCTACTTGTTTTAAAAAAAAAAAAAAAAAAGGAATTCCATCTCTCTAGGAATAATCTACCTTATGAATAATTACCTTCCATAACTTTGTCTTGTAAAATGATTTTTGAGACATTTTTACAAGTTTTGTTATGTTGAATGAAAAGGCTGCAATTTTGTCAACAGCACAAATAAACAAAAGTAGACACGAATACTTTGTTATAATATACCAATTGAAATTCAACATGTATCTAACAATCAGCACAACACAATTTACAGAAAATTACACTGTAACTCTCAATGTATAATTTATTTTAAATTCAATTGAAAGAGTTCTCAAATACTAAAAAGTTCCTTCTTTATCAGAAACTAGCCGACCCACCCGGCGTTGCTCGGGTCTAACATATTTAAAGCGTTGTTAACACAAAACTGTCAAGAAACGAAAACTAAGAAGACTAAGTTTAAGAATGCCTGAAAATTTCTAGGTTTATACTTATTTATTTCCATCATTAGGTCTGTTCATTGAACTTTCCCCAGGGTTGACCCAGGTTTTCTTGACAATCCTCTGAGTTGTCAAAAAAACCTGGGTTTTCCAGTCCTCAAAAAACGCTAAGCCACAAATCACCACACATCCCTGTCATTAAAAAAAAATACATGCCATTTGACAGCTCTCAACTCGCCACAGCAAAAAGCTAGGGCGAGTTTATGGAAAACCTAGGTCAACCCTAGGGCTCAAAAAACACTCAATTTGACATTCAGGGCGACTTTGGGTTTCTCAAAAAACGCTTTATGGCGACCCAAGGGTGACGCTAGGGCTTCAACGAACAAACCTATTTATAGTTGAGTAGCGACCCGCCCCGGCTTCGCACGGAAACAATGCTCATACTAAATACCCTACAGAAAAACTGTGAACGTTGTACATAATGCTTTAAAAAATAATATTATATATTTTTCAAATATATAATATTATATAATATTCAAACCGATTTTAAAAACTATAAAATTGAAGTAAAAGTAAAAGTAAATATTTTGAATAAATATGTTTGTTATGACATCGCATTACAAAACTTTAAATTTCTTGGCTTTTCACTGCTATAATATGCATGTATTATACATATAAACCTTCCTCTTGAACACTCTAATCATTAAAAAAAACGGCATCAAAATCCGTTGCGTTGTTTTAAAAATCTAAGCATACATAGGGACATAGGGACAGAGAAACGACTTTATTTTATACTATGTTAAGATAAAGAAAACGCTGAATTGCAATTAAATGACCATAAACATCCGGATATGTATTTTCATAGATATAAGTACCTACTACCTTCCCACACTTATCCACCCTCTGCTTGCCTTCCCACATGCACAATATGAAACAAAAATAAAATAAATAAAATATAGGTACAAATAGGTACAAACCAATAACGAAAGAATAGTACAACCAACAACTTTGAAACAAAGTTAAAAAAATTATTTCGCATACACCTTACTCAAACGCATATCTTATTCCAAATAAGTTGAATTCTATATGCCTATATAAGTTACTGACCTATACCTACATACATTTTCATGCCAACCGTATTATGTCATCAACAAATAATAGAAGTTCTCAAACACAAAATAACTACCTAGTCAAATACAAAATTTTTAGCTGAAGAAAAAAATGAAACACACTCTCAAGTTGCGTACACTTGGCCAAAGAATTCCATTCTATTAGTGCAGTGGTGCTATTTTCTCACCCCTTTCCCTTTGTGCGTTTGCCTATGTCCGTTTCTTTCAATCCTTCGTCATTTCAAACTTATTTTTTTTACAATGCAAGCTACTGCTACCAGCAAAAAAAAAACAACAGGCACACAGTTTGTAATCAGAAATGAATAGCACAAAAGATCACAAAATAAGGTCATAGGTATAGAATATAGATGATATGTATGAGGGAATGCATAACGCATAAGATCATCTGAGCGATACTCCTTCTCCTTTTCCAAATCACAGAGAACAGACCAAAAAAAGAGAAAACGGCGCTAAAATTGGTGGCGGATTTGGTTCGAACTAAATGTGCGTATGTACATATATGTTTTTAAGCAAGATTTTCTAGAAAAAACCCAAAGTAGACAGTTTTTCTAGAATTAATATTTCAAATCCTGTCACCACAATACTAAATTTTTTAATTGAAACTGATTGAGATTATATCAAAGAAAAATACCAACAAAAAATTGAGGTTCTTTTGGCGTCTCGTTCCTCAGAAATCGTTTGCAAATATGACTTTATTGAAATTGAATTTTAGCGGTTTGGAGAAAAAAATATTGATTTTGGGCTCGGAGGTTAGTTCAGGAGCTTTATTACCTTCAAGAAAATGTATATATATATGTACTTGAAAACACCCACGCCTTGCCCCATGCTTTATAAGCTAAAAAAAGGCAGTTTCACCAACTTCTCATCATAACACCTGTTTCAAAACACTTAAAACTATTACCAATGATTTTATAAGATGCGCCTAATATCTATCTACTATTTCCTTTTTACTTCATGAAAAAATATTAATAAACGGCAAAGTTATTTCCATAAGAGTATACTGAAAACCGAAAAATTACAACAAATTGAGGAAGGTTTTTCTCATATAAGGAGACAAAATTTGAAAAAAAACGCTCGGAGGTTAGTTGCATATATACTTTCTTGTTATAAAACGAAAAAGAAAAAAATAAAAAGTTCATAAATATGGATGCCCCGACCAAAATAGTGAACAAATCGAAATTTTCTATAAAAAAAACAGCTTCAGGTCCCTATAAAAACCGTTATGGAATACATTTTAGCATTTGAATGATACACAAATGTTTGTGTGTTTATCATCTTTACAAAACATTTTGTTTCATCAAATTATCAAGAAAATTGCAAAAGTTATGATGCAATAAGCCAACGAACCTTTTAAATTTTAACGAAAAATGCAAGGGACACCTAGCCTTAATGATGTGACATTTAAATATCGCACGAACGTTTTTCCTCAGTGTAATGTTAAAATGTAATTCCCTCAGTATAATGTTGATAACGATGATGACTGATAACAAGGTTGACTCGCTATTGATCCCTTCTATACTTGGTTGTCGGTTGTTCATTTGGCATGTGCTTCTGAAAGTCTATTACAGATGGTACTTTTTGAGTCCTTTATTTCGAGTGAGCTCCACAAATCGGCTTCGATTTCCTTGTGTGATTTTACCACACAATATCGCATAATTGATTGAACGTAATTTCAAAACGATTTTCGTTAATTTTGTTTCGAACTGTAATTGGTCAAAACAAACAAAACATTTTTTTAAGCTTGTTTATTCCTTACCTTTTAAATTTAGCTGAGGTTATAAAACCGTTTTATATCCCAAGATATCTGTCCGAAAAAGAAAGACCTTTCTATTTTTTCGTAAAGAAAGTATAGAAAATTATATATTATATAGAAAATGTCAGCGTTGCCATCTTATATCAGGATTGGGAGAAGCTCAGAGATTTGGTTTGTAGACTTGTAGCTTTGTTGTTCCGTAACAGGGTACGTATGTTCCATGGGTAGATAAGTGGTGTAAAATAATAAGAAAAACATATTCGCTCATCAGTTTATCAAGTTGAGTCACGATTTGTAACTGGTTGCCTGACAGAGGCGTGGATGGCAACCACTTTATATACAAATTTCTTTGGACAGACGAAAGTAATGCCAAAACAAGGAGAATCCAAACGCCCAGCTGAACAAGCAAGCCCCTACGATAATAGTTCCATTACAGAGACGCAATGTCTAATAAGGCTTAATGAGGAAAATCCAAACGCCCCAACGATTAATTTTCCATACGGAGACGTAATGTCTGAAAAGACTTTATAAGGAAAATCCAAATGCCCGGCTGAACAAACAAGCCCCAACTACTAAATTTCCTTTACGGAGACGCAATGTCTAAAAAGTCTAAAATATGGAAAATCCAAACACTGGGCTTAAACCAGCCATAACGATTAAATTTCCTTTACGGAGACACACCGTCTAAAAAGACTAAATCAAACGCCCGGCTGAAACAAACCTCAACGGTTAAATTTCCTTTACGGAAAGGAGAAATAGTGAATTGACAGGAAAGTTCCAATTGCCCGGCTGAAGCAAGCCACAAAACTTAGAATACTAAAATTCTTTTTCTGATTTTCAACATTTAACATTAACATTAACGTAACTGTTAACTATATCACCGACGACTCGACAGCTTTGCATATTCGTTTCCAAATTCACGTCCCTGCTCTTCGGATGTGGAACTGGAACGGCTGCGTATGATAAGCTCATTGAACTCTGACCTTGACAGCATTGTTACATGGGGTCATAAAAACCGAGTAGAATGCAATGCTTCGAAAACTCAATGCTGTCTCTTGTTGTTGATGCTTAACATTCCCCCGTTGCCATTATTCATGAATGGTACCTGCATCCAAAAAACCTAAAAGCTGTCATTACTTGGTATGTGTGTCGGAGAAAGAAGGCGAATAACATACTAATATTGTCGTCTTTTTTCCTTCCTCATTAACTTCTATTTCATTTTCATTTACTTCTTTCTTTTCTTTCTTTTACACATTATTGTTTTACCTACTATTTTGGTCAATAATTGAAAACTATTGTGAATTTCTTTTTTTAGTCTTCTTCAAGCAGGCAAGCAGTGCACATCTGCTAAATAAAAGGAAATATTTTTGCAAAGTACAAATTTCATTCTTTTTTTCTTTTCTCGTGGAATCTTACAGCCTAAAGTAAAATAGACATTTTGGTGCCTCCTGTGAGGAAAATCAACAGTGGTTGAATAAAACCATAACTTACATTAGATTACATAGTGCTCTTGAGAAAGGGCATTCAATTTTGTGAAGGTTCATCGAACGGTAGTGCGCATGCGGTTTTGTACATAACGTATTCATATTCATGTACAAGCAGCAAATAACAGTACCAGCTTAATCTTTTCTCATTCGATAGCAAACGGTGCAAGTATTTTTGCTTCTTGGCGAGTTTTATTCTGTACAAACGGTATATTGAGAAAAAGGTTAAATTTTGATTTTTTTAAGGATTGACATAGAAGTATAAAAAGAAAACTATGGCTGAATTGAATGTGCGGTCGAGTGCTACTACGGCTATCACAAAGCTGGAAACAAAATTGGAGGCTGGTCAACTGGCTGAGCTAGACCTTGCTATGAAGCGTGTCAACTTGGAAAATTTAGAAGGCCATTTTACACGATTTATGGATGCACATTTCGTCTTGGTTGGTAGCTCAAAGGGTGATGAAATCAATGCGCATACGACACTTTTCGATGCTGTAGAGGAGAAGTATACGAAGGTTAAGGCTAGGCTTCAGGCAGCCATCGAACTGGCCATACAAGAGCACCAATGTTCAGGCTTTAGTACGGTGCGCTCCATTCACGGTCATCGAAGCGACCTGAACGATGTGCGACTTGAAAAGATAACCATTCCAGAATTTTATGGGGAATTCAACAAGTGGATTGCTTTCCGTGACATGTTTGAGGCAATGGTGCATTCCAAAGAGCATCTCTCTACAGCAGCTAAGTACACCAGGCTAATGAAAGCATTCAAAGGCACTGCTGCTCAGGTAGTAGCTGGTTTCCTTCCGAAAGACGAAAACTACGAATCAGCATGTGAAACCCTGAAGGCAAGGTACGACAATGACAGGCTAATTGTATCGGCGCATTTGAATATCTTCCTAAACATGGAGTTTCGGACAAAGAAACCAACACAGGCTTGCGGCGGCTTATCGACCTGACAAACAAGACTACAAGATCATTGGCAGCAATGAAAAGGCCAGTCGATAAGTTGGATGATATATTAGTCCACATTTTAGTATCGAAACTTCCGAGGCCCACAATCATCCATTGGGAAATGCAGCAAAAAGGCACACATTTTCCAAAATTGGTAGACTTGCTTGGGTTCATCGAAGGCAGAGCCCACGGTCTTGACCACATGGGAAGCGTGACAGCAGAACGAACAAACAACATTGGCAGCTTCAATAAGCGATCTCCGAATCCAAAGGTCCATACGACCATGAATACAGGCGGCAATCAAAAACTATTACGCTCCAACTTACCGACTGCAGATCGTGGTCACTGTTATTTCTGCAATGGGGACCATTTCATTGGCTATTGTCCAGCTCTGGAAGCCTTATCACCGGCAGAAAGATTTGGTAAGATTAAAGACTCTAATTTGTGTTACAATTGTCTCACTCCAGGTCATGCAACACGTGTGTGTCTATATCCAAACGTAGATGTGAAAATTGTCATGGAACACACCACACGATTTTGTGTCGCACTCAGATGTCAAATCAGTCAACATCAATTACGAGAGCTGCTGCTGCGGTGCAACCACCGCAAACACAGGCTTTGGCATGACTCGATAAGGTCCCAGCTGTTGCTTCTTTCGTGCACAATAGTCACACTACGTTACTGGCAACCGCAACCGCAATTTTACTCGATATTCAAGGCAATCCCATTACGGCGCGTGCACTATGCGACCCAGGCTCGCAAATCACTTTTATTACAGAACGATGCATGCAGCAGTTACGTATCAAACGGCAGAAATTTGACATGGTTACGTCTGGGACTGGTGATGTGAAAGGGCCAATAACGCGAGGTGTAGCAAAACTACAGCTACCATCACAATACGAAGCAGATTTTTCCATTCGAGTTAATGCTTTCGTCTTGACTAAAATTACCGCGAATTTGCCTACTCATCGTATAGGCATGGATCAATGGCACCATTTAAAAGGTTTATCACTGGCAGATCCAAAGTTTGGTAATCCGGGCGAAATCGATCTATTGATCGGGTCCGATATTTGGGGTCTGATTATAAAGGACGGACTCATCAATGGCGAAGCAAATCAACCTCATGCGCAGAATACCCATCTGGGTTTGGTAGTATCAGGCCCAGTTGATTTGATACATTGTAATTTGCCGCAAAGTATGCACACAAGAGGCAACGAAAATTTAGAGGAGGCTCTTAAACGTTTCTGGCAATTAGAAGAACCAACCGGGTCAGAAAACCATTTGATATATGAATGCGAATAGGCAATATTTAGATACAGTACAGCGGCAAGAAGATGGCCGGTATATTGTTAGCATACCTTTTTTACCGAACGAACCGAAGCTTGGCGACTCACGTCGAATGGCAACTCAGCAGTTTTACAGAAACGAAAGGCAACTTCATTCTGATCCCGATCTGTTGGCGAAATACGTCGCATTTATGAACGACTATGCGGCATTAGGTCACATGATGCTATACGAAGATAACGTGCAAAATGATACTGAGGCCTACTACATTCCTCATCACGCAGTCACAGCAAAATTTCGTGTTGTGTTTAACGGTTTGGCAAAAACAGACAACGGTGTTTCACTTAACGAGACACAACACATCGGTCCAGTAATACAGGACAAATTGGCTCACATTATTCTGCGATTCAGGCTGTATCGTGTAGCGATTGTGGCAGACATGGAAAAAATGTTTCGTCAGGTGCTGGTGGATCCAAAACATCAGAAGTGGCAGCTCATATTATGGCGAGAGAACACTAACGAGAAACTAAAAACTGTCGCCTGACAACTGTGACCTATGCATGCTCTGGGCCGTACCTGGCAGTGCGCACACTACACCTATGTGCTAGGGATAACTGCACCATTATCAAACCTGAAATGGAGGCGATTGATGCGAGACGCAGTATTGAGAAAGATTTTTACGTTGACGACTACCTTTCCAGTGCTCCCAGTCCAGCGAGCGCCATACGTCGATCGAAAAATGTGGACCGTAAACTGAGGCAAGGCCATTATATGCATTTACGAAAGTGGCAATCAAATAACGAAGGAGTTGTAAAAGCAATGGTTGGTCAAAGTGAGGCAGGTAAGCCACCATTACTAATAAACACAAAAGAGTCATCTATTTTAGGTTTACAATGGGATAGTGAGTTTGACATGCTTTCATTCGAAATTAGCTTGGATGACGCAATGACACGCACAAAGCGCAAAAGTCTCAGCGACATAGCGAAACTTTACGATCCGACGGGACTGTTAGCACCAGTCGTCGTAAAAGCACAAATTTTCATGCAGAAGTTATGGTTGGCTGGCATTAGTTGGGATGAAGAATTGCCAGCCGAGTTACTCAAGAACTGGTTCACGTATCGACAAGGCTTGCTCGAGTTGGCAAAGTTGGCGATACCACGACATATTGGGATGCACACCGGACTACGAACAACTTTAGATGGCTTCTGCGATGCATCGATCCACGCATATGCGGCAGCGATTTACGTGCGGACTATAGATGAGGCAGGGAAGGCAACGGTTCGTTTACTTACATCCAAGACCACAGTAGCACCAGTAAATTCTCAGGCTCGAGCTTTGCGGAGCTCAACTGCTAGTGACTACAATGAACACGGTACGAGAGGCATTAGAGATGTTAATTGTGGAATACTTTCTGTGGACCGACTCAACAATTGTGCTGGCCTGGCTGCGACAACTAACAGTCAGATTCAAAACATATGTAGCGAACCGGGTGAGCAATGTGCAGCAAAATAGTGAACCATCCGCATGGCATCATTTTCCTACGTCACAAAACCCAGCGGATTGCGCCAGTCGAGGACTAACGGCTTCGCAGCTACAGGCACATACACTTTAGTGGACAGGCCCCGATTTCCTTCAACGCGACGATAGGTACAGTACGAAAAGCGAACCATTATGCAGTACAGACGATATAAAAGCATTACGGGAGGAAGAGAAATCAACATCAGCAATCGTGACACATACACGCATTAATCAAACGGGTTTACTCCTGACAAGAAGTCGAGATGGCCAGGTGTACAACCTGTGAAGGAGTCACAGCCAACGACCTCTTAATTAATTGCTCTATTATTACTATTAACAGGTTGTCAACCCTCGGCTGTGCCTCGATATCCGATCCTCTCACATTCAGTTGCATTACATAGAAATGCATAACACTTGACTTGCATGTGTATCCATAGAGTGCATTGTACTCAGAACAATATGATTCCCAACGGCAGGCCACTGCCAGCCGACAGAAGTAATAAGGGATCATATTGCTTTGACTGCATGCGCGCTGTTTATGTCACAGCAATAGTCTTTGGCTATCAGCATTTGTTTATGATATAGGTCATTGGCGCTCACCCAAAAGAATGTGATGATGAAGCGTTTTAATCGGATATCGAAGTGTGGTCGATTGTTCGATAACCAGAATTGGAGCATAATAGCTTTGTATAAATAGGGTATGAATTTGGAAATAAATATATCTATAGTGATCGTGGACTCGATCTGAACATACTCCCGGGTTTTAGTTAATATAAGGCATTGAGCCGACAACAATTCCTGGATAGTTCTAAGTGTTTCCACTACCATACCTCAACTTTGCAGTTAGTGCGAAGAGGTTTGAGCCTACAGCAGTGAATGCTTGGCGAGTTGGTAGTTCGGGAACCAGGGAACATTACATGGCGATCTTGGCCAGGCCATAACCAGGAGTTGTTCGAAAGAGTGCCAGGAGTTGTTCGAAAGAGTGCCAGTGTTGTTTGACAAAGTCAAAATTTTCCGTTCAAGTAAAATATTTTTTTTCAAAGTCATAAAAATTGTTTTTTCGCGCCATAGTAAAAATGTCTAACGAACGAACGAACGAACCTAAAGGCAAGGGGACATGGTAATATGGTTGGCTTCTTAATGAAGAAGTACACCATACTAAAAAAAGTTGATGATCGCTTATTGCAAGCGCAGACGTCTTCCCATGGATGCCGTTAAGTTTCAATACAATGGACGCATAATCCAAGAATACGACACACCATATTCACTGGAAATGGAGGGTGGCTCATATTTACGTTAAAAAAATATATTATAAAACAATTCCGCTAAAAAAAATTTAACAAGAACTCAGAACAAACAACAACGACAAAACTATTGGCCCGTGTCCTCTGTACATACAAGAGTACAGAAGGCACGTACATAAACACAAAAACACACCAACAAAGATGACTACAGTTAAACACAAATTACAAAAACCAAACAACATCATGAGGGCGATCAAAATAAGCAGCACAAACAACGTTCTAAGTTTTTACCGAACACTACATTGCTTCCATCGCAAAGAGTTCCACAGGAAAAAGCGGATTTGTCTCCAAATTAATTAAATTATGTACTACAGTACTACTACTACTACATTTAAAAATAGTTATTTTAGAAAATAGTATATTTTTTTTATGTTAACGAAAAAAAAAACACAAGAAACATTGCAAAATTATCAAAGATAAAAAATTTCCATTCCTATTACATATACATATATATATATTGTCACACAGTACGTTTTCAAGGTTTCTATCAATATCGGGTCTAACGTATTCAAAATGCTTTGTGTATCTTGACGATTTTATAGTATTCAAAAAAAAAAAAAGTAAAAATTTAGAACACCACAATAAGAATTTAATTGAAGTATTCGAAAGATTGAGAGAAGTAAATCTCAAACTACATCCAAGTAAATGTGCTTTCCTTAGAAAAGAAGTTTTATATCTAGGTCATATAATATCAGACAAAGGTATTATACCAGATCCGTCAAAATCCATAGTAATGAAAAATCATCCAATCCCACAAAATGCAGACGAAGTAAGGAGATTTGTAGCATTTGCTAACTACTATAGAAAGTTCATACCAAATTTTGCAACAATAGCAATTCCCTTAAACCGTTTATTAAGAAAAAACGTAGAATTTAAATTTTCCGAAGATTGCAATACATCATTTAATTTGCTAAAAGAATTCCTAATAAGCCGAAATATTTTACAGTTTCCAAATTTTGAAAAAGAATTCATACTTCGAACAGACGCCTCTGGATTTGCCTTAGGTGCTGTTATATCGAATTTTGATGATAAACCCATCGCATACGCAAGTAAATCATTAAATAAAGCCGAAAAGAATTACAGTACTATAGAAAAAGAATTGCTCGCAATAGTATGGGCAGTAAAACATTTCAGACCTTATCTTTTCGGAAGACGTTTCAAAATACTAACGGACCATAGACAACTAGTATATCTGTTCTCACTAAAAGAACCTTCAAGTAGATTAACAAAATTCAGGCTAATATTAGAGGAATATAACTTTACTGTGGAGTATTCACCAGGCAAAGACAACTGCACTGCGGATGCATTAAGTAGAATACAACTAAAGTCAGAGGACCTACAGAATTTATTTGTGTGTGTCACAACAAGAGCACAAGCTAGAAATTCAAATTTAAAAGAAGAAAACCCAACAACAAGTAAATTAGAGAAAGAAAAAATTATAAGTGAACTTCTTAAACCGCCAGAAAAGGGGCTAAAAATAGTCGAGTTGAAAATATTAAATAGCTTCAAAGAGGAAGACAAAGATTACAGTTTATTAAAAGGTACCAGAGTTGTAAGTCCAAACCTCATTGTAGGATACATTCCAGGGAATAATTGTTTGATATTAAATAGGTCAAAGATAAGCACTATTGCCCGATCAGCATCATTTGACAAAATGTTGTTGAGGGACGTGCAAACTATCAAAGAACCATTTTTAAATAATAAAAGGTAAATGTTGTTGAGGGACGTGCGTACAATTTGCGGACCTCTATCAATTAAAGATATTTATATAACTAAAGAAGAGTTAGGTAAACTCTCAGACGGCCGTCGTAAAGAGAAATTATATATATTAAAGAAAAAGATAGAAGAAATATTCAAAGGAAATATAATAAAAGTGCACATAATTGAAGATAAAATAAAATTAACGGACCCTGGAAAACAAAAACTTATACTCAATGATTACCACATGTTACCGACAAGTGGACATGCCGGAATAAATCGCATGTTGCGGAATATTAAGAAAAAATATTTTTGGACAGGAATGCAAAACGATGTGACGACATACGTTAAGCACTGCCCAATGTGTCAGCGAAATAGACACATACAACCAAAAAATCAACCGATGACTATTACTACAACAGCAGAAACATGCTTTGACAAAATATACCTTGATTTAGTTGGACCTCTTGACGAGACGGAAGATGGGTCAAAATATATATTAACACTACAAGACGAACTTACGAAGTTTACAGAAGCCATTGCTTTACCAAATAAAGAAACTAATACGGTAGCTAAAGGACTTGTAGAAGGCTTTATCCTAAAGTATGGAGTCCCTGCTACCATAGCATCTGACAAAGGTACAGAATTTATAAATAGAGTTTTCAAAGATCTATGTAAGTTATTAAAGATAGAACAATTGCAATCCACCGCTTATCACCATGAAAGCATTGGAGCACTAGAAAATTCTCATAAAGTTTTAGGAGCATACCTTAGGAGTTATGTAGAAGAAAAACATACAGATTGGAACAACTGGTTGCCATACTATGTTTTCTGTTACAACACTTCAGTACATTCAGAAACAGGATTCACCCCATTTGAATTAGTATTTGGAAGACAATGTAATTTGCTTTAAATCTTACAAAGAAAGTTGAACCAGTGTACAACTACGAAGACTATGTGATAGACTTAAAACACAGACTACAAATTGCTCATAAGGATGCTAGGGATACTTTAATACAAAAGAAAATTTCTAGGAAAGATAGGTACAACGTATGTAGTTTAGTCTTGTTAAGAAACGAATGCAGAAAGAAGTTAGATCCAATATATATAGGACCATATGAAGTCTTATCACAGGAAGGAGTAAATTGCGAAATTAAATGTGAAAATAAGAAAATGATTGTTCACAAAAACAGATTGAAACCATTTTATATATATATATGTTATTATTATAAATTGTAAACTTATGCAATTTGCGAAATTTCAGAAAGAAGATGTGAAAATAAGAAATAGATTGTACACAAAAGCAGATTAAAACCATTTTATGTATGAATGTTGTTTGTATGATTTGTGAAATTGTGAAAAAAAAAAATTTAGAAATAAGAAATTGATTTTATGGATGTTATTGTGTAATTTGTGAAATTGTAAAAAAAAAAAAAATTAAAAATAAGAAATTGATTGAATTGTATAATTTGTGAAATTGTGAAATAAATGTGAATTGATTAATAGGTTAAAACCAGTTTAGGCATATATATATACAAGTATTGTAAATTAAAAAAAAAAAAAAAAAAGAGAGAGAAACATATACATATTGTCAAAATGAATGTTCTGATTAAAAGTAATTGAAAAAATTATTCTAAGCATAAAATTAATATCACCCTAAACTAATTACATATAAGAAATTATACTCAATGCGCATTGATCTAAGTATAGTACCCATTGATCTTAGTATAGTAATCTAATAAAAAAAAAAAAAAAATTGAAATACATTAAATTAAAAATAGGAATATATTGTAAGGCGTATTGAATAAAATAAAAACAAACGAATATGTGTACCAAATACTGAATAACATACAATGAAAATGTAAATATCACAAATGATACCAAACACTGAATAATGTGTAATGAAAAATAAACTAATCAAAATATAATAACTAATTTAAATATCACAAATGATACCAACATATTAACTAAAAGTAAACATCCAGAAAAAGCCACAATGTTCAATCCAATATGATAAAAGAACAATTTTTTATTCATTTCATACTCCCGTATTTGTAAAAGAGTCGTGGAAAAGTAGAAATCAACACTCTTGTCTTGATTTCTTCTTTTTCCCCAGGAAGGGTGGTGTGAGGGAGTCACAGCCAACGACCTCTTAATTAATTGCTCTATTATTACTATTAACAGGTTGTCAACATGTCAACCCTCGGCTGTGCCTCGATATCCGATCCTCTCACATTCAGTTGCATTACATAGAAATGCATAACACTTGACTTGCATGTGTATCCATAGAGTGCATTGTACTCAGAACAATATGATTCCCAACGGCAGGCCACTGCCAGCCGACAGAAGTAATAAGGGATCATATTGCTTTGACTGCATGCGCGCTGTTTATGTCACAGCAATAGTCTTTGGGTATGAGCATTTGTTTATGATATAGGTCATTGGCGCTCACCCAAAAGAATGTGATGATGAAGCGTTTTAATCGGATATCGAAGTGTGGTCGATTGTTCGATAACCAGAATTGGAGCATAATAGCTTTGTATAAATAGGGTATGAATTTGGAAATAAATATCAATAGTGATCGTGGTGGACTCGATCTGAACATACTCCCGGGTTTTAGTTAATATAAGGCATTGAGCCGACAACAATTCCTGGATAGTTCTAAGTGTTTCCACTACCATACCTCAACTTTGCAGTTAGTGCGAAGAGGTTTGAGCCTATAGCATTGAATGCTTGGCGAATTGGTAGTTTGGGAACCAGGGAACATTACAAGATCGCACGAATTCTCTCACGAAGCTAAAACGAATTATGGCTCATGTCATTTACGCCCTTAACTCGGGTAGCAAAAAGCGTTCAGCTTACGGCTCCGACATATGCAGTGTTGAGCGCTTACTTCAGGCCATGCTTATATTGTCACGCTTGTACCAAATGCAATGGTACAAACGCGAAATAGGATTATGTGATCAGGGAAAGAATTTACCAGCTAACAGTGTACTAAGTTCTTTGAACCCATTTATCGACGAAGACCACATTTTGAGAGTTGGAGGCCGGATCAAACGATCGAAGTTGGATGCGAATCAAAAGTATCCCATTATATTATCGAGAGAAGGCAGACTAGCGCATATGATTGTTTCGAAGGTACATGAAAATACTTTACATGGTGGGGTACAGTTATAGTTGCAGATCATTCGACAAATACATTGGATCATAGGGGGCCGGGCACTAATAAAATCTTATGTACATAAATGTGTTACTTGTCGCTTGCAAATAGGTGTGGTGGCAAAACAACGAATGGGCGATCTACCAAAGTATCGTGTTACACGACATCGTCCATTTCTCATCTCAGGCGTAAATTGTTGTGGTCCCTTCCTGCTTCGCTTAGGCGCAAAACGGTCAAGGACGACAACCAAGACGTACGTTGCTATTTTTTTGTATGCTTGGCTACAAAAGCGGTTCATATTGAACTGGCTACTGATTTGTCAACGGAGGCATTTTTAAACGCATTTGCACGATTCACCAGTAGAAGAGGACCATGCGAGCAACTTCATTCAGACAACGGCACATATTTCCAGGGTGCAAATCGTCGACTCCAGGAAGACTTGGCTGAATGGCAGAATGAACACGTGAAGCAACAATTGGCGAATCGTGGTACAACATGGCATTTTATACCACCAGCAGCACCACATCAGGGTGGGATATGGGAGGCTGCGGTAAAGTCAGTGAAAAGGCACATCGTACGAGTGGTTGGCAATCAAATTATGAGCTACGAGCAGTTTAACACCTTGCTTATCCGTATCGAGGCCTGCTTGAATTCCAGGCCATTAATAGCTTTGTATGACGATCCTGACGACAAACTGGCATTAACTCCAGCTGATTTTCTCACTGGAGGTCCAATCATTGCACTACCCGAACCTACATGTATGAATTTACCATTGAATCGTATCAAAGAATGGCATTTAGTACGGCGTTGGACAGAAGAAATATGGCAACGGTGGCACAGGAATACCTGACAACCTTACAGCAAAGAAGTAAGTGGCGCAAGGCAGAGGAAAACGTCAAGATTGGTGATATTGTGGCAATCAAACACGAAAATTTGCCACCGACTCAATGGTGTATTGGCCGAATAACTGAGGTGCATCCTGGTGAAGATCAACTGACTCGAGTTGTAACAACGCAGCATTACGATAAGACCACAGGTCGAACATTTTCTCGACTACGACCAATACAAAAAATCTGCATCCTGTACACAGAGGAAGATTCAGAAACAAATGTTTCAGAGGAGGCCGGAATGTCGCAGAAAGAAGGCGAATAACATACTAATATATATTGTCATCTTTTTTCCTTTCTCTTTAACTTCTATTTCATTTTCATTTACTTCTTTCTTTTCTTCCTTTTACCCATTATTGTTTTACCTACTATTTTGGTCAATTGAAAACTATTGTGAATTTCTTTTTTTTAGTCTTCTTCAAGCAGGCAAGCAGTGCACATCTGCTAAATAAAAGGAAATATTTTTGCAAAGTACCAAGTACAAGTTTCATTCTTTTTTTCTTTTCTTGTGGAATCTTACAGCCTATAGTAAACTAGACAATGTGTGTAAGCGATGATCTCCGTTGAAATGATCACATTTTTGAAGTCGCCGAAAACGGTGGTAAATGCTTAGGCTTCTTGAGACCATGCAGGAAGTTTTTTACCCCTTCCGATCTGGCCGAAATTTAAAAGGCCTTCATCCGCCTAAAACTGAAGTATAACTCCCATATCTGGTCAGGTGCTCCTCAAACATCTTTGCACCTACTTGATAGGGTACAAAATAGAGCGTTAAAATTGATAGGTGATAGTTTAATTGTAGAATCGATTGATTCTCTTGAACACCGTCGAAACGTCACCTATCTCACTCTCTTTTATCGCTTTTTTCACAAACAGTGCTCAAGTGAAGAGGCCAGTTGCATTCCTCCCCTGAAATAGTTTAACCGCAACACCCGCCTCGCTGGGAATGCAAATCAGTTTTGCCTTTTCGGTCGTACAGTCAAGTATAGAGATTCATATGTTAGTCGCACCACCCGAATGTGGAATGCTCTACCTGGCCCTGTTTTTCCCTTTCATTACGATTCGCAAAAATTCAAAAGCAACGTGCATCGATGTCTCCTTTCAAATCCTCTCCTATTTTCCTAAATGCTCGCACTGTGTTCAATAACATTATAAGGGTAGTCATAACTTCTATGCACCCCCTATGAGTTGCCTTGTAGTGGTGGGGGTGCTTGAGGACATCTTCTCCAGCAATCCAGCTGCAGAACCTGACCATCCAACATAGCTCAAAACAAAACCTCAATGTTGGAAAACTTAGAATGAAACAAATGGAAAAAGTAAATAAAAGGAACAAAAAACAAACGGGGATATACGTTCAAAAGTCGGCAGGTGTCGCGACTGCTGGCGATGGCTCGGCCTCGAAAGAGGATAAGTCGCCAGTGACAAATTTATTAACGAAGACGGATAAAGCGATTTGCGGAAGGGCTGGGGGCCGACTGCAGTTCGAGGAAGGCCTAACAAGCCAACCAAGAAATGTGGAGAGCCCTCTGGTTCTAACGCCCCTCCTAAGGAGGATGCCCAATCCAGTGGAAGGGTTGCAGTGACTCTCTGTAGCACTTCCACTCATACTGCCCGTATTGAAGGGGCCCCAGAGAAGACTATTGCAGCAAGTAGAGGGGCCGAGACTTTCGGTTCTAACGCGAACTGTGATATGTTGACGAAGGGGCTACCTTCATCAAAAACACTGCTCCAACCTCCCACCTCATCCCTTCCAATGTCAAAGGACTCAAGGTCGACCAACCCGGACGGTACGGGTGCCGAGACTATAAGCTCCGTGGCTGAAAGGAAGGACCTCCTTCGAGCTCCGGAAACACTCCTTCCCTCCCCCAAGTTGTAGGTGAAACTGTGACTAACAGTGGAACAAACAACGAAAGGGTGTCCAATACCCCTAACCACAAAGTTGGAGGTGAAACTGTGACTTACAGTGGAACTGAAAACGAAAGGGTTTCCAATCCCTCTACCCCCCAAGTTGAAGGTGAAACCGTGTCTAACAGTGGAACGGACTACGAAGGGGATCCCAACCTCCCTACCTTCCCAAAACACAAAGTGAGGCGGAACACGGAGAAAATTTCGAAGGTGTTAGGTGCGGTACCTAAACCTAAGCTTGATTCAACGCAATCTGCCAAGCTTGAGTGGGTAATGAAAATTCTAATCTAAGTGCCAACGTTCGTTTGAGCAGTCAACCCCGAACGCCAAAAGGCCTAAGGTGCAAAAACCAAGCACCCTCAGCTCCAAAAAGGACATGTGGTACAGTGACGCACTGAAGGACAAACCCATTTTCGCTGTCATTGGCAGGAGTAACGCGGATGGTGCGATCTCTTTCGATCAATGAGCGATCATCATGAACAAGCTCCAGGCCTCCTACTGTACTCTTATGATGGAAAACCCAGGGGAACCTGCCATCTTTGAGGACGCAGAATGGTATAAAGGACGCATCAGGTTAATCGCGTTTTATGGAGAGAGATCGCGCGATCTGTATAAGCTCGTGATAAGCAGGTTAAAAGGACTCTGGCCTGGTGCTAAGCTGAGGGAGGATATCCCTTGCAGGCCTACGGCTCGCGCTAGACTACCAGCAGAACTCTCCTGCAAAGATAAAATCATGAAAATGATTCAATTTGGCAATCCAACTTTTTTTATTTATTTTTAACGACTCCCTTGCTCCCCTGGCTGCGACAAAAGGCGTGATTCGGTTCGGCTGGTCAAACATTGCCTTAAAAATATACAAAAAAGATGAAGAACGGAACATCGTTCCATCTCCCGAAACAAAAAGTGCGTCTTCAGTGGAAGAACCCACAGGGCAAGTCGACCCTCCATCCATGGAGATAGATGAGCTCGGCACATCCTCTGCTGAAACGCATGAAAATAGACCCTCTACATCCCACTTGGATGCCCAAAACGTCGTCAAATTCTCCGACTTGGAGACTGATGACTCCGCTAACGAGGTTTCGCTCAGCGAGGATGACCTTCTTAGGTCAAACTCTGAGAGCGAAACAGACGACGACTTCAACCAGACTGTGGTGAGGATTAGTCTACTTAGTAGTTCCCAATATGGTGCAGCTAACACAGATTAACCTCCAACACTTCAAACAGGCTTCGGCCTCCCTTCTTCACTGCCTTAACAAGAGAGGGGAAGATATTGTCCTTATCCAAGAGCCTTGCATCATCAAGTAAGATACCAAACCAGTGACAACACTGCTTACCTCGGCCACGACCATCCTGGCCCTCCCCCAGGCGACTTATTAAAAAGGATTGTCGCTGAAGCAGAATGGCAGAAGATCTGCCTCATCATTGGATGCGATGCCAATGCCCATCACACAGTATGGGGAAGTACTGACATAAATTAATGGGGTGAGTCACTTTTTGACTTTATTTTAGGTACTAACTTCATAGTAAGTAATACTGGCAATGAACCAACATTTATTACCAGAAACAGACAAGAAGTTTTAGATATCACTCTTGTCTCCGATTCGGTTCATCAGAGTTTACTAATTGGAAAGTATCTACTGAACACTGAACACTGAAAAATAGAAGATACTTCAGAAGCTTCTAGATTAAGAAAAATCCTCTAAAAAAGTCCGACCATACCTAGCAGTCTGAAAACAGCTGGACAGAATCCTGCGAAGAAACGCTCAATCTGCTTCTGGACACTCACTTTGCAGGCAGCTCTAAGAACTTATGTAACCATGATTCCATAGAATCAGATAGCATAATAACTAACAACCCCGATCTGATTGCAAGGGAAAAACTAGTTTGGGCCATTAACAGCTTTTACCCATACAAATCCCCTGGACCTGATGGTATAATTCCAGCCGAGCTTCAAAAGGCCGCGGATATTATTATCCCTGTCCTTGAAGTAATTCTCATCGGCTGTACCACCTTGAACTATATCTCCACGCAGTGGAGAGAGGTCAAGGTTGTGTTTATACCTAAGGCTGGGAAATCATTCCACGTAAGTCCGAAAGATCTCCGACCAATAAGTCTATCATCTTTCCTTCTTAAAACCTTAGAACGACTGATTGATAACCACCTGCGTATAGCTATAGATCCAAAATTGTTATCTACTGCACAACACGCCTGCTGTAAGGGAAAATCTGTAGAAACGGCCTTACACAGCCTGGTTCGTACTATAGAATATTCCCTCCATCACAAAAAATTCACTCTGGCTGCTTTCCTCGACGTAGAGGGAGCCTTCAATAACGTCAGCAACTCTGCAATTACAAAGGCACTGACGAAGCTCAAAGTAGATGGTTCCATAGTGGAGTTGATAAATCTAATGCTAAAAAGCAAGAGAATCAACTCTACTCTAGGAAATTTCTCTGCAAAAAGTATAGCTATAGATCCAAAATTGTTATCTACAGCACAACACGCCTACTGTAAGGGAAAATCTGTAGAAACGGCCTTACACAGCCTGGTTCGTACTATAGAATAATCCCTCCATCACAAAAAATTCACTCTGGCCGCTTTCCTCGACGTAGAGGAAGCCTTCAATAACGTCAGCAACTTTGCAATTACAAAGGCACTGACGAAGCTCAAAGTAGATGGTTCCATAGTGGAGTTGATAAATCTAATGCTAAAAAGCAAGAGAATCAACTCTACTCTAGGAAACTTCTCTGCAAAAAGATCTGTCAGTAGAGGAACACCGCAAGGCGGAATCTTATCCCCTCTTCTATGGAATCTAGTCTTCAATGAACTCCTAGTTTACTTAGAAGCTGAGGGATTCAAAGTGATTGCATATGCAGATGACGTCTCCATTGCGGTATCTGGCAAACACGTCCTTACGTATCTGATGCAGACCGCTCTAAGTATATCTACTAGTAAAATGGGTGGGAAAATGTGATCTAGGGTTCAACCCCTTAAGAAGACGAAACTCGTTCTCTTCACCAGGAAATACAAAATTCCTCAACTAATAACTCCATCAATTAATGGAATCCCACTTGAACTTTCAACCGAAGCCAAATATCTAGGTATAATCCTAGACAAAAAGCTAAATTGGAAAGCAAATATACAGGAAAGAATCAGGAAATCCACCGTTGCCTTATTTTCCTGTAAAAAAGCCATTGGTAATAAATGGGGTTTCTCCCCCCCCAAATCACCCACTGGCTCTACACCGCGGTCATCAGACCAATACTCACATACGGAGTAGTGGTATGGTGGACCGCTCTTAATAAAAGGACCTACTGCGATAATTTAAGCAAGGTCCAAAGAACAGCAGGTTTGTGTATAAGCGGAGCACTGAGAACAACACTCTCAGCTGCCCTAAATACACTTTTTAACCTCACACCACTAGATATCTTCAGCAAACAAATGGCCGCCAGTGCAGCCACTCGTATGAGAGCTACCTCCCAATGGACCGATAACAACATCGGTCATGCTACAATCCTGAATTTATTCGGATCAATTCCTTGCCACTCCGACTACACCATCCCCCAATTGGTTTTTGATAATAAGTTCCTAGTCTCAATCCCACCGAGAACGACCTGGGAAGACGAAGAATTTTTGAGAGATGATTCGATTCATTTCTATACAGATGGTTCAAAAAATGAAGAAGGGGTAGGCTGTAGGGTTTACTCAAACCGACTTAACGTAAGTCTCTAGTTCCGCCTTCCAAACAATTGTAGCATGTTCCAAGCGGAAGTTCTGGCGATCAAAGAGGTCCTATCATTTCGAGGAACACCGCAAGGCGGAATTTTATCCCCTCTTCTATGGAACCTAGTCGTCAATGAACTTCTAGTTGACTTAGAAGCTGAGGGATTCAAAGTGATTGCATATGCAGATGACGTCTCCATTGCGGTATCTGGCAAACACGTCCTTACGGATCTGATGCAGACCGCTCTAAATATACTAGTAAAATAGGCGGGAAAATGTGATCTAGGGTTCAACCCCTTAAGAAAACGGAACTCGTTCTCTTCACCAGGAAATACAAAATTCCTCAACTAATAACTTCATCAATTAATGAAATCCCACTTGAACTTTCAACCGAAGCCAAATATCTAGGCATAATCCTAGACAAAAAGCTAAATTGGAAAGCAAATATACAGGAAAGAATCAGGAAATCCACCGTTGCCTTATTTTCCTGTAAAAAAGCCATTTATAATAAATGGGGTTTCTCCCCCCAAATCACCCACTGGCTCTTCACCGCGGTCATCAGACCAATACTCACATACGGAGTAGTGGTATGGTGGACCGCTCTTGATAAAAGGACCTACTGCGATAATCTTAGCAAGGTCCAAAGAACAGCAGGTTTGTGTATAAGCGGAGCACTGAGAACAACACTCTCAGCTGCCCTAAATACACTTTTTAACCTCACACCACTAGATATTTTCAGCAAACAAATGGCCGCCAGTGCAGCCACTCGCGTGAGAGCTACCTCCCAATGGACCGATAACAACATCGGCCATGCTACAATCCTGAATTTATTCGGATCAATTCCTTGCCACTCCGACTACACCATCCCCCAATTGGTTTTTGATAATAAGTTCCAAGTCTCAATCCCATCGAGAACGACCTGGGAAGACGAAGAATTTTTGAGAGATGATTCAATTCATTTCTATACAGATGGTTCAAAAACCGAAGAAGGGGTAGGCTGTAGGGTTTACTCAAACCGACTTAACGTAAGTCTCTCGTTCCACCTTCCAAACCATTGTAGCGTGTTCCAAGCGGAAATTCTGACGATCTAAGAGGTCCTATCATGGCTAAGAGAAAACGTGATATCCTCAACGAATATCCGGATTTTCTCAGATAGTCAAGCAGCCTTCAAATCACTCAGCGCTGTTTCTACGAACTCAGTAACCGCCCTCAATTGTCGCTTATCTCTTAAGGAGATGGCTGAACAGTTCAACATTCACCTTTTTTGAGTGCCGGGGCACAGAGATATCGCTGGTAACTGCAAAGCCGATGAACTCGCCAGAGAAGGAACCGTTCTACCGATCTCAACCAGCAGGTTGAATATTGGTATACCAATCGCTACATGTAAACTTATGCTAAAGCAAGAGGCAATGGATAGAACAAATCATAGGTGGAACAATATCACCACGTGCGTGGCAACAAAACGGATATGGCCAGGTCTAGATCCAAAACGCACAAGACATTTGTTATCAATTGCCAGAATGCAAGTTAGCTCCGTAATCAATGTCATCACCGGACATTGTCTGATAGGAAGACACGCCATAAGACTTGGCGTTCCCTCTAATGACTTCTGCAGAAGTTGCTTAGATGAGGAGGAGGAGGAGACAATCCCACACCTCCTCTGCTCATGTCCTGCACTCTCTTTTAAAAGAAAACGGCATCTAGGACAAAATTTTCTTGATGATCTAAGCGATCTGGCGAACACAGATCCCCTGCATCTCCTTCGCTTTATTACAAGCTCCAAATGGTTTTAAGTGAGGTACTCCCTCGCATAATTTCTATGGTATCACAATGGACCTAATATTGTTCTAAGTGTGTCAGTTTGTCTTTCTGACAGCCACTTTAACCTAACCTAACCTAACCCATAACCCCTTGATGTTATGATTACCTAAAAAAAGCATTATGTTTATTGAACGATACATATATATTTACTATTGATACTTATACTAGATAATTAAAAAATTAAGAAAATGATAATAATGCAGGAATGTTGGAGCATAGGCAGCCTAACCAAATGATATGTCCATAATCAAAATAATAACTTAATATTATATAGCTGAAAAGAAAAATTCTTGATTATTAGTCGGCTGACTTGTGTTTTCTCGCGATGTTCCGTCCCGGTTGTCGCTGGTGTCCCTCTACATAAGGAGGTAGTGGGGGGTGGAACAACCCACGGAAGTATGCTGACCCAGGGTCAGCGTAGAAGTTAGTGGTTTCGTCCTTGGCTGGCATTACTTCTTCGTCCAAAGTGTTCATCACGCTTTGGTATCTTGGCTCAGGGTGTCGGTCCTCAGTGGCCATCATTCTCACCAGTGAATTAGGGTGGTTTGCAGCTGTTTGCAATACTTTCGATAAGATGTATTGGTGCAAGGGCGTCATTTTGGCTGTCTCGTACAGATGCTGGTTAGTGTAACGTCTCTGGCGCTGGTGATTGAAAGTGAGGCCGGTACAAAGCCTCAGAATCTTCCTTTCGAACTCCTTTATCGCGGTCTTCGAGATGGTGAACCAAACTGGGCTTCCGTAGTTGATGACGGGTCTCAGCAGCTGCTTGTACATCATTAGTTTTGTAGGCTGACTTAGTCCTGTCCTTCTCTTCAGCAAAGGGTACAGTCGGTGGAAAGCGAAGTTGGCCTTCTTCAGTACAGTGCGTGAGTGCGGGTTGAATCTAAACACCTCATTGAAATCGATGCCTAGATACTTCGCGTTTCTTTGGGCAGCCAGTCTGGTTCCATCGGGTAGACTAATAGATGTGGCTCTGCAGTTACCAGCAGTACAACGCAACGGCCTCTTCCTCCTGTCCATCTGAAGCAGACGAGCTCTGACTTAGCTGAGTTGATTCGGGTGCCCCACTTACTAGAATAAGAATATAGTTTGTGGATGTGAGTTTACACTCTCCGGGCAACTGTGGTTGATGATATAGATGTGCTATTTGTCAGAGAGTCATCGGCGTAAAGCAGGTTTTCGTAGTCCCTTGGGGTTGGTTGGCCCGACGTCATGATGTTGAAAAGAAATGGTCCTAGTTTTGATCCCTGAGCGACTCCTGCTCTGATGTTTTTGGTGGCGGACTTTGCGCTTCCAATTTGGAAGAAAAAGTTCCTGTTGGAGAGAAAAGAAAAATTTTATTTTATTAATGGAGCTGAAAAGGTAAAAAGATCCTGCCAGGGTGGCAAGCCCCGAACTCAAGCCTGTAAAGACCAGCAGGGAAACATAGTTATAGAGTCACAGTCGCTACTGAGGATCTGGAAAGATCATTTCTGCAGACTGCTTAACGGCGATGAGGACGCAAATTCTGCTGTCAGGCAGATTGCCCCATTCAGCTTGGACGATGATAAAGAATGCCGTCCTCCCGACCTAGAGGAAGTTAAGCTTGCCATATGCAAACTTAAATCAAATAAGACTGCAGTTGCAGACGGCCTTGATGCCGAACTCTTCAAGGCAGCTGGAGACCAGTTGGAAAGGAGCATGCACCAGCTGATCTGCATGATATGGTCGGAAGAAATCATGCCCGATGAATGGAACCTCAGTATCGTATGCCCGATCCTAAAGAAGGGAGACCCTCACAATTGCGCCAATGACAAAGGGATAAGCCTCCTTAACGTCGCTTATAAGATCTTGTCTGCTGTAATATGTGAACGTCTGAAACCCCACGTTAACAACTTGATAGGTCCTTATTAATGTGGTTTTAGACCAGAGAAGTCCACAATAGACCAAATTTTCACATTACGGCAGATCTTGGAAAAAACCCGAGAACATAATATCGATATTCACCACCTCTTTATCGATTTCAAGGCCGCGTATGACAGTATTTACAGAGACGAGCTGCACAGAGCCATGTCTAGTTTCGGCATCCCTGCAAAACTTGTACGACTATGCAGGATGACTTTGGTGAATTCACGCTGCTCCGTCAAGGTCGGTAAAGAACTCACCGAGATCTTTGATCTCGAAAAAGGTTTTAGGCAAGGGGACAAACTGTCATGCCATTTCTTCAACATCATACTTGAACAGATTGTAAGAAACTCAAACGTCAACACCAGAGGAACAATCTTTCAAAAGTCTCTACAATTGCTCGCCTACGCAGACGATATTGACGTAATGGGAAGAAAAAAGCGTGATGTCATAGGTGCTTTTGCGAGTATTGAACAGAAGCGGCAAAAATGGGTTTGATGGTTAATGAGGTCAAAACGAAGTATATGCTGTCATCAAACAATGACACAGAACATCGACGAATTGGACAAAACGTCACAATAGACAGACATAACTTCGAGGTAGTACAGGACTCCGTCTACCTAGGATCCGCTGTAGACACGGACAACAACATCAGTGCGGAGATCAAACGGAGAATAACTCTTGCCAACCGTTGCTTCTTTGGGTTAAGAAGGCAATTGAGAAACAAAACCCTCTCTAGAAAAACCAAGGTGACCTTGTATAAGACCTTGATCATCCCAGTCCTGCTGTACGGCGCGGAAGCATGGACTTTATCGAAAGCAGATGAGGAAACCCTTGGTCGTTTCGAAAGAAAAATTCTCCGAATGATCTTTGGTCCCGTATGCGAAAACAATGTGTGGAGAAGAAGATACAACAACGAGCTGTATGAGCTGTACCGCGACATGGGGATAGCCAGAAGAGTACGCATCGCGAGGCTACGATGGTTGGGCCATGTAGAGCGGATGGACCCAAACGCTCCGGCTCATCGGGTGTTCGAAAGCACATTGCAGGGAAATCGCGGTAGGGGAAGACCTCGTCTTAGGTGGCGTTATCAAGTGGATGAAGACCTCAACAGACTTGGAGTGCAAAACTGGAGAGAGCTCGCCCGAAATTGAAGTCGTTATAGAAGGATGTTGGTTGAGGCCCAGGTTCACCCCGAACTGTAATGCCCACCTAAGCTGAAAAGCTTAGAAGATTTAGTTTATGGATGAGTACTTCAATCCAAACACTGGCATGTTGAGTAGGGAGATGGGCCTTTAGTTGTCGATGAGGTTTAGATCGCCGTTCTTCGGGATCGCCACTATCTTGGCCGTTTTCCACTTCCTGGGAATGTAGCTGTTGTTAATGCAGTTGTTTAAGATGATAGCCAGGAAGATCATCACTGTCTGTGGGAGCCTCTTCACGATGGGATTTGAGAGATCGTCTGAGCCTGTTGATTTCTTGGGCTTGGAGCTGTGTATTATTTCTCCAATTTCTTCCGGAGTGTTAAGGTTTGTGCAGTTGGCGGGGTCACTCGACGGGTTGTTGTTGCTGGAAATTTCTGCATCAGTGTTGGGCCCCAGGCACAGGGTCCGTTGGATGGATGTCTCAATTTCGTCCAGAAAATCAGAGTCATCCTTTGGTGTGGGCACGAAGTTGCCTTCGAAATGTTAAGCGAATGCCTCAGCATTTTCCTGATCTGATCTGGCTTCCCCGTCGTTGGATGTGATGAATTCCGGTGTTGCGCTCCTTGTGCCAACTATCCTGATTATCTTCTTGAAAACATGTGGTCCAGGTTTTACGTTCTCCAGTCGCTTCTGGAAGTGGACGTCGTTGCAGTGCTGGATCGCGTTCCGGAACATTATGTTGGCTTGCTGAAGTTCGCCCATAACAGGTCGGTAGCTGAAATTGGTTGTGTTGAGTTCCCTTTGGTGTATACTTTGCAGCTTCTTACGTAGTTCTTGCCTGTGCTTGTACAGGTTTTGCACGTAAGCAGGTAGGTGTTGGTATCTGTCTATGCTCTTCTTTGGTTGCTTTTGGCAGTCAAATGCAGTGGAAATCGATTGTTCCAACGACTCGATAGCAGCTTCGATTTCAGAGTTCAACATGTTTCTGTTTTCTGCAGGATTAAAGCTTCCTCAACGTCTCTTTTCAACTTCTCAGCATCCAGTGTTTTTTAGTCTATGAAGTGTTCCGGCTGTTCCATGGCAAGAAGGAGTGGTTGTGTTATGTTCACCGGAACTGCTTCGTGGTCCGTGGCGCTGGGAATGAGAGTACAGGTGAAGTTTTGTAAGCCTGGAATGAGAAAGACAAAATTTGCTGTAATTAGGAAGAAATCAAGTGTAGATGGCGTTCTAGGGAATGTTGGTCTACGTTGGAATACAACTGTTAGGGAGGTTTGAGCGCTAAACGGATTCAGCCAGTCTATAATTTCCCTGCCTTCTATGTTTATCACCGTGTCGTGCCAACCGGTATGCCTGGCATTTAAATCGCCGCCAATTAGCCCGAAGGTGCTTTTGGAGATGACGTTGTTGAGGATGTGGATGTGGCACTTATGTTTTTCCTAAAATAAATTGCTGTTCCGATGTCGATGTTGTTGCGCCTTATCACATTTATTTCATGATGATGAGGGATATGTCCGGGTTATGGGTCTTCATGAACATGTTGAATGACGTCCTCTTTTCCAGGCTGTACAACGAATTTACGTTTTACGTCATGATGCGGAGCATCTTTAGTTGCATATTTGGAATATGAAGGTGGCTAAGGCTACGTACTTCTCTCCCTCACTCATGCTATCGTAGGTGGTAGGTATTGCCGTGTTGGCTTTTTGCATCAGGGTAACAAGGTCGCTCCCAAACATCCGTATTGCCTCGTTGTTGAGGCTGATAGGTGAGGTTGGTGATGGTCTGGTGGGCCTGGCTGCTGTTGTCTTGGGAAATTTGGCTGCAGTTGGTTGTTGCTTCGTGGATGTGGCTGGCTTGGGTGTAGGTCCTCTTCTAAACATTGAGGCGTAGCTGACGGTTGGTTGCCATTGAGACAGAATTGGCGACGAATGCCTGCTGGGGCTTCTTCTCAGCGATTTCCTTGTTCCTCTCTGTCAGCTTGGCCTTAAGGGTCGGGCACCCCTTGAAACTTGCCGGATGTCCTTCCTCTTGGCAGTTTGCACACCACACATCCAGCCCGGTGCTTGTAGTCTGATTGCTCTAACCAGGCTCATGCACCTCCTTGCGTTTCACGCAAACGTACTGACACCCACTGTTTTTGGCGGCAACATGTCGTATTCGATGTCTGGTTGCGAATAGACGTACTTTCAGCTGCTCTCAAAATTCTCCGTATTTTTAACTGATAAATAAAATAAATTAACAGAAAAACATCTTAAACGTTAAAGAAAGTTTTTATTATTAATACTTTCGACTAAAAACAAATAACGTGTAAATACTCAACTGCTTACGAGCCAAAAAGTTAACATTTTATTTGTTTCTTAAAATTGATTTCGTGAGCGCTACTACATACATACATTCGGTCTTGCCAAGCTGAACAGCTAGCATTCTTATCTGCATTTCGACAAATACAAACCATAAAGCTATCCCAAATAAATGGTTTTGACCCTGGTAAAGATAATGCACTCTACATTGATGAGAGCCTATCAGCTGGGATTAATGCAATTCTGCGTGAAGCGTTAAAGATGTGAAGAGACCGTCAACTTTATGGTGTACGAACTAGGAATGGATTTGTACATGTAAAAAAGAAGGAAGGTGATAAAGAGCAACGTATAACCAATTTGATGGAGCTTTCTTGAAGTGGTATTGTATGAGTGTTCCCACTTTATCATTATTCTATTTATTATTATTTTATTTCCATTTCGTCGCTCGAGTGTTTAATGAAACTATTATAGTTATGCAGCCTTATTTATAAACCAATAATAGGGAGTGAATAGCGCTATGTTCCTCTTATAATATCTCTGAACAAGAAACATAACATAGGCTGAACGCCGACTTAGGTAGTACAGAGACTGAATAAATTTGTGTCTTCGCTATTTTGAAATGACAGGGGACTGTTAGTACGCCGGCGGATACATAGATGGCTTTCTGGGACCGTTTTGTTTTCGATAGTGAAGTATACCTGGGATTTTCCTTTTTGGTGGTTTTCTTACGCACCAGCTGTTCAATAGGTAGAAAATACACATCATTGCTATAATAGGTTTATAAATAAGAATTTATGCAACGTAGAATAGAGTGCTATTCACTACATAACTATTCATCCGTTCAGAGCTATTTAGGGGAATCTAATAAATACGGCTGATGATGTGTATATCTTACCTATCTATAAATCTATAATCTAATTTATAGCATTTAGCGGTAATACACAGGTGTACTTCACTATCGAAAACAAACTGGTCTCTGAAAGCCATCTATGTATACGCCGGCGTACTAACATTCCCTTGTCATTTCAGAGTAGCGATGACAAAAACCTATTCAGTCGCTATACTACCTCAATCGGCGTTCAGCATATTCTACCTCTAGGTTACGTTCAAAAAGTTTTATAAATACGTTTTTCTGTTCAGATATATTATAAGAGGAACATAGCGCTATTCACTCCCTATTATGGGTTTATAAATAAGGCTGTTAGTGTTTACTCTCCAAGTTATTCAAATATAATCATTTGTGGCCATTTTAATGTCAACGTTTTGATTGAGAACCGCATTTCTCATTCATTTAGGAACTTTTGTTCTATGGCTGGTATTGATACTGTAAATGATAACGTCCCTACCCATTTCCGTCTTGCTTGTGCGCCGAGTATTCTCGACCTGATTCAGACATCTGATTTGAACTCAATTAAGTTTTATAATCAATTCGGTACCCCTGATATTCCATCATATCATGATTTGTTATTTATCTGCTACGATTTAACTTTTGATTTGCAACCTAGTCCTTCGGAATTTTCTTATAGAGATTTCAATTGTATTAACCACTACGAATTGTGTCGTGATGCTGCGAGTACTCCATGGTCTCATTGTTGGAACGTGGCTTCGGTCAATGAAAAGGTTGAAATTTTTCAATCTCAGATTCAGGGTTTATTAGTTTAGTTTAGTTTTAGTTGACTTTTTATTTATTTCATAATAACATATAATACTATACTTTACTTATACAACTCAAGTCTTTTTGGTTTGGCCTATACCAGACTGACATTTTTCAGTATTTACAATTTTAAGTTTCAAAAAAACACTAATGTACATTTTTCATAAAGAAGAAATTGTAACATAATAAAAAAAAGTTAATCACCTATTATTCGGCTTAAAAATTCTCATTTATTATACAGCTTCTATAGTTAAGAGCAGCGTTAGTAAAATTATAAGGAACAGTCCAACCCAAATTTCCGTTAAGTATGTCAAACATCTCGACTTCATTAAGATTTTGTTTTCCAAAATATCTCACTCTGAACTCCTTCATAATTGGACAAACTGCAATAAAGTGAAAATATCTTCACGGACGTTTAAATTGCACAGGCTACTAAATTGCATAGGCAGGTAGTGGTAAATCGGGACGGTGGGGAATGAAGTTAAGGTTTAGTATCACCTCTCGTTCTAAGGATGACGCTGATTTTCTTTAGTGAATTGAAGTTATTTAAGTAAGTATTGTCACCGAGGTAGAAGACTAGACTACTATAGTAACTTCTAAAGATTGATGAACGGGCTTCTGCTACATTTTTCATACAAGAAATGTCCAAATTTCCTTAAAAGAACATTAAATTTTGCTCTCAGTATAGCAGGCTCATTAACTGTGATCATAAAATTTTCATTGCATGTATTCACCAGATTTTGCCATTCTGCTGCCATGTGTCTTTTTGCCCGAATCGCGCTTTTTAATACAATTTTAGGTAATCTTTCGTTCTTCATTTGAAAACCCTTAATTATGTAGTTGAACTGAATTTGAAGTGTTTCCAATATCATTGGTGGCAGTCCTGTTTCCAGATGCAACATATAGTTTGGAGCGTTTCGTGGAAGATGAGGAAAGGAGCTTTTCAATTGCATCAAAAGAGCTGTATCCCCAAACCTGAGATCCATATAATAAAATTGTGGCTGCCGTAGATTGGAAAAGCTTTAGTTTGGCACTTAGTTCTATGGCATCATTCTTGAAGCAACGTTCCCAAACGAATGATATTGCTCTCTTTGACTCAACCAATTTTTGTTCAAAATGTTTATTCATGTTGAGATTTGACGTCAATAAAACACCAAGATATTTGTATTCACGAACAATTTCAACAGTTTCGCCATTGAAGGTCCATTTCTCGTTATTTCCATGCTTGCCACCTCCCCCTCTGAACACTATTATCTTCGATTTTGAAAGGTTGACGCTGAGATTCCAGCTTTCACAATACTCTAATACCTATTCATTGCGAGCTGCAATCCTTCAACCGTCTCTGCAAAGAAAACAATGTCATCTGTGTACATAAGAGCTGGTATCGTTGCACCGCCGAACTTTATATCTCCTTTGACTACATCTGTTATATCGTTAATGAATAATATAAATATGTAGCAGCGCACTCAAGATGCCTCCTTGCTTGAGACCCATTTTAGTTTGAAATTCTTCTGAGACTGTCGTTCCATCGCATACGTATGCTGTGTTGGCTTCTATCATTTTGTTGGATAAACCGATAGTAGGTATGCAACTTATAGAAGAGCGCTTCACGAACAATAGAGTCGAAAGCGGCACGGAAGTCAACAAAAAACACATATAATTTCTTCTTTTTCCTTATATAGGCATCAGCAATGTTGTACAGCGAAAATATGTGATCTGTTGTGGAATAATTTTTCCAAAAACCGTATTGAAACTCTGTTCTCAATAAGTCCTGCAAACAACTTAGCACATGTATTAAGGAAAGATATACCTCTATAGTTTGAGGCTTCATCGTGGTTACCTTTTTTGAAAAGTGGAAAAATTTATTGCTTTCCTAAAACTATCAGGGATTGTAGCACTTTCGAAAATTCGGTTCAATTCATCTGTAAGCAGGAATAAAAAATTATCTGTAGCGTGCTTATATTGTTCAAAAGGAATGCGGTCATCTCCAGGTGCCTTATTTAACTTAGTTTTTTCAATAACCTCCTTGACTTCATGAATTGAAAATGGTGCATCTAAATAATCGTTGAAGATTAACGGGACTGCGTACTGCATTGGTTGAAAGTTAATCTCTATATTAAGGATACTTTTGAAGTGGTTACTTAGGCTTGTTTCTTGTATTCCTAGAGCAATTATATTTGTTGATCCATTTAGGAATTTAGCAGCCTTCCAAAATTCAGCGGAACTGCGTGTGTGGTTGATAACAGAAACAGTTTTTTGCTCAAAAATTTGTTTTTTCGCAAAGCAAATCCTTTTGTAATCTTTATTTGCCTCAGTCTGAACACGGGCAAGTTTCGTGAACGATAGAGTTGCAAAAAATTACTCCGAGTCAAACCACTTTTGCTTACAACAAGTTTTCTTATTTGTTAGATGGCTTTAAGGGCTGGATTCTTTTATGATTTGCGTCAAGACTGTTATGTCTGCACGCACATTTGATTCTTCAAGCTTTCTTATTTCGCTTCTCATACTTTCATGAAACTTGCTTTTGTTTTTTCTATCCATTGTATTTTCGGAATATGACTTAAACGTGTTGTTCCAACAGGTAATTCACTTTCGGATGTTGTAAGAGTTACTTCTAGTGGCATGTGGTCGGAAAACGTTTGAATTCCTACTCTAAAATCGCTGTTGCCGCAGATAATTTGTCATTAAATAAAAACCAATTCAGTTTCCGCCTTAAAATTGTACACACTTGAAGCCTTCCCTGTTGTATGCCCTCGAATGCGTCCATATGATATTTTCTTTATCGTGCTGTTGAACGCACTCTTAGTAGTTTCCGGCCTCATGAAATTGTTCGGCCATTGTTCACTTTTCATTCGATTCGTGACGGCAGCAACAGGGAGAGACAAAGTGTGAGTATTTCTTCCATATATTGTAATACTAATGATGAACATTTTATTTTTACTATAGGAAATAAAATTCTTAAAGCAAAAAGTATTCTTGTTCACATTCCCTTGAGGTCGCCGCCACAATCGCTTACAACATTGTTCCACACTACAGACATAAAACAGTAGTCAATTGTAGAGCTATTTTGTTCTCTTATAAATGTAAGTTCGCCGTCTGGATCTCTGAAGGTGCTTCCATTCAGAACACAACATTTATATTCATCTAAAAGTTCCATAGTTTGATTGCCTTTATGATCACAAAGTGAATCCTTAGAGTTTCGGTTTGGATTGAAGATAGGCCACTGTTTATTGTAGAATTTATTTTGTGACAAGCCAATTCTGCCATTGTAGTCCCCGATTAGCATCAAATTCGTTGCGTCGATAACTTGTAGAGATTCACACGGCTTATCAAAGTCAGATTTCCAATGACTGCAGTTTATATAAATGGGGACTGTGCACATAGAATCACTCCTAAGTCACGTCACTAAGTTCACGTCTATCACATAATGATCACATAATTGCTGAATATTTTCTTAAATTGTACTTCTTCCCTTTCCAATAAATGTGTTTCGAAAAGTATAAATATATCAAACATTTTGACGTACAGTCACTCACACTCAAAGTGGGACACCTAAGAAATAAAATCTTCAATAAACTTCTTTACGAAAAAAAAAGCAGAGTTGCTCACTTCTTTAAATAATTTTTATTTTTATTGCTTAATATTGACCTCAAATTATTATAAAATAAAAAAAAAATATCAAAAAACAACCCCGATTTGTTTAAAAAAAAAAAGATGAAAATGATCTGTCTTGTATTCTTTTTTAATGCTGGTCACACTCAAAGTTGGACACCTGCTGTTTTCTAAGAAAACTAACTGTAATTGCCACGTTATCTATATTATTTAGTTGCAGTTTTTGTAGAGCTTTCATTGTGATGGCATTAAAAAAAAAAAATCGAAATGTCAAGGCAAACAAGCTTTGAAAAAAGGCAAATTGTGATTTTCAATTAACAAAAAGGAAAATCCGTTCACAAAATAAGTGAAGTAGTTAAAAAAGTAAATCTATGGTGTTTAGTGTAATAAAACGGTTTCGGGAAGGTCGAATAGAAAATCTGCACTGCACTACACACAAATTCAAACTTGGTAAAGTTGTTTCCACCCTAAAAGTTTGGTTGTCACTTGAGTTGACATATTTGACATTTGTCGTGATTTTAGACTGTGACGTTTTATATGCATTGTTTTCGTTTAAAAGTTCATTCATTAAAAGATTAAGAAACGATATGTCTCCAAACATTAATTCAAGTGCTTTAAGTGCATTATTTTCACCACACTGCAGCCCTAAAGCGGAGTCCCAAGTAAAAACTTTGCGCTCAATTACTTACCGGTAGTCACGATTTACAATTTTTTTTTTTCAATGGATTCCTTTCAAGCAGCTTTCTTCTTATGCGTAGAAGTTTTAATCGTCGCTCACGAACATTCGGCGGTAGATCTTTTTGGATGCTAATGTTTTTCCCTTTCAGAGCACCCGAATTCCTCAACACTTTCCAGGCGGTTTCACGCGTCTTCATTTTTACCAATATTGTTGCTCCAGGATTGTTTTGACTGCGTATATATGCAGATTCCACTAACGAGTCTGCCTCTGCTTCATTCACAAGCCCAGCACAGATGGTTTTAGCCTCATCACAAGCATTCGGATTATTTTTAGTTAAGCGAACCACTAAATTTGCCTCTGTGTTTTTTTGGAGCATTTTGTCGATTTGTTCTTCCAACACTTGTTGTTTCGAGACTCACGCTTTTCTACTCTTTGCGAGACTTCTTCATGCTGGTTTTTAAGACAGTTAAATTCGACGTGTAGTTGTCGGATATCGGATTTAGTTGCCAGATTTTTAAAGAGCTCGTCATTGTTATCTTTGAGCAGCCTTTTCATAATTGTTTCAACATCCAATCCAGAGGTACTCATTGTTGTTCCGTTTTTTTATTTTTAACAGATGAGCAGCGCTTTTCACTCTGTTGGTGTTCAGGGGATATTTCAAGTATTCCACGTTTACTCATTGAGGCTAGCCAATTCTCTACAAGTGGTTTTGCAGTTCACATTAAATTTACAGAAAGAACTTACTTGCAGATAATTTTAACTAATAGCACTGCTTAAAGATGGTAACTTGGAGGTACTTTATGAACTTTTCAGAACTTTTATTATTAATAATTTAAGATTTACTATTCAGAGCTTAGAGTTTTTTGTGACTACTTTTGACAGCTTGCAAACGTCAACCTTCAGGGTTTATTTAATCATCATGTTCCCATTAGGCATAAAAAAATTAAAGACTCTAGAGTGCCATGGTTTTCTAAAGAAGTTGATGATCTTATGAAAATCAGAGATAAAGTATACAATAGGTGGCGTCGAAGTAGTAATAATATGAAAAACTGGCAAATACACACTAGTTACAGAAACTAAGTAACTGCAGCAGTTAGAAACTGAAAGTGCAGATATTTTGCCTCCAAACTTAATCCCAACCAATGCAGCTCAGTTATTTGGAAAAATATAAAATCACCAAAAATTGTCGATAAATCGTCTTTTAAATGTGATCTAGACTCAATCACCTCATAAACTACTTTCTTAATAATACCACTGATAATGACGAATCTAATTTTACTGCTTTTAATTTTTTAGATAACGTCGATTTCCATCCCATTTCTTTCGAATTTCATTGCGTTTCTGAGGTTGAGATAGTAAAAGCAATTAAACATGTAAAATCAAATGCAATTGGAAATGATGGAGTTTCTCTAAAATTTATCAAAATGATTTTGCTCACGTTTGTTATACTGTCACTCACATTAATAATAATTGCTGTATAATGAGATCAGAGTTTCCAGAACTGTGGAAGCTTGCGAAAGTGATTCCGATACCCAAAAATTCAAACAAAAGTAGACCCGAAGACTATAGGCCAATTAGTATTCTGCCATGCTTGTCAAAAGTTTTTGAAATATTGATGCGTGATCAAATAAATGAATATATAAGTTTATTTTCAATTAATCTGGCTAAGACAGCATAAAAATAAATGACATTATTGAGTTTCTCCTGTAACAAAGAGTTTTTTTCATTTTATTAACCTTACAAATACTAACATTATTTATACCTGTAACAAAGAGAAACGACATTAAATGTCTATTCTTCGACTATGCCTTCTCTCTAATTACAAATTTTAACAATTAAAATATTATTTTCTTTAAATTCTCAAGGTGCAATAGATCAATCAATTTTTTACTCTTCTTCTCTTGACAATCTGTCATTACCTCGTGACCATATGGCAATCTGTCATCATGATCTTTTCATATTCTTCTTTCCCTATATTCTCATATACGTTTTGGGCTGCATCTCGGTTGTAGGATGCTTACATCTTACATCTCCCCTCTCCGGCTAAAAATTTTGTTTACAAAATTTTTATTTTTTTCCACAAATTCAGTGTTAATATTAACAGCTTTTTTCTTCCACGGTTGCTGGAATGAGTTTCGTTATATGAAAAAGATTTGATTCCGATTTTTTGTGCGGTGTCAATTTGAAATATTGAGTTAGATAATTTCTTTAAAATTTTGTAAGGACCGATTTTCAGTTCATCTAATTTTTTTCTGTTTAATTTGTTTCCATTTTCCACGAACACCATGTCCCCTACTTTAAAATCCCACGATGATCTGTTTTTGTCGAATATTTTTTTATTATATATATGTGATCTTACAGAGTTTTGACGAGCAAGCTCTCTGTCTTTTAATAAATTATTATATGTTTTCTTCTGCTTTAATTCTTCAGGTAAAATCTCAGTATTTCCGCCTTCAAAAAGGTATCTCGGTGTGAAGCCAGTGACAGTGTGTCAGTGGCGTAGCTAGGAAATTTTTCGGGTTTCTTTTTTCCAATTTATTGATATACAATAATAAAATGCAGAAAATAAGAAGATATGAAAATACACGAAATTATAAATCAGTTCTTCTCTGCTTTGCGCGAATCATTCGATAACTTCTTTCACCTTAATGTCAATTTGCCTGTTAATGCTCATAAGAGCAAGCCCATTCAGCCTATCTTCGCCTGTAGAATTCCTAATCCAATATTTTAGACGCCTCAATGTGGAAAAACTACGCTCGCTGCTAGCAATGGTCGCAGCCAATGTTGCACCTATTTTCAGAAACTTGAAAATGTTTGGAAAAAGTGCATCGTTACAAAGATTTAATGATTCTTTAAATGTCTTTGGTTGAGTTTCTGGCCCAACCCAACGTTACACTTCATTTATTACGGTTGAAGCAGCTGCCTCAGTCGCTGTTGGCCATTGATTCATTATTACTTCCACGGTTTCATCAATATTCTCAACGTCTTTCCTGACCAATTTTTCAGGGATGGTATTTCCGATTGTTGACAAAATTTTTTTGTGTTTCGCAAATCTGTCAGATATGGATGATATGAAGTGATCCAGGAAAAGTATGAATATTGATATACGGTAATAATCTTCTGGTGAGCTGCTTTGGTAATTTTGTCGGTGTTTTTGACGATGCACAATCCTGGAAACTTCAATTTTTTCTCCTATAGACTCGGCTATTTTTTCAGCATCAGCGAATTTTCGTTTTACATTCTGATAATGATGAGTAAAAGTTTGAAAACAAGGACACAGTTGAGCTGAGAATTATGTTCCACAAAACTGTTTGCGCTCCGTCAAAGTGACATTGAGCGCTCAGTGAGATTTTTCTTTGCGGAACTGGCGTAATAGATCAATGTGATTTAAGCATTGTATTGACTTATGATACATGGACTGCTAGTTGCATTAATTCTCTATACAATAGTCGGATAATAATGATTGCACTTATTTTTGGTTACACTAGCCAATAGGGCTTTTGGCGAAAGTGTCACTGTCAAAAGAGAGAGAAAAAAAAATTGACAGCTAAAGTCACTTGTATGAAAACATTCTTGGCGGTACTAGGCAAAAACATAAAATTGATTCGGAATTGTTATTTAGTGAAGTGAATTTGAAATAAAAAAATTGAAACAGTGTGTATATCGAAATTGCGAACTCTTAAGAACAAAATAATATAAAAGTGTTGTGAAAATACCCTTGAGTTGTTGTGTGAAACAGTGTTCAAAATGGTTCAAACTGTTGCGGTAAAATTTACCACAACAAAAACCATCTTACGATAGTTTGTCCGAGACCCTTATTCTCTTAATTTTGGTTGCAGCTGCATGGTTCTGGGTGAGTTGAGGGCAGCCATGGTCACATCAACCAGTGACGTACTCACAGAGAACCCTGCAAAAGCAACCAACCATTTGCGAGTAGAACGGACGGTTCTACAAAACTCTTTACCCCTCCTAATCACTTCCTGATTCCTGATACCTACCCCATCTTTCCACCTGGATTGCCATCAATCGTGTTGAGCCAGCAGGTTGGCTGGAGACTAGCACGCAACGCTGTGGAGTCTGTCCAAACGATCAAATACACAAACCTACACTAAACACATCAGATCAAACACCACATACACAAACCACACGGAGAAACAATATTAGAAACCATTACCATCATCACACACACAAACCTATTTTCATACACAAATAGTCATCACACATACTCACACTGATACACAAATCATCTATCACACATATACACACAAATCATCCATCTCACATATACACACAAATCAGTCATCATCCACATACAACAACACTGATACCCAAGTTGATCAACACCAAATCATCAATGGCAAAGTACCCAACGAACATACTTTTCTATGGCCGAGTGCCCAACTTTTAACTTTAATTTTAACTTTTACTAATCGCCACTTAAATTTTGTTGCAGGAAAATCACGTTATTTGTCAGTCTTCCCCTGTTAAAAAATCTGAACAAAAGTCCACCAGACCTAAATTGTAAAAATACGCGTTACCAATTTTTCCTCCTTCTCTTCGAAACATTTTACTACGTCGTTACTAAAAAATTGTCTGCAGACCCGTTCTGCACATAACTTTTCCAACCACCGATGTAGCTTACCTTTTAGTTGCACAGAATGGTGCATGTCTTCGCTTTATCGCTTTCGCTACAAAAAAGGCACTGAACTCTTCCGTCAGCTGTAAGCCGACCATAATTTCCCAAGATCGTGGAAATTTGGTGGCTAAGGGGAATATTGAGGGACAGTAGGGTATTCCAAATAAAACGGTAGTCCTCTCACGCAAAATGCTGATTGGTGCTAAATATCCGTAATGGAACCCACTGTGGCTGAATGAACGGCCAGAGCAAATCGACGAACATGAGACAGCTTGACAAGAGAGTTGGGGAAGTCACTTCATTGTTGGCTATGAGACATAGAGGTTTTGTGAGAAAAAGCGATCAAGCGAATTTTGTAAAGAATTGATAATTGAGCAGCCATATTGGTTAACGATTTAACAATTGATTTAGAAAAAGTTCCAAGTTACAAGTTTGGTGACTTGTTTGAAAACTAGTAATTTTCTAGTGAGTTTTGTGGAATTTAACTTCCCTAATTTTTTTTGCGTGTGGATAAAGGGTTGTGGCAGAACGGGCCAGCGACGGAATTTCCCACAAGGAAAAATAATAAGGAAGGGTGACGTGAAATAACACCAAACGAAATAAAGCCAAATTCCAAAAATTTGGCTTTATTTCGGTTTGAAAAACGAAATAAGCCCAAATTCTCAGTTTGGCTTGATTTCGCTTTCAAAAACGAAATAAAGCCAATTTGGTGTTATTTCGATTTAAAATTTTGCAGAATTACGAAAATAAACCTAAGCGAAACACAAGTTAGATTCATCTATTTTTTATCTTTAATGTAAATTATTATTCACCAAACATTAGAATAAGTTCATTATAGTTTAAAATGAGGAAGTCAATGTTTTTCATTTCGGATTCTTTATTCAAACAAATCATAACAAAAATTTTTGTACAAAGCTTCACTGTACGTTATAACAAAATTGAAAACTTATTAAGAGAAATAGCACATCATTTTAATAATATGAAGTCAAACAAAACAATAAATAAAAAATTTACAAGTAATTCATTAAAAAAAAATTCTAAGTTGTTTTATTAGCAATATACTTTGGTCGTATTTTGTACAATTTGCCTGCAAACTGGGCACAAAATCGGAGTATTGTTTTTTGTGCATTTTTCGGCGATTTTTGTGTAGCAATCTAAGCAAAGCTTGAAATGATTACACGGTTGCAGTAAAATTGAACGTGGGCTGTCCATGCAAACCAAACACACGACTTTGATATCATCAAAATGTTGCTCAAGCAAAGGTTCACAATCAGTGTCTTCATTTTCCATCGTCTGTTGATCCAGACCATTAAAATTATGCAATGGGAGTATACTATTATTTCTATTTGAAACTTGCTTCAGAAAGTCTTCAATAGAAATTTTTCCCTGATTTAGTAAGGTCGTAACACTCTCAATCAATGAACTCCGATCTTGAAATTTTTTCTTTTTTGGCTGAAAGACGTCAAAAGTACCATCGGTTAGCATGATTATGTCTCTGGAAACAGCTTGGTCTTCCTCAAGAAGATATTCGAGAAATTTGAAGAAGTTTCCTCTTTTCGCTAACTTTCTACTTAATTTGCTGTTGAAACCTTCTAGTGCGCTAGTGGTTCTTATGGCTTTTCCATGGACAGATATCGTTTTTGGTGTTTCCTATAATAAATTTTTTATTGATTTTTATTTATTACGTTTTATGTGAATAGTTTTGCAAGCCTAATTTTTAGAAAGTGTAATTGTTTGATTTGAGTTGCATGGAAGTCCAGAGTTTAAAATCCGACTGGATGGATAAACAATTAAACATAGATATGTTTAGCCATTTAACATAATGAAAAATTTCATGAAGAAAGTAAACGGATAGTAACTAAAAAAATCCAAACTGACTATCAGATATGGAGAGTGAAAAAAATATTAAGACATTACGTAAGGGTCAATTTGGGGAATCAAAAATTCGCGCGAATTTTTCGATTCCCCAAATTGACCCTTACGTAATGTCTTAATATTTTTTTCACTCTCCATATCTGATAGTCAGTTTGGATTTTTTTAGTTACTATCCGTTTACTTTCTTCATGAAATTTTTCATTATGTTAAATGGCTAAACATATCTATGTTTAATTGTTTATCCATCCAGTCGGATTTTAAACTCTGGACTTCCATGCAACTCAAATCAAACAATTCAAAGGCAGATATTCGACTAAACATTCAAACATACAAACAGAAAAAATATAATTACCTTTTCAATCCATTGTTTTTGAAAATATGTAAGAAACTCCTTGAAAGCATTCATTTCATTTCGGGAACCTGCTTGGTTATCTATTTCGGATTTGATCAAGTTAAATTCGGTCAGAATATTTGATGGGCTCAACAATGGAAGTGCTAATATTTTTTGAAATGTACGATGAACATCGTGGTTTTTCCTCATTATTTGAACAAAGTTTTGAATTTTACTAGCTTTTCTTCTCAAGGCCTGGGTGTAATGAAACCAACAGGTGTTTAATGAAGCAGATGGAAATATTTTCTTTAACCCGTTTCGCATAGCGGCTTCAAAATCGGTTGTAAATTCATGGGGATTGAATTTGAAAAAATTTGATTCGATGAATTGAAACAAATGGGTATAAATTGCTTCCGATTTGTTGCTCATTAAAACATAAACAAATGGAAAAGTCTAAAAAAATTTTTGGGAAAATAATAATATTAAAAAAAAAAAACAAAAAAAAATTATAAAAACTACTTACATGCTCATTGTATGCAAAATGAATTATAAGAAGCTGCTTATAACCACATTCTGGCACTGATTGAAATGTCCCATCCAAAAGATAACTCCTTGGAGTGGAAGCACATAATTCAGTTATCGTTTTCGCAACTGTTGGCGATATGAATAAAGTGTACGAAAAGTTATCTTCAATTACTGTTCCTCGATAGAACATTTTATCACTTTCATATTTAGAATATGAAAATCGTTTGATAACGTTTTCTTTCTTGAAAATTTCTATAATGTCTTTGCTGTTTTTAGGACATTTTGGAAAGGCACTATTTCGAATGTTTATCAATTGTCTTTGCATTTTTCCGAACTGCAATTGTAGTGCACTTTCTTTGTCCGTAGCACATTCTTCATTAAAAACTTCCCGCACACCACTTCTTCTCAAATTGGAATCAGCACATTTTCTTTTGATACTGCTCGATAGACTATATTTCGCTTTTAAGCTCTCTTGATTAGCTTGCAAATGAGGAGTATCCTTTGGAACGCGGCAAAATTTTGAACCTTCAAAATCAATTACAACACTCGCATTGCATGTTTTCTCGTAGCAAACATATCTTTTTACATCACCCGAATTCGATTTAAAACTAAACAATTGTTTAATTTCCGGTACATATATTAATTTACTCCCTTTTCGAAGTCCTTCACACATTTCATATTCAAAAATTAGATTTTTTTCACCACTCATTTTAATTAATTTTAATTAACACTTTTACAACTTAACAGAAAGAACCGCGAACTTTGAATGAGGGACTAGTTGCAGAAAAATCTGAACAAAACAGGTATGTTATCGGTTATACCGTTAATCCTGAATATGATAACATGTTGAGAAACAAACAATTCAATGAGGAATACAGATTTAAGCACAATTTGGCTTTATTTCCATTTCCAAACCGAAATAATGCCAAATTTATGAAAAATTCGGCTTTATTTCCATTTTGAAAACGAAATACTGCCAAATTTTGTATTTAAACAAATTTGGCGTTATTTCCATTACTTTTTTGGCATTATTTCGTTTTGGTAATCGAAATAAAGCCAAATTGGTATTATTTCGTTTTGAAAAACGAAATAAGACCAAATTTGAGATTTGTTATTTCGTTTGGTGTTATTTCACGTCACCATAAGGAAGTGTCAGAGGACATACTTAGAAGTTCAAGGAGGAACAATTGAATTCCAATTCTAAGATAAGTACAGTGAAATCTGTTTTAGTAAATTGTGCGTTGAAAGTCTTTTTTTTGAATCTTGCTTCATTTGGTGAATATTATTCTGGTTGCCTTTTGAGGGACTCGCGACCTTTTCATTGCCATACGGCACTTTCAAGACAGCACGATAACGGGCTTTTCTTGCTTCTTTTGTCTTTGGCGAATCTACTGTTTGCTATTTTTTTTACTTTTCTTTCTCTTTTAAAAAAAACTATTATAACTATATTCTCGAAAAGATTTGGGTTTTTAATCCTAATCTCTTAAGGTTTTCCCAACCACCTAAATTGAACATTAAAGATTTCATTTCATCCCATTCAAACATTATCTTTCGTTTTCCACTCTAATTCGTTTATATTCCTGGGTCGCATTTTCCTTTTTTTCTTTACTTTTCAGCAAAGGTTTGAAAATTCCTTTTAATAAAAAAATTTTCTGGCGCCCACTTTTATTTTTGCTAGTCACTGTACTAACAAAAATTTTATTAACACCCACCCACCTACTTAATACATCGATTTAAAAATTTTCATTTCCTTAATCATCTAATTAATAAAAATTTCCATCGAACACACCCCCAGCTGAGAAGCCGTGGACCCAGCATAATTGTTGCTGGACGCGCTTTTCTTCTCGTTAATCAAACGCACCTTCATAAACGTCACTTTATCGAAATTTTCCCTCGCGGTGCACATCGGTCGTGCAATTTTCTTTCGTTTATTGTTTTGGAATCGGAAATTCCTATTATTTTAATAGCTCGCGGTTTTCAAGTGCGTTTTCATCCTAAATTATTTTATTATTAGAGTAGCTTACCAGTTAATTGATAAAGAATATCTTGCCCAAGTGAAGAGAAGAAAAAGTGCAACAAGTGGCGCCCAACGTGGGGCTCGTGGAAACTGTTTTTTTTTCCCTACAATTGGAAATTTTTCTGTGTGTAAAATTGTTCTGTATCGTTCTGTTTGAGAAGTGATTGTGATTTTGTGCATATTTTTGGAAGAAATATTAATTCTTTTTTAATTTCATCTAGGTTGTTTGTTGGAAATTTGCATTTGCATCGTGACGCTGAATAATATACATATATACACATAGTTTTGTTGTTGCAGTGGAAAAGAGGAAGAAGTTGTTTTTGCGTCTGGAGAAGTGTCAAGTATACGAAACGTTATACTTTCAAGTAAGGTTTTCTTTTCATTTTTTTTTACTTGTTCTACATTTACATTTCATTTCGAATCATAATTATTGGTGAACTTTGAAATTTATTATTTGATATTTTGTTGATAACCTACATACGTATACACGCATATATTTTTGGTTTTTGATAAATACATACCTGCAAACCCCTTTTTATAAACATATTTCACATTCGATATACCTATTCGTGTACATCTTTTTCGTGCTATCAAGTTCTGTTCGAGTAGTGTCTTTTTAATTTGATCTGCGTACAAAAAGTACAACTGAGTGTCTTTTGATTTTGGAGTCGGGGTTGATTTCGGTAGTTGTGGAAAGATAAGTGGTAGCTAGGAAGAAAAATTATTGGTGTGCGCGATACCATAGCTAAATAGAAGTGGTTGTTGTGAAAGAGAACTAATAGAGTTCCTAGGGCTTCTTATAAGAACGAATAAGTTGATCTACATTGCAATTGAGAATACGAGAGACTGTATCGAATTACGAATAGTGTTTAACTTTAATAGAATTTCGAAATTGATTTTTACGATTGATTCATTTGAGTGAATATTGATTGTATAAGTGTGCGAGTTGTAAACAGTCTTAGATCGAAAGTTTTAAAAAAAGTTTTTTAGTTATTTGAGGATAAGGTGTTTTTTATTTTTCTATCGTGGTTTTTCAGATTAGTTTGAATAGTTTAAGTATTTTACTTTTTTGAGTTGAGCGAAAATAAGGTTTTGTTTTCAATTCAATAATTAGTTAGAATAGTTTGAAAGTTCTCAGTGGCTTGAGTGAGAACAAGGTGTTGTTTTTCAATCACTGATTTGAAAATTAGTTGAATAGGTTGAGTGTTTTACAAGCTGACTTTATCGGCTTGAGTGAGAATAAGGGTTTTATTTCAATAGTTGTGTTTTGGATTAGTTTGAATTTTTTTTTTTAAATGAATATTGGAAGATTAGCAGTGGACGAACTGGCATATGAGATGCAGATTCGTGGTTTGAAAGTGGGTACAGTGGAAGTGATGAGGAAAGCCCTCAGATCTTCAAGAGTGTTAGAGTCTCGGGGGACATTGGAAAACTCGAAGAGTTATCCATTTAGTTTTGGGGAAGACAGAGAGGCTGTGAAAGCAAAAACGGAAGAGATTAGGGTTCTTTTGGAAGATCCTCCGAAAGATCCGAAATCTTCAGAATGCGTCAAAATTATTACAAAGATTGAGTGGGCATTAGGCCGTATTGGTAGGGCAGTTTGCGAAGATGAGAAGGATGAGGAGGAACAGAGTGAACTGAAGAATGAGGATGAGAATGAGAATGAAGTTGTTGATTTTGTTAGGTGTACTCATGGGTGATAGTGGAGATAGCGACTTGGAGGATGAAATTCCAAAGAAGGTCGTAGCATCAGGAGTCGCAAGTGGCCGCTCGGTGAGCATAAGTCCATCACGAGGTAATGCAACGAATGCTAATGTAGGAAGACTTTGTGAGGTAGCAAGTGGTAGCGAAACAGGTCGTGTGAATGAAGTAACGAATGGTGGCAGGTGTAATGTGTTGACGAATGAGAGGTTGTCGTGTGGCCGTGTGAGCGAGGAAACTCGATGTGAGAGCGAAAGTGAGGCCCGTATTAGAGAACTCGAAAGAACTAATACGATTGTTGAGAGAGAGTGATAGGGAATCTAGATTGAACAGGGAAAGTGGAGGAGTAAACAGGGAACAATCAGGGAATTTAGTTGGAGATGAGGTTGTTGCAAGGTTACCAGTGGAGAATGTAGATCGTAGGGTGATTTTTAGGGAGAAGGAACGTGTGGGGAAATGGGGAGTGAAATTTACTGGTGAGTCGGATGGTTCATCAGTGAATTCATTCCTAGAACGTGTTGAGGAACTGCGTGTAGCGAATGATGTGTCTGAGGCACATTTATTCAAGTCTGCGACAGAGTTGTTATGTGGAAAAGCCCTCTTATGGTATAGGACCGTAAGGAGTGAGCTAAAGAACTGGCAAGAGCTGGTTGAAGAAATTAAGGCGGAGTTCCTTCCTGCGAACTATGATGATCTCCTCTTGGAGGAGATTAATCATAGATCCCAAGGGAAGGACGAAACCTTCGGCGCATACCTCGCCGTTATGAGAACGCTTTTTAGGCGGTTATCAGAACCGTTGACTGAGGGAAGAAAACTTAGCATTTTGAAGAAAAACGTCGACCCCTTTTACCAACAACAAATTGCCTTTGCGAAACCAACGTCTGTTAAGGAGCTAGCTGTTTTAGGAAGAGAATTAGATACTCTTAGGACGAATATGGAAAATTTCACCCCTCCTTCTAGGTCGAAAAATCTTTTGGAACCGGAATGTGGATATCGGCCAAGCAGTTCAAGTCAACATCGTGTTGCGGTGGTTGAACCAGCTCCCGATAAACCACCACCTAGTGTCGTTAGGTGTTTTAATTGCAATCAGGAAGGTCATTTTGCTTCTGCGTGTTCCGCTTCTAGGAAATGTTTTGGATGTGGTGCTTCTGGTGTGTCAAGGCGTGATTGTAGGCGTTGTGCGGGAAATGGTCAACGGGCTCTCGGGTCAGCAGGCCGAGTAGCTCGTCGAAATTAGATAGGTCGCCTGCTGGCGACCAGTTGGCGGACATTCAGTTAGGTTTTACTCTTGCGGCAAGTGATAGGGACATAAGGCCATATTTAGGAGTTTTAATTTATGGAATTAGGTTTTTAGGCTTACTAGATTCAGGTGCCTCCCGAACCATAGTTGGTGGTGAGGGTTGGAAAATTTTACAAGACTTAGGGCTTAGTGTAGGGAATTCAAATATTAAATCAGTAGCATTAGCAGATGGGAAGGGTGTAAGAGTTTTAGGTTCTCTGCCTCTCCCGATGGTAGTTGAGGGTAGGTCTATTTTGTTGGATTGTTTGGTTATTCCAAACCTTCCACAACTTTTGATTTTGGGTGCAGATTTTGGGTAGTATTAGGGAAAAATCAGAGTTGAGTGTGGATGCAAATAAAAAGTCAGAGTCTGTAGTCGAAGACATGTTTTGTAGTATGAGTGAGGGATTAGGGTGTACAAATCTAGTAGAACATAGGATTAGGACGTCTGCAGAACCGATAAAACAACGGTACTACCCGGTCTCACCGGCAATACAGGAGCACATCAACAAGGAATTAAGGGAAATGTTGGACGCAGGGGTGATCGAAAAGTCGAAAAGCCCTTGGGCGTCCCCAATATTATTAGTAAAAAAGAAAGACGATTCTTATCGGTTCTGCGTAGACTATAGGAAATTAAATGAGGTTTCTGATAGGGACGCTTACCCTCTCCCGTTTATTTCAGCCATTTTGGACAAGCTCCGAAATGCTAGGTTTTTGTCATCCTTAGACATTAAGTCTGCCTATTGGCAGATACCAATGGAGGAAGAATCGAGGAAGTATACGGCCTTTACCGTACCGGGTCGAGGACTTTTTCAATTTTTGAGAATGCCCTTCGGGCTATGCACCGGGTGATGCACCGGCTACATGGCAGAGGTTTATTGACGACGTTCTGGGTCCCGACTTGGAACCGTTCGTCTTCGTATACTTAGATGACATCATCATCGTCACCGATTCTTTCGAAAAACATCTCGAGATTTTACAGGAAGTTTTTAAACGGTTGAGGGAAGCAGGTTTAAAAGTAGGTAGGGAAAAGTTTAATTTTTGTAGGCCTTCCTTGAAGTTTCTGGGATACGTTGTAGATAGGAACGGACTTCACGTCGATCCTGAAAAGGTCGAAAGTATGGTGAAGATTCCGCCACCCAAGAACGTCAAGGAATTTAGGAGTTTTTTTTTTTTTTTTTATAATTAGCGCGCACATCAAGGGGTTATGACTACCCTTATAATGTTATATAACACAGTGCGAGCATTTAGGAAAGTAGGAGAGGGTTTAATAGGAGACACCGATGCACGTTGCTTTTGAATCTTTGTGAATCGTAATGCAGGGGAAACACAGAGCCAGGTAAAGCATTCCACATACGGGTGGTGAGACTAAAATATGAATCTCTATACTTGACTGTACGCCCGAAGTTGGGCTCAAGGTAAAACTGATGAGCATTCCTAGCAAGTCGGGTGTTGCGGCTAAATTGTTTCAGGGGAGGAATGCAACTGGCTATTTCACTAGAGCACTGTTTGTAAAAAAAGCGATAAAAGAGAGAGAGACAGGTGACTTTTCGATGATGTTCAAGAGAATCAATCGATTCTACGATTGAACTATCACCTATCAATTTTAACGCTCTATTTTGTACCCTATCAAGCAGGTGCAAAGATGTTTGAGCAGCAACTGACCAGATATGGGAGTTATACTCCAGTTTTGGGCGGATGAAGGCCTTATAAATTGTAGCCAGATCAGAAGGGGTGAAGAACTTCCTGCATCGTCTCAAGAATCCTAAGCATTTAGCAGCGTTTTTGGCGACTTCAAATATGTGGTCATTCCAACGAAGATCATCGTTTACACACATACCAAGTACTGACAGCTTTTCGGTTTCTTCGATGCAGGTACCATTCATGGACAATGGCAATGGGGGAATGTTAAGCTTCAACGACAAGAGACAGCATTGAGTTTTCGAAGCATTGAATTCTACTCGGTTCATAAGACCCCATGCAACAATGCTGTCAAGGTCAGAATTCAATGAGCTTATCATACGCAACCGTTCCAATTCCACATCCGAAGAGCAGGGACGTGAATTTGGAAACGAATATGAAAAACTGAGGGTCGAGTCGTCAGCAAAACAGTTAAGAGGATTAGAAGTTTCAGACAAGAGATCATTAATGAAAATGAGGAAGAGAGTCGGAGACAAAACGGAGCCCTGGGGCACACCAGCATTTATGAAGTGGGTATCAGACTTGAAACCATCCAACACAACTTGTATTGAACGGTCGGAAAGGTAATTTCTAATCCAACGAAGAAGAGACTCATCGATACCAAAAGCACGCATTTTCGATAAAAGAGCCTGATGCCAAACTCTATCAAATGCTTTAGAAATATCAAGCGCAATAATCTTACTTTCTCCAAAACAATGTAAAGATTGGTTCCACTTTTCGGTGAGATAAGCCATCAAATCACCAGTGGACCGTTTGCTACGAAAGCCGTACTGACGGTCATTAAGAAGCTTTCGTTCTTCAAGATATTTCATAAGTTGACGGTTTATCAACGTTTCCATGACCTTGGAAAGAAGGGACGTTAGTGCAATTGGACGGTAATTGGAAGGGGAGGAAGATTCGCCTTTTTTAGGGACCGGCTGGACAAATGCAGTTTTCCATCTGCTCGGAAAAATCCCAGCAGAATGGGAAGGATGGAAAAGTTTACGCAGTGGTTTTGCCAGCGTAGAAGAACACCTCTTCAGAATAACGGCGGGGATACCATCTGGACCAGCGGATTTATGTATGTTGAGATCTTTAAGAACTCTCGCAACCGAGCGAGTTCGAAAAAATATCTGCTTCATCAAAGAATTTGCAGACTCGAGCTCAGGTGGAGCCAATATGCTATGAGGAAGTGTCGAATTGGTAGCAAATTGAGCTGCCAGCAAATTGGCTTTGTCGATGGAGCTGACATACGGAGAGTCATTGAAGACGAGCGTTGGGACCGATGACGTGGTCGAGTTCTTAATGTTCTTGACAAAAGACCAAAAGTTTTTACTTCCTTTTGGACACAACAGTATTTTTTGCCTTACCTTTTGGTCATGTAAAAACTTAGCCTTTTGTATTTGAGCATTACAGATATTTCTGGCCCGTTTGAACAAATTTCGGTTTTCTACAGTTGGGTTATCTTTAAATGTTCGAAAACTTCTTTCTCTATCCCTAATCGCCTCTTTACAGCTTGAATCAAACCACGAGTTTTCTTTGGGGATGATACTTTTTGTTCTGTGAGGAACAAAATTTCTCATGCCGTTGAGAATTACGTTAGATATCATATCAGCTGATGCATCAACGTTTCCGTCGAGAAAGCACAATGACCAATTGAAATTTCGAAAGAAATTATTCAGGCCGTCCCAATTGGCTTTCTCGTATTGCCAAACAGTTCTTTTGGGGACTTTATCTTTTTTTACCGTGACGGAAAATGAAAAATCTACCGATATGACACAATGGTCCGATTTGCCTAAAGGAGATGATACTACAACCCTGTATTTTTCGGGATGAGAAGTGAGAAATAGGTCAAGAGTGTTGGCCGCTTGGCCTTCAATATCTGGAACCCGAGTGGGCTCATCAACAAGTTGAGTTAGTTCGTTAAACTCAGCGAAAATCTCAACATATTTTCCTTCGGGTGTTGTCTGGCCAGAATGTCGAAGCCAACCAGAATTGTGTACATTGAAATCACCCGCAATTGCGATTTCAGTGTGAGGATACAGGGAGACAATTCTTATTATGGACTCAGATAGCGCATCAAACTCGTTAGATGTTGAATTGCTATCTAAATTGGGGCTTCTATAAATGAAACAATAATGAATGATTTGCTTACGGACGGTGAATTTTAACCACATGAAATTAAAGTTCGTATTAGAACAGAGGCCGTATTGTGGTAGAAGTTGGTAAGCAATATCATGTCTAACATATACGGCGAGGCCATGGGAGGAAAAGAATAGTGGCACTAAGCTATATCCAGGCAGGTTGAATTCTGAGGGATCAGAACCAACACCCACCTGTGTTTCACTTAGTGCCAAAACAGCTGGCCTGCATTTTGCAGTGTGAGCGTACACAGCAAAGAAATTCGATCTTAGCCCCCTTATGTTGCTAAAATCGACCCGAAATTTACCCGACATTACCATTCACAAAAAAACACAAAACAAAGTATCAATCGCAGACGCTTAATCTAAGTTCAATCAACAAGTGGAGATCTAATTGGAAAACCAAAAACAAGTTACTAGCGGTGTTATGCCCAGCCAGCAACCTGATTTTAATTCACCAACGGGATCAACACCGTTGATTGACTATTCATCTGACAAACTCACAGCCTCATTGCCTGCACACACTGCCTCGATACGATAAGATCGAACAGAAGAAATGTGTGCTGCCAACGACACTATGCAAGTGGTGTGGGAGAGGAGATGATAAGGAGATGATGAAGGTAATGCACTCAGTGTTAAGTCTATTATTGATTTTTTTTTTTTGTTTTTTTGTTTTATTTTATTTTTTTTATTGTAGGGACAATTTCATGGTATAGGAGATTTGTACAAAATTTTGCAGGTTTAGTTAGGCCCCTTACTGACTTGTTGAAAAAGAATAAAAAGTTTGTGTGGACGAATGAGTGTGATGAATGTTTTAGGAAGGCGAAAGAATGTTTGGTTACGGCACCGATTCTGACCTGTCCAGATTTTTCTCGACCATTTGTCGTTCAGACTGATGCATCGGATTATGGAATCGGAGCTGTACTTTCGCAAAGTTTTGATGAGGGTGAAAAGGCGATATGTTATATTAGCCGATCACTAAACAGAAGCGAGAAGAATTACTCAACTACGGAGAAGGAGTGTTTGGCAGTGATGTGGGCCATTGAGAAGTTGAGGCCGTATTTGGAAGGTGTCCAATTTACGGTTATAACTGATCACTATTCCATAGTGTGGTTGAGTAATCTCAAGGATCCTCAAGGGAGATTAGCGCGTTGGGCCATTCGGCTACAACAATTTGATTTCAAAATTATCCACCGAAAGGGAAAAGAACATGTAGTTCCTGACATGTTGTCGCGAGGAGTGCCGGAGTTAGCTGGTATCTCAGAAGCGGATTCTGACCCTTGGATAATCAAAATGAAATCGGCTGTTGAGAAGGATCCATTGTTATATATCCATCGTGGAGAGTTGAGAATGGTAGGCTTTTTAAACATGTCCGAGCGAGTCATGTTTTGGTTAATGTAAGTGGAAATGAATGGAAGTTAGTGATAGGTATGAAAGATAGGTTAGGGATTTTAGAAAAATGTCATGATGGTCCATTAGCAGGACACATGGGCATACGAAAAACTTTTGCTAGGGTAGTTGAGAAATATTATTGGCCTAAAATGAGAGGAGATATAACCAGATATGTTAGGAATTGTAGGACTTGCCAACAAGTGAAGCCGATGAATGAGAAACCAGCTGGTTTAATGACCGAAAGGGAAGGTACTTCCAAACCCTGGGAAATGATCTGCGTGGACCAGGTGGGTCCGCTTCCAAAATCATCGAGGGGTTTTATCCACATTCTGACTGTGGTCGACTATTTCACCAAATTCCCTTTGATGTTTCCTCTTCGGTCTGCAACTGCAAAGTCGGTATGTAAAGAGCTTGAAGAGAATGTGTTTCTGTTGTTTGGTGTTCCGAAATGGATTGTGTGTGACAACGGTCCCCAATTTCGCAGTAAAGAACTGCAGTCCCTGTGTGCAGGATACGCGTCTAATCTGAGGTATACTGCACATTACCATCCCCAAGCTAACCCTGCAGAAAATCTCTCTGAAAATCATCGGAGTTGAGATACGCAGCTGGCAAAGGTGGCCTGTGCGATCCGGACTTCGCAACATGAGGTGTTGGGTTTTTCCCCTTACTTCGCAAACTTTGGAAGAAACATGGCCACTAGTGGTCGTGATTTCGAGTCGAGGATCGATGGTGAAGAGAGTCACCAATCCCAAGAAGAGATAGGAGCTTCGTTCAAGAAGCTCAGGGAAGATATTGCTAAGAAGCTAGGGGCAGCGACTAAGAAGTCGGCCCAGATTTACAATCTACGCCGGAGAGACACGCAGTATCAACTTGGCGATCTCGTGTGGCGTAGAAACTTTGTACTCTCCGACGCTGCGAACTACTATGCTGCGAAATTGGCACCAAAGTTTGTTGGGCCTTTTCGTATCATTAAACGTTTGTCACCTTGGACATACTTACTGAAAGATGATAAAGGGAAAGATCGCGGAACGTGGCACGTTAAAGACCTCAAGCCGTTTGTTGATGAGGCCATTGAGAGTAGAAGTCTCTAATTTTGAATTAACTTAATAATTTTTTTTTGTTTTTTTTTTGTATTTTTTTTTTTACTTTTCAATATAATTCACACCCGAACGCTATTTCTTTCCCTTTAATCTTGCTTTGTTTTTCTTTTCTTAAACATAAACTTTCATTCTCCTTTTTATGCTTAAAACTCATGTTTATTTTTTTTTAATTTATTAGTCTTTACATTTTTACTTTTACATTTTCTTCAGTTTCTCTTCTTTTCTAATTTTCTTAAACTCGGTTTTACTTTGTCTCGATGAAACTTTTACTTGTGTTGTTTACCCTTCCATCTGTTTCCTCTTTTTCCTGTGTGTGTGTTAAGACTTTAGGAAATGGTTTACGTTTCTTGCGAAAAGTAAACACATTTCCTGGGAGGTAAGGGTGGGATTTGTTGCGGTAAAATTTACCACAACAAAAACCATCTTACGATAGTTTGTCCGAGACCCTTATTCTCTTAATTTTGGTTGCAGCTGCATGGTTCTGGGTGAGTTGAGGGCAGCCATGGTCCCATCAACCAGTGGCGTACTCACAGAGAACCCTGCAAAAGCAACCAACCATTTGCGAGTAGAACGGACGGTTCTACAAAACTCTTTACCCCTCCTAATCACTTCCTGATTCCTGATACCTACCCCATCTTTCCACCTGGATTGCCATCAATCGTGTTGAGCCAGCAGGTTGGCTGGAGACTAGCACGCAACGCTGTGGAGTCTGTCCAAACGATCAAATACACAAACCTACACTAAACACATCAGATCAAACACCACATACACAAACCACACGGAGAAACAATATTAGAAACCATTACAATCATCACACACACAAACCTATTTTCATACACAAATAGTCATCACACATACTCACACTGATACACAAATCATCTATCACACATATACACACAAATCATCCATCTCACATATACACACAAATCAGTCATCATCCACATACAACAACACTGATACCCAAGTTGATCAACACCAAATCATCAATGGCAAAGTACCCAACGAACATACTTTTCTATGGCCGAGTGCCCAACTTTTAACTTTAATTTTAACTTTTACTAATCGCCACTTAAATTTTGTTGCAGGAAAATCACGTTATTTGTCAGTCTTCCCCTGTTAAAAAATCTGAACAAAAGTCCACCAGACCTAAATTGTAAAAATACGCGTTACCAATTTTTCCTCCTTCTCTTCGAAACATTTTACTACGTCGTTACTAGAAAAATTGTCTGCAGACCCGTTCTGCACATAACTTTTCCAACCACCGATGTAGCTTACCTTTTAGTTGCACAGAATGGTGCATGTCTTCGCTTTATCGCTTTCGCTACAAAAAAGGCACTGAACTCTTCCGTCAGCTGTAAGCCGACCATAATTTCCCAAGATCGTGGAAATTTGGTGGCTAAGGGGAATATTGAGAGACAGTAGGGTATTCCAAATAAAACGGTAGTCCTCTCACGCAAAATTCTGATTGGTGCTAAATATCCGTAATGGAACCCACTGTGGCTGAATGAACGGCCAGAGCAAATCGACATGAGACAGCTTGACAAGAGAGTTGGGGAAGTCACTTCATTGTTGGCTATGAGACATAGAGGTTTTGTGAGAAAAAGCGATCAAGCGAATTTTGTAAAGAATTGATAATTGAGCAGCCATATTGGTTAACGATTTAACAATTGATTTAGAAAAAGTTCCAAGTTACAAGTTTGGTGACTTGTTTGAAAACTAGTAATTTTCTAGTGAGTTTTGTGGAATTTAACTTCCCTAATTTTTTTTGCGTGTGGATAAAGGGTTGTGGCAGAACGGGCCAGCGACGGAATTTCCCACAAGGAAAAATAATAAGGAAGTGTCAGAGGACATACTTAGAAGTTCAAGGAGGAACAATTGAATTCCAATTCTAAGATAAGTACAGTGAAATCTGTTTTAGTAAATTGTGCGTTGAAAGTCTTTTTTTTTGAATCTTGCTTCATTTGGTGAATATTATTCTGGTTGCCTTTTGCGTCGATAATTTCCCATATTTTGAGGGACTCGCGACCTTTTCATTGCCATACGGCACTTTCAAGACAGCACGATAACGGGCTTTTCTTGCTTCTTTTGTCTTTGGCGAATCTACTGTTTGCTATTTTTTTTTACTTTTCTTTCTCTTTTAAAAAAAACTATTATAACTATATTCTCGAAAAGATTTGGGTTTTTAATCCTAATCTCTTAAGGTTTTCCCAACCACCTAAATTGAACATTAAAGATTTCATTTCATCCAATTCAAACATTATCTTTCGTTTTCCACTCTAATTCGTTTATATTCCTGGGTCGCATTTTCTTTACTTTTCAGCAAAGGTTTGAAAATTCTTTTTAATAAAAAAATTTTCTGGCGCCCACTTTTATTTTTGCTAGTCACTGTACTAACAAAAATTTTATTAACACCCACCCACCTACTTAATACATCGATTTAAAAATTTTCATTTCCTAAATCATCTAATTAATAAAAATTTCCATCGAACACACCCCCAGCTGAGAAGCCGTGGACCCAGCATAATTGTTGCTGGACGCGCTTTTCTTCTCGTTAATCAAACGCACCTTCATAAACGTCACTTTATCGAAGTTTTCCCTCGCGGTGCACATCGGTCGTGCAATTTTCTTTCGTTTATTGTTTTGGAATCGGAAATTCCTATTATTTTAATAGCTCGCAGTTTTCAAGTGCGTTTTCATCCTAAATTATTTCATTATTAGAGTAGCTTACCAGTTAATTGATAAAGAATATCTTGCCCAAGTGAAGAGAAGAGAAGAGAAGAGAAAGTGCAACAAAACCATACAGTGAACACAGAAAACTGTAGACTTCAGTTTTCCACGACTGTGGAATAGAACTCCTAGATTGAAAAATCGCTAAGAGGAAAGGCGCAGGCCGTTGTTGGCTCCTATCAAACCTCTGAACATTAAATTGGCTTGTTTCTGTTCCACACATTTCATTTCAGGTACCTATGTAAACATGGTTATAAGGTATATTAGATGCTTGATTATAGTAAGAACTCCTAGTAAGAACAATCTAAATACAGATTGGGTATTGTTTATCTAGATTTCTGAATTTTTGCGTGTATAAGCTTGGTACCCAATCTGGAATTAGATTATCCAAAAGTTTTGCATTCTTCCCTGGAGTTTTTACTAATGATCTACTTGTATACAACCTTCAACCAGATATTTACCTTCCTGAAATGAAATGTCTGGAACAGACACGAGCCAATTTAGTGTTCAGATGTTTCAGATGTTTCCTCTTACCACATTCTGTGCCTTTCCTCTGAGAGAACTTAGAAATTCTGTTTTATACTCGAGGAAAACTATAGGATCTACGGATTTCTGTCTTCATTGTATGGTTTGAACATTGTTTTAGACAGCGATTCGCGGGCATTTTCACAACACTTTTATATTGTTTTGTTTTTAAAACGTCACAGTTTTGATAAACACAATTTTTTTCCTTTTTTCATGAACCTACGTCTTTGAAAAACTAATTTAAACTACATATTTCATATTTCTACGTACTGCCGCCAGCAATATTTTCATACAAGTGACAATTTGACGTTTAAGAAATACGAGGTATAATTAGAAAGAGATAGCTTCGCGAAAAGCCCTATATCTTACTCTTAACTTAAACACTAACGACATCTGCTGTGATTTAGCTAGCGTGATTATTTAGCAGTGTCAAAAATGTTTCACTAGTTTTCCGCTGAAATGATGCTCGCAAGTATTGCTTAGAATAAGTGGAACCATCTTGAAGTTGGGTCCTAGCAGTCCATGTTTAATAAGTCAATGATTCTAAGAAATAGGAGCCCTACTAACGCATTTCAACTGTTTTCTATATAGGCTGTTTTCAATGTAGGCAAAACACAAACATACATGTATTTAGACTAGGGTCGCCCAGTGGTCGAAATTCGACAACACGCCGGCGCCGGCACTGTAATTCATGTTTCTCGCCCACAGGCGGCTGAGCTGATGAGTGAGTTCAGTGCCACCACACGCCGTCGTCAACGTGTTGCAATCAAATTATTTACCAGCTGGTTATTTTGAAGAGCTTATAGCACAAAGCTATAAAGAAAAATACAATTTGAATATTGAAATGTGCCGTGTTATAGTGGAATTGGAGCAACGCGAAGAAATGAGAGAAGAAATTTATAAGAAAATTGAAAAAGAAGAACGGTGCATTTTCAGAATTACAATGTCGCACATTTTTGGACTTGGGATTAAATTAGAACAGAACGGACAAAATAAAAAAGAAATGACTATTCAATGTAAATGTTCAAACCATTAAATGTATACAACAAAAAAGCTCTGAAATATGTCTTTCCTATATAAAATACATGTAAAACACACCTATTGATTTTAAGCAATTAGGACAGGTAGACACAGGTTATCTGTCATTTGTCATCTATCATCTGCCGTCTCTCATCTGTCATCTGTCATCTATCATCTATCATCTGTCATCTGTCATCTGTCATCTGTCATCTGTCATCTGTCATCTGTCATCTGTCATCTGTCATCTGTCATCTGTCATCTGTCATCTGTCATCTGTCATCTGTCATCTGTCATCTGTCATCTGTCATCTGTCATCTGTCATCTGTCATCTGTCATCTGTCATCTGTCATCTGTCATCTGTCATCTGTCATCTGTCATCTGTCATCTGTCATCTGTCATCTGTCATCTGTCATCTGTCATCTGTCATCTGTCATCTGTCATCTGTCATCTGTCATCTGTCATCTGTCATCTGTCATCTGTCATCTGTCATCTTTCATCTGTCATCTGTCATCTGTCATCTGTCATCTGTCGTCTGTCATCTGTCATCTGTCATCTGTCATCTGTCATCTGTCATTCAATATAAGCAGGTTTTATGAAACAGCAACAACGTAAATGCATTATTCACTCCAACCTATTTATATTGCACACACACACACACACTGCACACACACACTACACATACACTCCTCACACACACTGCACACACACACTACACACACACACTACTTATACACTCCTCACACACACTACACACACACTGTACATAAGAAAACAACAAAAAAGCTCTGAAATATGTCTTTCCCATATAAAATACATCTAAAACACACCTGTTAATTTTAAGCAATTAGGACATTTAGACAAAGGTAAAAATGATTGATGACACTTCTTCTCATCAATACCAAACCACAAAAAAAAAAAAAATTAAGAGAATCGGTTGGAAAACAACAGAGAAAAAGGAACCCAAAGATTTTCCTTAGCCTATACATGTATTTAGATACTGATTTGTGAAAAGCTCGAACTTAAATTTTAAATATGAAAAACAAACTTGCATCAATAAAACAAAACAAAAAATAAATGAAGCGTTTAAATGATATTCGACTGAAATATTTTCGGCCAAAACCCCTCCCTATGCTACGCCACTGCAGTGTGTTCTGTTTCATTGTATCTGTTTGTGCATTCTTGTGCAACTGTTGTCCATGCAATTTTTTCTCTTTTTTTTTTATTTATTTTGCATCTTATTTTGTTTACCAAAGTTTGATTTAATCTCTCGTTAAGCCCATTTGAGAACGCTGCGTTTACTGCTGTAATTATACAATTGGTATTGCCTTCTCTTTCAGGAGGTCTTTGAATTCCTTAGAGTTTATGCTAGGGTATTGGTCGGTCAGATCCATGCCAATTTCAGAGAGAAGGTATAGTCGGAGAATAGACATTTAATGTCCTTTTATAAGTTTATTTTCAATTAATCTGGCTAAGACAGCATAAAAATCAATGACATTATTGAGTTTCTCCTGTAACAAAGAGTTTTTTTCATTTTACTAACCTTACAAATACTAACATTATTTATACCTGTAACAAAGAGAAACGACATTAAATGTCTATTCTCCGACTATGCCTTCTCTCTAATTACAAATTTTAACAATTAAAATATTATTTTCTTTAAATTCTCAAAGTGCAATAGATCAATCAATTTTTACTTTTCTTCTCTTGACAATCTGTCATTACCTCGTGACCATATGGCAATCTGTCATCATGATCTTTTCATATTCTTCTTTCCCTATATTCTCATATACGTTTTGGGCTGCATCTCGGTTGTGGGATGCTTACACCTTACAAATATATTAGTCAACATAGTTTTCTCACTCCTTGTCAGTCTGGTTTCCGTAAAAATCATAGCTGTACTACTGCTCTTGTCAAAATTCTTGTAGACTTAAGGGGTGATATTGATAAAAACAACATTTCAATTTTGTGTCTGCTTGATTTTTCAAAAGCTTTTGATAGTGTTGACCATCACATTCTCATAAAAAAATTAAATCAAAATTTCCACTTCAGAAAAAGCGCAATACTAGTTGCTTGTTATTTGAACGAAAGGTTTCAACAGGTGTTTACCGATTCGGGTGTCTCATCATATCTCAGGGTAAAGCGAAATGTTCCTCAAGGTTCCATTTTAGGCCCATTACTTTTTTCCCTCTTTATTAACGATCTTCCTGATACTTGTAATAATTCTACAATGGATCTGTATGCTGATGATGCCCAGATTAAATTCTCAAGAACAATCGGCCTCATCGAAGACTGTGTTGCGAGATTAAATGAAGACTTGGGACAAATACATGATTGGGCTTGTGAAATCAAGTTGCAACTAAACCCACTAAAATCTAACCGCCGTATTAATAAACGCGGAATAGCTGGGCTAAGCCTTATTCCATGGATTAAGTGGAAAGTGGTATAATGGTGGCTTTAATTAAATGGAAAATGGTATAATGGTAACTTAATCCATGGAATAAGTATTTCCCAGTTATTCCGCGTTTATTAATACGGCGGTAAAGGTTTAATTATTTCGAACAATTTAATTGACACTTCCAGCATGCCAGAACCAGCGGTACCAGTGGTGCGATGGTTAGCATGTCCACCTGCTAACCCAGAGGTTCGAGGTTCGAATCCCAGCAGAGGCGCAAAAATGTTTTTTCCCGGGTATCGCCTTTCGCGAGGAATTGGCAAGTCCTCCATTAGTAAATTCATGCCATGAAAAGCTCTTTCTCAATTAGCCGTTCGGATCCGGCATAAAATTGTAGGTCCCCTCCATTCCCTCACAAGGCATGGTTGTGAGAAATGCGCTAGGCCCAGGGGCTCCTCGCTCTGTAGCGCCACCCTATTTATTTATTTTTTTAGCATGCCAGACCTTCTTTTAAATAACTGTATTACACCATTATGTAGAAGAAGTACCTTGGGATTATTATAAAACGGAAACTTTCCTGCGAAAATCATATAAACATGGTGGTTAAGCGAATTTTTTGTGGTTTGCGTCAACTTTACATCTCTTCCAACGCTATTCCTGTAAAAACAAAGTTAAACTTGGTTCGTGCCCTCTTTTTACCTTTAATAAATTATTGCGCTGTTATTTACAGTAACCCAGATTCAGTTTTTTCCAAAAGTTGGAACTTGCGTTTAATTCTATAATACTGTAACGTGCGCTTAGTTCGCACAAATAAAACTTTACCTTTCAATTTAATTCTACCATTTTTATTCAGTATCTACTTTATTCGATTTCAACTTTACCAATAATCACATTAACTTACTCTTAAGTCTTAACATTATCACTCTATAATCAAAACTGACATCTGGTTGCCTGGGCGGCCTATTTATATCGAATGACATTACATCTAGAACTTCCCAGTAATTTCCGCATGGTCTCCAATCTCCACTCCTGTCAAACATTTCCCCTCCTGGTTTGTTTCTACACTTACACTAGTGTTGCCGCTTGTGTTTTCGGTTGAACGTTTTCGATTAGGAAATTGGTATTAAATGTTGGGCTTGCATTACACTGCCCCTCCTGAAGATTGTTCGTCCCGAATAATTCCATCTGCAGCCTCGCTACTATATCGATGCAGCCGGTCACAATGAACTACTTTTAACTTGCCTCTTAGTCCTCTTTGGATGCGGTAAACCACGTCGTTAATCCTCGTGACAACAGTATAAGGACCTTCCCAGTTTTTTTGAAGTTTCGGTGACAATCCCTTTTGACGATGAAGACTACAAAGCCACACACGATCTCCTGCTTGGAATCCTGCCGTTGTCGCTTTTGTGTCGTACCGTGTCTTCATCCGGTCGCTGTAGGCTTTCATCCGTTCCCTTGTTCTTTTATGGATGTCAGCGAGTCTCTCCTTGAGGTCGTGCACATACTCGTTCGTGTCCTGTGGCTCCTCTGTGAGGCATCCAAATTTAAGTTCGCTGGGCAGCCGCATTGTTTTCCCGAACAGGATGTCAGATGGTTTTTGTCCTGTCGAGCTATGTACCATCAGGAATAGCGGTACGTGCCTATCCCAGTCTCTTTGGTAGTCGCCTACGACCTTGGTGAGGTGTTCTTTCAAGGTGCGGTTGAATCTTTCAACCATCCCATCAGATTGTGGATGAAGCGGTGTGGTTCTCGTCTTCTTTATGCCAAGTAGTCCGCACACTCCTTGGAAGATGTTTGACTCAAAGTTCCTCCCTTGGTCGGAATGGAGTTCCATAGGCACGCCAAACCTACTCACCCAGTTAAACACAATCTGGTCGACCACCGTTTTGGCTTCCTGATTTGGGATGGCATACGGCTCAGGCCACTTGCTAAAATAGTCCATAGTCCAGAATGTACTTTTTTCCAGCGTTGGTCTCTGGAAAAGGCCCAGCCACATCTACTGCTATCCTCTCAAAAGGCGATCCAACGTTGTACTGATGCATCTTACCTTGAATTTTCCTACCAGGTCCTTTGGCTGCAGCACACTTGTCACATGTTCGGCACCACTTCTCCAAGTCATCTCAAGCATGTAACCAGTAGGACCGATGTCGCACCTTCTTCTTGGTAACTCCCAGGTGGCCTCCAGAAGGTCCGTCGTGCATCTCCCGAAGAACTTCACTGACTTTCGATTGCGGTACGATCAGCTGCATCACATATGATTTACCGTAAGCGGACTCCCATCTTCGCCTGAGGACACTTATAGTGAGATATAGTGTGCACATATAGTGAGTCCCACTGTGCCCAATAGATTTTGAGAACTGGACTCCTGTCAGAAATGTCTCCCCATTCAGGTTTCTCTGCATTTTCTTTCCATGCGAGAATGGGTTCGATATCTGGATCCTCCTGTTGAGCAGTCCTCACTTCCTCATTGCTCCATCCGCTTATTAGGTCAGCTCTTAGTCGCCGAGCGGTAATATTTTCTTTGTCTTCTTGCCGCCTACAATGCTTGCAATCCACTTTGCAAGGTCTTCGGGATAATGCATCGGCTATTGAATGCAGCTTTCCTCTGCGGTGTTGAATCTGGTAATCATAAGTCTGCAGTCTTTCTATCCACCTTGCGACTTGACCTTCTGGATTTTTGAAGTTCAACAGCCAGTTCAGAGCACCATGGTCTGTCCGCAGAAGGAATTTCTGTCCATAGATGTACTTATGGAAGTGCTTTGTTGCCAAGATAAGAGCTAGAAGTTCCCTTGTGGTAACGCAGTAGTTTCTTTCGGGCTTCGAGAGGACCTTGCTGTAATATGGCACCACTTTCTCCTCGCCATCATGCACTTGGGATAGTACCGCCCCGATTCCAACGTTGCTTGCATCTGCGTCGATGATGAATGTTTTGCCAGGTGTTGGATGTGCCAGCACTGAAGCGTTACAGAGGCGGTATTTGAGTTCCTGGAAAGATTTCTCACACTCACCTGACCATTTAAACTGCTTCCCTTTTCTGTGAGCTGATGTAAACTCTTTACATCTCCAGCAAAGTTCTTAACAAATCGTCTATAATATGTGGCAAGACCAAGAATGCTTCGGAGTTGATGTTTGCCCTGTGGTGTTGGCCAACAACTTTTTCAGGATTAGTCTTCACTCCTTGGGAAGAGATGATGTGTCCCAAATACTTAACTTCGGTTTTGAAAAGTGCACATTTTTCTGGATTCAGTTTAAGGTTAGCCTCTCGAAGTCTCTGAAACACGGTTTTTAGGTTCTTGCAATGTTGGTCGAATGTTTTCCCGTAAACAATGACATCGTCCAAGTAGACCAGGCTAGCTTTCCACGTCAGTCCTTGAAGAACGCACTCCATCAAACGCTCGAATGTTGCCGGAGCGTTGCATAGCCCAAACGGAATAACTTTAAACTGCCAGAGCCCATTACCAGTAGAAAACGCCGTCGTTTCCCGATCATCAGGGCGGATGTCAACTTGCCAATATCCACTCTTCAAGTCCAGCGTCGAGTTTTTCGATGCACTGGGACCCTCCATGGCATCCAGGGTATCATTAATTCTCGGCAGGGGATAGCTGTCCTTCTTAGTCACATCATTCAGCCTTCGGTAGTCTACACAAAAACGAATGCGTCCGCCTTTCTCTTTCGCGGTGACGCCCAAAGACTTTTGGAATTTTCGATAAGACCGTCCTTCTTCATTGTTGTTAACATTTCCTCAACCTCACCTTGTTTGGCCAGTGGAAGGCGTCTTGCGGGTTAACGAGTCGGTCTTGCATCTGCTGTGTTGATGCGATGCTGCACCAACTGTGTCCTACGTTATTGCCCCTTTGACGATGCGAAGATGTCAGTGTACTCTTGTAGGAGATTTTCAGCCATCCTTGTTTGTTGGTGATCTAGTTTGGATAAATTCAGTATTCTAACCTTAATGGATTTGAGCTCCTCCGGAGTTATAGCTTTTCTCGGAGCTTCATCAGTGATCTTCGTAATTCCTGCAACGGATTCGCAATGTCCAACGACTTCTCCTTTCTTCAACCTTACATCGTACGGTCTGGTGTTTAGTAATCGTACGGGGACCATTTTGTTTTTCGGTGCTACCAGTGTTTTCCCAATGATGACGCTTTGTTAGGAACACTCTGGGCCTGGTTCCACCATGAGGTATCGAAGGCTTCCAAACTCACCTTCAAGTTAGAAAATAATGGAAGTGGATGAAATAAATAGCGTTTATATTATATGAAAAAAGAAGGTTCATTTGATAACATATACATTATATAATCAATCTTCTGTTTTTGTTTTTAAATATATTCACTACTTCATCTACGTCAATATCTATCCCGTATTGAATATTTATAAGAGCCAAGCTGTTCAGTCTTCACTCGTTGTGTTCCGCAAGTAGTTTTAAAGTATCCGTAGACTTGAAAAAGTCCTTTCTGGTGTAGCAGTGGAAACAGGTATGGTAGCCAATATCTGTAGCAACGTGTAAATAACTGGACAGAATGTTTTATCGCACTTATCCAAGCATTCCAAAACAGATTTTGGACTAGGGGAGGAGATAGTCATAGGATGTACTCCTTTCGGCTAGCACTGCCCTGCCGAATACATAAAAATTGCGTCTTCAATTTCAGAACTGACCGCAAGATTTGAAGATAGCACACCAGATGATGGCAATACTACTTTACGGTGTTTCGCAAGCCTCTCGGTTAACTGGTGAATTGTGTGCTCTAGAAATGGGACGAATTAATTTATTTTGACGCAGAAGTGTTAAAGCGATTAAGTTGCCTTCCAACGATAGGTAGCATTTGCAGTGTACCAGCATTTTCATCGAGCATCACCTTTGTTTCTTAATATAGATATAGATGATCGTACTCTTTGACAAATTTATTTCCCAAAAGTTGCAAAGCATTAATAACTTTATTCGCGTGATTGAATGTTGTCATCGGTGTTAACTGCAGTTGTTTTGATAGCGAAAATGTAAAGCTCATGACTTTTTGAAGAATCACTGGACACGTAACATAATTCGAAGATCGAAGTGTGTTAAGCATTTGAACAGCTTGCTGCGATGTTTCTTAATTGTGGCTGATATTTGGAGTTCTTCGAGTGCATTGACAATAGCTGCATAAATTTGCTTAAATCGCATGACGGCTTCATGCTTGTGAACCCACCGTGTTTCACACATTGCCAGCAGGGTTTTTTGATTTCCAGCCGGTAATAGGTCCCGAATTTTACCATTCAAAACAGCAGTGTGTTAAGCAGTATATCTAAAGTAGGAACCAACAGACTGCACGATCCCAACGCAATTTCGCAACGCAAATGTGACCCAAAATGGAAAAAATTCTCTTAAGAGGGGAAGCTGGTCTGGAATTATGAAGAAACCGAAATTTTTTTTTATCTTAAAAGTTACTTTAGGGGCTTAAAAGTAACATACCAAAGGATGGATGCCGGCAAAAATGTCTAAATGCCCAAACTTTCCATTCTGTGACAACGCCCCACAGGTATACCATGTGATTTTATAGTATTAAAACATTAAACGCTTTTTTCCCGAAATCACTTTTTTTGAACTGGCCGAAGACATAACTCGAGCAAATCTTCACCAATCTATACGAAATTTTGACAGTACGTTCGAAATACCTTTCTCCGGAGACGTACGTAGGATAATTGCATAGCTTTTTTTTAATCAACAATTTTGTCGTTTCTTATAGTGAAAATTGCAATGTTTTGTTCAAACGTGCACCATTTCGTGAAAAAAGAAAATATCGAAAAAATCCTGCGTACATCTCTTGCTGTTGTCAGGGGCGAACGCAGAAAAATTTTACGGGGGGGTTTTGAAAAAATATATTAAATATGAACGAACACTTTGTTTTTAATATTTTTATGCTTTTTTATACTCTGTATTGATTTGTTTAAATACTTTGCTAGGAACAATCCTAACTAATATTATAAATGTGAAAGTAACTCTGTCTGTCCAGCTATCTATGTAACCGTCTCCCGCCCAAACTACTAAACCGATTTGAATGAAATTTGGTACAGATATAGTCTATAACATGAGGAAGGACATAGGCTATGCATTTTATCCTTATATTCTAATGAGAACGGGAACGTATACAGGAACCTAGAAACTACAGCACTGATTTTAAAAATTCTTCCACCGTTAGAATGCCTCAATATCCTCAAGTAACATTAACTTTAACTCATCCCCATTTTCCTGCAGGAACGGAAGTCCTGTCTACTATAATAAGTACGAAAGAAGCTCTGTCTGTCCTTCTTTCTATGTTACCATCTCCCGCCCAAACCACTGGATCGATTTAAGTAAAATTTTATACAGAGATGATCTAGAACCTGAAGAAGGACATAGGCTACATTTCATCCGAATACTTCCACGGGAACCGGTCCTTACTAATATTATAAATGCAAAAGTAGCTCTGTCTGTTCGTCTTTCTATGTTACCGTCTCCCGCCCAAACAACTGAAACAATTCAAATGAAATTTTGTACAGAGGTAGTATAAGACCTGAGGAAAGACATAGACTTGATGTTTTATCCCAATTCTCAAGGGAACGGGAACGTAAACGAGAACTTAGAAACTACTGCACCGATTTCAAAACTTCTTCCACCGTTACAATGCTACACTATTCCCGAGCGAGTAACATAAACTTTAACTCATTCCCATATTCCTATGAGAACTATCACCATATTCCCACGGGAACGGGAGTCGTTACTAATATTACAAAAATTCCAAAATTAAATATGTCTATTTGGTTTTTTTCTTTGTTCCATTATATCCATGTGAACGGAAGTACTTACGGCAAATAAATTTTATTTGACAAAAGATGAAAAAAGTAAGAACATCGTGTGCAAAAATGTACTTAAGTAAAATTATATAACAATAGGTTACTGAAAAATTAAAAATGCTGCCGAAAGTCACTATTCCACGCGGACGAAGTCGCGGGCACAGCTAGTATTTTATAAATTAAAACCAATTCGCCTTGGAACTTTTGCCATTTTTATATTTATAACGTCCTCATAGTCAACCTCAATACTCCTATAGATGTTCAGCAACATCAAACCTTTCAGTCGCTCCTCGCTGGTTCTTCCTCGCAGATAAGTTTTTAATCTGCGCAGACATGAAAAAGATCGCTCGCTTGAAGCCACGGATACCGGAAGTGTCGCGCTGATCTGCATAAAACGATTAACTGTTTTATATAGGGACGAATCGCAAACATTTAAGGTGTCTATAAAGTTGTTGGGCCGTTTTTCGTTTGGCATACTCAAGCAATGTTCATGGGTATGCAAATGTTTATTCATACATAAGTACACCCTTTCCTAGTTGCCGTTGTCGATCCCATTTTTATACAGAGCCAGAGCGACTGGCTTTTAGTATGTGTGATGAAAATTTTAATTTTCGTAGATGTCGGTCGCGACTGCCGTTAGTTTTGGAGTGACCGATACGATGTGTCTCGGTCGCACCTGCCGTTAGTTTTGAAGTGACCAATGCGATGTGTTTGCAAGTAAGTAGGAAAGTGAATTTTCATATATTTCTATCGCAGGTCCCGTTGTATACGACCCAATACTACCTCCACATCAACATATCAAATTTACTTACACTAGAAAAAGGTGATCATGCTAAAAACATACCAAAACCAAAGTCATTCCAAAACATATGAAATACCTGCAAATTAACTTTTCGATAGAAATGGCTTCCGCATTTGAAGGGATTTTTTCGTTGACAGAATGAAATTTTCAGATGAATTTTATGTTTCCATGTTTTATATTTTGGTTTTTGTTTTAAAAAACTAGTGGTTATTTTTTTATTTCACAAATTTCGGGGGGGGTTTCAACCCCCAAAACCCCCCCCTGCGTTCGCCCCTGGCTGTTGTTATATATTCGGGATTTTGTCCCAGGACCAAAATTAAGGAGGTCGACCATGGACAAAAAATGAGGCGCCTCCGAAGAAATGCTGGACAACTGCCATTTTGAATTTAATTGACACAAAAAATTTTTATTTAAATATTAAAACCTAAATTATAAAACCTCTTTCACAGATTTTCGACTGATCTTTTTGTTCAGTCGCAAAAAATTCATAAATTATGCCCATTTTTTCACGCTCTAAACCAGCTTCCAGGTTAGAGTGAGAATCCTTTAAGAGAACCATTATGCAGGGGTTCTGTGGGGTTTTGATGTTTTGTCGCAAGCGAACATTTTTAGTACTTGCGATTTCTAAAAGAAAATTCTTTAAAAAACGGCCTAATAGTGCGTACTGATACGGCACGAAAATATACGAAAGCTACCGAATGCGGCCGGCGCGGCGGTTGGCGGGCGGCAGAGAGAGCGAATCGAAAATACATTATTAGTGTAATTATACGTAATAAAAATATGTTAGGCCAATTAAGAAGATATATTTTTATATTTCGGGGGGGGTTTGAACCCCTGAAACCATCCCCCTGGCTACGCCCATGAGCAATCTATTTAATTGACATTGCTTTACTCTCGTTGTTATATTTTTTAATTGTATCAAAACTTTTTCTTTAAAAGACTTAATTTCGATTATTATATAGTGTATAAGTACAACTAAAGGAATCTTATTCTTACTGTACTCCCATGTTTTAAGATCTAATAAATGAAAATGAAAATGTCCAAATCGTTGACAATTCCTGCATTGTACGATATCGTTGGACTTGAGTCTCTCCCAGTGAACCTTCTGGTTCATTACAAGTGTCCTTGTGTAAACCTTGCTAAGTTGGCAGGTCCTTTCGAGTTCCACGACCAAGTTGTTGTACGACTTTCCTCGTGCCCACTTCGCTTTAAATTCGATGACTTTGATGATTGGGATCCTTAGCTCATCTTAAACTTCAATGGCTACGTATGAGTGGTGTGTGCCTTTCAGGAGAAGCAGGTTCTTTCTTTCTTCCCTTGGTAAGAAGGAATTAAATTGAATCTTCCTCTCCTTGAGGAATATTTTAATTCCTTCTAAAGATTGGCGGTTTACGGCATTAATGATGGTCGTTTTTGTGTTCCGGTTTTTAAAGGTAGCCGCCAATTTGTTCCCTTTACAGAACCGGCTTATTTCTGCAATGTTTCCTGAGAAACAAAATATTGGCGGCATTCCGGGTCCCTTGACTGGCTTGCTTGTTTTTGGTACTCCTGGTGTTGTGGAAGTTGATGGTGTGCTGTTTTTGGCTGCGTTTGTGTTCTTTGATGTTGCTGGCGGTGGTGGCTGAACGGTTAGTGATATTGCTGGTGCTGTTGCGGTGCTTGGGGCTGGTGAAGTCTTTTCTACTGATCCGATTGGTGATGGCGGCTCCTTTTTCTTCTTCTTGGAGTCCTTCTTGACGGCGGTCTTTTTTGACCGTTTCTTACCAGTTACATCAACTGGTCATCTTCTTCAGATTTATCAATGTAATACAAATATGCATTTACTTTGTGTGATTAAGAATTAATTTATGCGATATGCGATTTCAGTGATAATAAAAACACTGAAAGGTTTTAATGTGGCTCTTTAAGTGGGAAGAGGAAACTGTCGCAATATGTTGACAGGTGTAATTGTAATGAAATTAATTGGGCCTTTCAAGCCACCTCCCCGACTTTATTCTATTAACTCTCTGCAGCTTTTACAAAACAATCTACTAGATCCATTGTAGGATAATCTCCTGCGTCAACTGGTTCCATCATATTTCCAACAAGAAAGTGCCCGACCTACTGTGGTCGTAAAGATAAGGATTCGTTGGATGAAAAATACGGTGATGGATGCATAGGCCATAGGCAAATAAAAGGCAGAAATAGACCAATTCATTGGCCTGCACGAACTCCCGATTTAATTGTACTGAATTTTTTGATTGGGAACGAATGAAAACTATTGTTTACTCAACAAAAATAGCTACCTTAACTTAATCAGAACAACGTATTTCCGAAGGATCACTACATGTAAGATAAGAGTCATCGAGAACAAACATCCGCAATGAAGTTCAAAAACGGGTTATAGCATGCACTCAAAACGCTGGAATGCACTTTGAACACTGTATTTGTGTGCACATAAAATAAGCAAACTTCTTCAAACTACAGATATTATTGTTTAATTTAATTTTCTCAAAACTAACCCATTTTGTTATTTTTCAAAAACCATAAAATATAGGTATACGGGTTGCAAGGAGTGCACTTATTATTGATTTTCTCATCAGAAAAAAAATTAAGAAACTTTCAGCCGTATTTATTAGATTTCGCTAAAATACGCTTAAAACGCATATTTAATAGTTACGCAGTGAATAAAAATTTCTTATGGCTTTAATCAGGGAATAAAAAATTCTTATTTATAATCCTATTTTTACCCATTGTAGATAGTTACTCATACCTTATGTCAAAATCTTAAAATAAATAAGCATTGAATGACAACTCAATCCTCGAAATCAAATGACATTTATGCGCTAAAACAAGCTTAAAACACGTATGTACATATGTCGGCGCTTAAGCGATTCAGCCCTTATTCACTGACGAAAAAATGATTATAAATACGATTATTGTTTAAATATGATTAAGCGTGTTTTAACGACACGCGGAGTTTAAAATGCGATGTGTTTAATAGGCATTTTATATAAAAAAAATGGGCACGACTGGGTCGCACGAACTTGCGATTCTGTGCTAACTCGATAACGATATTAAAATCTTAAGGCTGAGTAAACGGTTTCAGTATTCGCTCATAATATATTGTGTGAAACAGGGTTGCCAACTCTTCATTGATTATGAAAATTGAATTAAAACACGCAAAATATTGAAGAAAAAAATTGATTAAATACTCCTAAGGTTGAAACGAAAGTCTAAAACGAAACATTGTAGATAGTTACTCATACCTTATGTCAAAATCTTAAAATAAATAAGCATTGAATGACAACTCAATCCTCGAAATCAAATGACATTTATGCGCTAAAACAAGCTTAAAACACGTATGTACATATGTCGGCGCTTAAGCGATTCAGCCCTTATTCACTGACGAAAAAATGATTATAAATACGATCATTGTTTAAATATGATTAAGCGTGTTTTAACGATACGCGGAGTTTAAAATGCGATGTGTTTAATAGGCATTTTATAAAAAAAAAATGGGCACGACTGGGTCGCACGAACTTGCGATTCAGTGCTAACTCGAAAACGATATTAAAATCTTAAGGCTGAGTAAACGGTTTCAGTATTCGCTCATAATATAGTGTGTGAAACAGGGTTGCCAACTCTTCATTGATTATGAAAATTGAATTAAAACACGCAAAATATTGAAAAAAAAAATTGATTAAATACTCCTAAGGTTGAAACGAAAGTCTAAAACGAAACGAAAATCTAAAAAAACCCATTCTTTAGCAGTTGCTAATACATATAAACGCTGAAAATTTAAACAAAATCGTTAGACCAGTTTTTAAAAAAAGGTTTTTATTTTTCAATGTTTTTAAAAAAGAGCTTTTGAAAAATCAAGTATGCAAAGCTTAAGATTTTGCCAGAAGTTGCTTAGACAAAAAATATGAAAAAAATCAAAGAGCTAGTTTTGAAATTATTTCAAAAAATTAAAATTTTTCATATATTAAAATGCAATCATTTTTAAATTACTAATGACTTCCAAAAAACAAAATTTCATCGAAATCGTGTGAGCCATTACCGAGAAAGTCGGTTTAAAAAAAAAAACCATACTATGGGAGGCACCGTTTTTAGACTTTTTCAAAAAAAAAAATTTAACATCATAAGAAAGATAATTTAAAATTAAGCCTTCAGAGAAAATTTTATCGAAATCGTTGGAGCCGTTTTCGAGAAAAACAAGTACATATTATCATATCGGTTGTAAATACGAAAAAAGTGGGTCCTACAAATCTGAAAATTTGGCTTAGGCTGTAGATCCATATACAGACATACAGACAGACAGACAGAATTGTAGGACCCACTTTTTTCGTATTTTCTATCATCGTAATGTTAAATTTAATTGTTATCACAAAACTTTTTTCGGTACGATTGCAAAACTTGCCTTATAGTACCTATAAACGCAAGTAAAAATGACCTCAGAATTTTGCTCGGAGAAGAAAATTTGAGCGCCGAATTTAAAACTGATCAGGCTTTACCGAAGTTTGTCTTTTTTTAAATCGTCGAAAAGTAGTGTCAAAGATGAGAAGTGGACTTTACTGTAAACATTTTTTTTCCTACAGTATGAGATTTCCTGTGTATGAGATTTGATCACCTTTTTGAACAGTCTTATTGTCTAGCGACGAACGAACATTTAACAATTCTTAATAATAAATATTTAGTTGGAGTTGAAACTAATATCGTACTTTTTTAAATCATTTTTTCAGGTTACCTAGCGCCGCTCTGCCTACATTCAATAATCTGAGTTTTCAGAATGCCAAATATTTTCTTCAACTATCTCAAGTAATTTAGGTACTCAGAAAAATATCAAACGGAATGGGAGAACGTGATAATTTGAATGTGGGTGTACCCAGAAACGAATCACCAATAGAAAAACCCAGTCCTTCATCACCTTCAAAAGAGAAAAATGTTCCTGTGGCAACTGAATTGGACAAAAACAATAGCAATAGTTGTCTCGAAGAAAATGAACAAATTTCGACTGTGCAAAAAGTCACCGAAAGCTCTCATAACGACGATGACACAAATAAGTTTCCCTCTCCCTCAGCTTCAGTTGCTGTATCATGTTCTTCACTGATTAAAGGCAAAAATAATGGATCTATTGGAAATTTAGGTTGTGGGAGTGTATCCGCATCCAACTCTGTCCCTGTTTCAGTTCCAAGTAGCTCTACGTCAGTGACAAATGTTAAAACCAAAGGTCCTATACGTGTCGGTTTCTACGATATCGAACGCACTATTGGAAAGGGCAACTTTGCCGTAGTGAAGCTAGCACGTCATCGTATAACAAAGAACGAGGTAAGTACTTTTGTTAGGAGTCCGTTATTGGTATCAGGAGAAAAGTTGAAACATAAAACTATATGAATTTGAATGGTTTTGTTTCTGATGACCAGTTTTAGGTATCAAATATTCAGCCTTTCCTTACCACAAACAACTGCTTTGTGTTAGTTATATAAACATACGCGAAAAGAATTTCATGTCTGTCCGTGACTGAATGCTGGGAAGAAACGGCACTCAAAGCGTTCGAGCAAACCATTCAATTTTGTCATAATTTTTTATTCACGAGCAAGAAAAGGTAAAGTAGTCTACAAAAACAACAAAACTGAAAAGAGCAAATATCGAAGTTGCGGTATCGCCGCGAATGTGCTGTTCGGTTCCTCACGGAAATGTTCAGGTGTTTGGCGTTTGAAATTACAACATTAAAAAAGGTAAGAAAATCATTTATGAGAGTGAAACAAATGAGAAAGGAAGACAATTTCGTTGAAATTAAAAGAAAAATAGATTTCAGTCGATCTAGGGTCGGGAAGTAGGAGGGATGGTTTAAGGGTAAAACGGTCTTGATATCCGGCAACTACAACTTTTGCCTTTACCTTTTTTAACATATCTTCACATTTTATGTAAAAAGTTAAAATAACTAAGTTTTTGGTTTTCTACTTTCATATTTTACAAAAATATTTCTCATTTTACAAAATTTGGTGAAAGAACAACATGTTTTTCCACGGGGAATCGCCTTTTGCGAGGAAAGTCCTTCCAGAGTAAATTCATTGCCAAGAAAAGGACTTTCTCGATTAGACGTTCGGAATTGGAAGAAAAGTTGTAGGTACCCTCCTACCCTCACAATGCATGTTTATGAAAAGTTCGCTAGACCCCGGGGCATCACACTCTGTTGCGCTACCCTATTTATTTACTTATTTATTGACTAATTATCGTAAAAGATCCCTCCCTCACGTCAAAATATCTGTTTCTGTTACCTTCTGATGGAAAAAATTGACTTAATTCATTCTCATAAAATTTTTTTCTCGGAAAATCTCATAACATCTATATGTATTAATATAAAAATGTACGTAAATATACATGGACGTCGCACTATTGAAGTTTATTACCTTATGTTGATTACGCCATTCATAATAATAAATATATTAATGGCTCATTCCATTGTGACGGGTGGGACATTTATACTCATTTTTTGCCTACACTTTGCATCATTTCTGTCAAAGGACAACGATTTACGTACTGAATATAACATTTTCACATTTTTGAATAATCATTCCATACTGTACCATCGACAAACGTATGAAAATGTCATTATTATTATGAGAAATTGATGGTATAAAAAGTGTGACGGGTGGGACATCAAATTATCTCTCCTTTCCGAGTTGACTTACATCATTCGCAATATGCAACAAACTATGAAACTTTTGTTGAGGAACCTAATTTTATATGGTTTCTGATATTGTGCAGATTAAGTATTAGTATAATTTACGCAAATATCTCGTAAAACAGAAATAATATGCTTCTCAATGCTTGTGACGGTTGGGATAGTACTTATGTGACGGTTGGGACTAGTAATATTTGGCCAAACAAGTGTATAAAGTTTTTTTTTTTTATTTACTTTAAATCAGCTCTTTAATGAATTATTTAAATGTTACCTAAGTAATCTTATCATTTCATAAGAATTTGTATTGTTCTATTCTCCAGATATGGATTTAAATATAAATTAAGTTATTTATTTTTTATGCGTACGGTGTCGGTTTCGCTGTAATGACCCAAATGTAATCTTAGTCATGGATTCAAATCATTAATTTTTGTCTCTTTTATAGCATATCATATTGTTAGACTCGACAAGCCCTTAAAGATTGTAGTATATAATCGAAATTTTCAAGGCTATAAATGTCTTTTGCCGTATAATTAAAAAAAAAAAAACTTATAACTTTGAAGGAAATAGAGATTGTCTGTTTTTTACACTCAAACCCAAAAAACCGCCAACTTCCCGACCTCAGAACGGTTGTAGTTTGTTATTTCCCTCATTTTAATGTAATTATCTTCCATTTCCAATTGGTTTCATTCTACTTGTATTTTTTTGCCCTTGGAATATATTTACCCTCTTCTATTAGTAGAAGTGTGGTATTAAAAAATTAAATATGCATATATGTTTAATTGTATTTAGCGGAACAAACAACTCCTTCGGCTGTTTTGGTCACTGTGAATCACGAATGATTCGGTCTTTTTGAGCCGTTCACTGAAAAGATTGATGAAAGCAACCAATCAATCTCCATTCTAATCGCTTCCGAAAAAAGACATTCCAATTTACTGTGTTTATATGAGACGGAAGACGCACGGCGTGGCATTTGGGTCTAAGACCTGGCCAAAATAGAATTTTTCTTATTTTAAGTTGACAACACTGATATATGGCTTTTTGTAAAGCTTATTAGTAAGTGGATCATGTTTCAAAACCATTAAAGCTTAACAGTGTCACCACGTACTAGGCAATCAGTCAAAACTAAAGAATTGTGTAAAGTTTCATTGATCTTCGTATATTTTTTTTGTTTTTTTTTTTTTGGTTTAGTTAAAAGTTGGTTGGGATAACTACAGACCAGGTAATTATTAATTCGTGATATATATGTTTTCGATTTTTAATTATTGATTTTTGTCTCTAAAGATTATAGCTTGAAGTGAAATTGGTGTTGTTAAGTGCTGTTTATTGAAGTGTGTACTAAAAAATTTAGCCGCCCTAATGCGCCAACAAGTAAAAAAAAAATATTTTGTGTTTTTTGTGTTGGTACATATAATTTTTGCAAGCTGTTTTCTTGTAACGCAGATGTTTCGAACATGCTTTTTTTAACATCAAATCCATTGATTATAGGGTATGAGATCTTACAAACATATAAAAAACTTTGTCAACAGATGTTTTGCTTTTGCTTTCAGAAAGCACAGATAGTAGTGTTGCTAGCGGTGAAACTGTTTCTGAAGAAAAACTTAATATTTGTTTCCTTATGAAAGTAATTCTTTTTGTTTTAATTTTTATTTTAAACATGGCTTTCATTAGCAATATATGGTGATGTAAAATATATTTGGCCAGGCTTAAGACCCAAATACCACACTGTGTTACGTCGGACCCACTAAAACTTATCATTTGATGGAGAAGAACGGCCGAGACCAAAGATTGTTTGTACTTATTTTGTAAAAAAGCTTTTCTGTGGAAGAAATAAGATGTAAACAGGCATGATTTTCTATATAATAGAAAATATTTTGTATTGAGTAACGTCTTATAAGCAAATATTTCCCTTTTAAATTTTAGCTTACATAAATAGTTTAAATTACGCGGAGCAGTACTTCAATTTTGCGAAATAATTACTTTGTCAAATTAATTATGCCTGAGTGAGAAGAGCTAGCTTGCGCATCACCTAAATTGATTCGTACCTCAGTTGCTCCTCTGACAAATCAACCACTTGCGGAACCCAAATTCGGGTTCAAAAAAAGATCATCATCATTCAAGTTATCCGTCATCCATAAGCTGATTTTGGGATGCCAATAATTTTCTGAGACAGGAACAAGTACATAATGGAAAACAGAGAACTGCTACTTGCCTGCACTAAGTCCATAGCTTATTGCTGTCGCGAAAGTCTTTGTTATTGTTTCTTGAAGTATCATCTCAGATTAGGTCTTGTGGACGTGCGTCGGCTCATTCCGTTTTCAGTTTCGATTTAGAACACCATCCTTCTTAGAACGTCTTTCATTCGTCCAGTTGTCCATTTTTTCTGCACAGGTACTGATGCCCGAATACTGGTTGGCCTAGATAAAAAAAAAAACTTTCACTAGCCTTCTGTCCATTTTTTCATCTTTTCTGTCTGCTGTTTTTGACAGAACTGATTATGGCGAAAGCTACGACAAAAATCAACTGATTTGACAAACTAAAGAGTTACAGCTGTAAATCTAGTTGTTGTTGGTGGTGAAAATATTGCTAGCATTGGTGTTGATTTTATTGATTTATTGATTTTGATGATGTTGCAGCTGAGAAAAATGCACTCTCACTCCAGTCGGGTGGGTCGGGTTAAAATTAAAATTAAGAGCTATAACTTGGCATGAATTTTTTTAATAGATTTATCACCGGTTTAGGACTATCGTGGAAAAAAATTCGGAAAAAACTAAAAAAAAGGACCGCCCTAATGGCCACACTTATTTTATATATTATTGATTTTTTGTCTAAGAAATGACTGTTGGTATACTGGAATTTATTTTCTTTCGTTTTTTTAATGATTGTGATTGTAAATATTTAGAATTTGAACAAATTTTGTTTTCGTTGTAATTTGCATTTAATATATGGACATGTAGACCTCATTTTATAAAAATGACTCAATTGTGTGACCATGAGTATATATGTATTGTACATATATATATATACATATAGAAAAGGACTGCCTCGTGTCGCGGTTTATACGATGTACTTTGACATCGCCGTCGAATTCCACCAGCGGTTTTGAGCCGCAGGCTGAACCTAGTAAAAAATGGTTGGGGTAAGTGCTTCTGATGTCTGTTGGAATATATGTGAATGGCCGCGCGTTGAGGATGTTTTCTATTTCCATGAGCATATTACGCAGCAGCTCATCGTTTGGATTCCGCGTCGGTGCGATGGCGTAAAGAACATTTTTTATTTAGCGCACCAGACGTTCCCAGCAGCCGCCCATATGTGGAGATGCAATGGAAGTTCATACCGGGTGGTATGAACTTCCATTGCATGGTCGTTGTAGTGAAGGTCTCTGTCAGCCTGTCCTTCTGAATGGCAGCCGATGAACTGATGCTTCCCGTAGCTCTTTCTTTGCACCGTGAAAATTAGTGCCGTTATCAATTATCACTATAAATTTCGATAGGTGTCCCTCTTCTGGCTATAAAATTTCGTACACATAGAATGCATGAGTCTGTCGTCATAGTATGAGCAATCTCAATGGGAATAGCTCTTAAGGTAAGGCATGTAAAGAGAACTCCACAACGCTTTTTGGTTCTTCGACCTACACTGACCTTAATTGGGCCGAAATAGTCAACTCCGACGTATGAGAACGGTCTACAAAAGACCGCAAGTCTCACGGGAAGGAAAGGTGCCATTATTTGTGGGCGTGGTTGAGCCTTTTGGGTTCTGCATTCTTGACAAGACTTTTCTACTGCTTTTATCGCAGACCGTATATGTGAGATATAGAATCTTTGACGTAGAATGTTTACCACAGTCATCATGTTGGTGCTTATATCAGCAGTGAAGGTCGTGCATAATGAGTGATGTAATTGCATGGCCCTCTTGGAAGAACTATCGTCTGTCGTACTTCCTCGCTGACTGCTTCTGCCAGTAGAGTTCTCCCTTTGGCTCGAACTATGCAGTTATCGTCCAGGAACGAATTAAGATTAAGAATTGGACTGCTTTTCTGGACGCAGAGGTTTAGTTTCAAGTCCGCGATTCCTTCTGAGTACTCGCTCATTTGTGCCTCTCTCAGCGGGTGTTCTTCAGCGCACTGTAGTTCTTCGCATAGGAGAGAACCACATAACTTAGGTAACGAAGTTCTCTTGGTGCTCACATTGGGAATGAACCGATGAACGTAAGCGGTACTCCTTACCAGCCTCTTCCAGTTCGATAGTTCTTTGGATTCTTTCCTGGTGGTGAATGTGCACGCCAACAAAGCTCGTTTTGAGATCCTCAGTGGTTGAGCCAGTGCTATATCGTCCTTGGGTCATTTGTATGGGCAAGCTTCAGAAATTATGGGCCGTTAATCCATCTCCTATTAGGCTTAATATCTGGTGGTGCCCCTTCGTTGCCTCGTCCGCCACGTTTTTATTGGTAGGAATCCATCTCCACTCACTGATCCTTAACGAGTCGTCTGCTCAAAAATTACCATCGGCAATCATTATCCATAACAATTTTGTTAATGATAAAGTTGGAATTGCTAAAGCATTCAATGAATATTTCTCGACAGTGTTGCACAACTTAATAGTTTCTTCGGGCATATATGCGGCCTCTCCTTGCATTTCTGAATGCATCCGAAGTGAACCTTCTCAAAGACAAAGCTTTGTGTTTGAACCAATAACTGGTTTTGAGATCCTCAAAATAATTGGAACATTAAAAAATTCAAATTCTTCGGGAAATGATGGTATTTCCAATCTGTGCTTAAGAAACGTATCTTGCTTTTTAACTGATGTTCTAGCACACATTTTCAATAAATGTATTTTTTGTGGTAGAATTCCTGAGGCTCTCAAATGTGCTAATATCTTACCTCTTTTCAAAAAGGACCGATAAACTAATTATCAAATTATAGGCCAATCTCGCTATGACCATCTATGAGTAAGGTATTTGAAAAGGCTGTAAAAAATAGAATTGTCAGCTTCTTTTTTATTTTTATTTTTATAAAACAAAGTTTTTCAGCGACGTTCAGTTTGGCTTCCAAAGTCACAAATCTACCGAAGATGCCCTGCTACGCTTCTGCTCTCAAATTGATAATCTTGAATTGAAAAAGAGTACAGCTGCTTTATTCGTGGATATTTCAAAGGCATTTGACAACGTAGATCACAGATATTTCGATTGCCTTTTCAAGGCACTTTTAAGGCTTTTGCAGACGGTGTGGGTTTTAGTTATGGTGCAAACAGTTCACTCAATCTCACAGCTGATTTAAATTGGGATCTTAATTTACTAAGGATTTGGTTTGCTGTGCATAGACTAGTTATCAGTTCCAAAACTAAGGTTATGATTTTTAATCTATCAGGGAGTCAGAAAAATTATACTGATATCTAATTTTTTCATGCTACAGATTGCCAAAAGTTCAAGCTTTGGATTGTTGTTTTGGCTCAAATTCACTCCTAGCACTTTCTTTTGGTATGATGGATGCATCGATGTTTGTGTCTTCTTTAGGTATGATGGATGCATCGATGTTTGTGTCAGTGAATTCAGATACTTAGGTTTGATAATTAATTCGAATATGAGCTTTTATAACCACAGTGAAAGTCTGAGAAAGTATTTTCGTGGAACTTTAAGATATTTTTACAATCTTAGAAATGTTTGCTCGTTCCAGCTCCTTTTAAAAATTTATTAAGGCATCTTTCACTCGAAATTGCAATAAAGAAACCCCTGGTGGTATTGCAAAAGTCTGCTCTGGAAATAATTTGCCGTTCTATTAATTCTTCTCGCGAATTACCATTATTTTCCCTCTCCCTTCCCCTCCTTTTCTAGTTAAATGAGAGTGAAGGCATTTTTATCAAATATTATCTTTCAATTACTATAATTATAGCACTAGCTAAAGTGTTGTTTTACAGCCTTCTCAAAATTTGAACTTACAATAATTTTTTTAATTGTGGCTGGTAAGGAATTCCAAAGTTTAGTTGCATGTACAAAACAGAGGCGTGATGAATTCAAGTAGTTGAACGCGGGTATTATAAGATTATGAGTTCTCAAAGATTGTGCAAATTGAAGCTTTTCATAAATGAATGTTGGTTTTCTTAGTTGAATGATTTTGTGCATAAACATACAACATCTTGCATCCAGGAATTGTTGGAAAGAACATTTTACAATTTTATGGTAGTGTGAAATGTGCTCATGTCTTCGAAGTCCATAAATATATCTTATCGTGTCATTGAAAGCTACAAGAAGCTTGTGTTGCGAATGCGAGTCAAGTTTACAATAAACAACATTTGCAAAATCTATTAGAGAAACTAAAAGAATCTTAACTAGTATTAACTTGGTGTTAGTAGGAGTTATATCGGAGTACAACCGAAGCTTACGCAAGCCACCATAAATTCTTCGAATGGTATAGTTAACCTGATTCTCAGCTGAAAGAGAAGTATTTACCATAATTCCAAGACTGGTAACACAATTCACAAAGAGAAGCTTGACATCGGAAAGGTAAACCTGTGGTAAAATCATGGCATTTGTGTGCTTTTTAGATATCGCAATTAGCTGAGATTTAGCAGGGTTGAGGGTTAAATGATTGGCAAGGGACCATTTCAAAATTGCTTGTAGATCTTCATTTATTATGTGAATAAGGTCCTCTTGCAATCCAATTGAACGTGACAAATAATTTGGACATCATCAGCATATAGATGAATTGATTCGAATTGACATTCGAGCAAACGGTTGGCAAATCATTAATGAATAGACAAAAGAGGATTGGTCCTAATATTGAGCCCTGTGGAACCCCCATTCGCACATTCATTGGATCTGAGATCTTTTCATCAACCTTGACCCTCTGGCTTCGATCAGACAGATAGTCTCTTTAGAGACTTAATGCTCTATCATGAAAACCGAAGTAGAGTTTCAGTTTTGAAAGAAGTATTTGATGATTGACCTTATCAAAGGCCTTTGAAAAATCCAATAAGCAAAGAACAGTCACATTGCCCAGGCCATATTGGTTTCGAACATCATCTAGAACTTTTACCATCGCAGTTTGACAACTGTGATGAGCACGGAAACCAGACTGAAATTTGGATAATAAGTTGAACCTATCAAGGTGACTAGTTATCTGTCTAGCAAGAATCTTCTCAAAAGCCTTTGACAGACAAGGTAAGATACTGATGGGACGGAAATCAGAGCAAGAACTTGGATTCGCTTTCTTCGCGACAGGGATTATTTTAGCGGACTTCCAACAATCAGGAAAGGAAGAAGAGGTTACACAAAAATTGATTATATGAGTCAGTGTTGGTAATAAATGATTCAAAATCATTTTGATAAAAGAAATAGGCACCCCATCCTCTCCAACTGGATCAGACTTAATCATACGAAAACTTTCTAACACCTCATACTCGGAAACTACTCCAAATTCGAGTTCCGTTGCATAATGGTAAAGAGCATCGTTGCATGGTATAAATTCTTGTTGGGTTCTTTCAGTTACTTCAGATGATAAGAAGGCCTTATTTAAGTCATTTGGATCAGGCAAACTATGGACAACCTGCTTTTTTCCTATTCCAATACTCCGAAGGTTGCTCCACAGCTTTCGAGATGATTGGTTCGTATCCAGCTTAGAAAAAAAGTACCTTTTTTTGGCTCTACGAGTCACAAATGTACATTCCGAGCACGACAAAAATTTTCCCATTCGTATTGGAAGTATTACTTTTCCATTTCGCATACAATTTTCTTCGGTTTTTAATGGTTATATGTACTTCATGAGTAAACCAGGGACAGTTTTTACTACGCACCGCAACAGATTTAATAGGAACATGTTTATCATATAGCTCCAGAACAAGAGATTGAAAGTGGTGTACCTTGTCATTGGTATTTGAGAAGGCATGACATTCATTCCAGCGGTAGACAGCAGCATCATTTAAGAGTTCGAAATGGTTTATCGATTTTAGATCTCTGAATTGAAATGTTGTTTGTGACGGTGTATGAGAAAATTCTAAGTTATATGTGCAAAGCAGCAGATCATGATCAGATAAAAGATCCATAGACATTTGGTCTTGCAGAAGAACGTAGGACAAATGTGAGACAATCATTAAGTCAAGGAGACTTGGAGGAATATTAGGGGCGAACCAAGTGGCATAAGAATTTAATAAAAACAGTCCCGCCGCGGTTTTCATGGCATGAATTTACTAACGGAGAACTTGCCAATTCCTCGCGAAAGGCGATACCCGGGAAAAAACATTTTTTCTTACCTCTGCTGGGATTCGAACCCCGAACCTCTGAGTTAGCAGGTGGACATGCTAACCATCGCACCACGGGTACCACCATTCCCTCACAAGGCATGGTGGTGAGAAATGCGCTAGGCCCAGGGGCTCCTCGCTCTGTTGCGCCACCCTATTTATTTTTTTATTTATTTAGTCCCGCCGCGGCGATTTCATCTCTCAGTTGGTTAGATCGAGAGTCATATTGCAGTAGGTCAGCGTTAAAATCACCACATATAATAATATGCTCATATAAGAGTGTGAATTCTCGCAGGACAGCGTATAAGGGCTCAGGAGAAAAACTTTTATTTGGATTGTAACCAACACACAAAAGACATTTAGTACTTCCACCTGCTACCTCAACGAAAAGAAATTCTATACCCCTGTCTTCCGACTTTGCCAATACCTTACAGGAGAGGGATGCTTTGCAGTACAGCGCAACTCCTCCGCCAATAGTGTCGGTAACTCTGTCATTTCTGACTATTTTATAATTATTTAATTCATAAACACTATTTGGAATATCAGGCTTGAACCAAGTTTCGGTAATGCATATAATATCGACGTCTGATGCATGAAAAATCGACTTGAGAAAATCCAATTTGTTTAAATTCAGACTACGAGCATTTATGCAACATACTTTGAACCCTTCATGCACATTAGAAAGTATTCTAATAACAGATTTTACAGATAAGCTATTAGAAATGGAATCAAATTCTGCACCAGTCATCATGAAAAAACAGAAATTAAAAAAAGAAAAAAAGGAGGAAAAAAAATAGAAATACTTGCTGTTAATGGAATAAGGATAAGACAGGTTTTTACAGGAAAAGAAAAATTTAAGAATTAAAAAAAATTGAATTTAACTTAATAATGATGAAAAGAATATGAAAGAAATATACATTTTTTTTTTTCAGTGTATAAATCAAAATATGTACTTGCTAAAGATGATCAGCTACCGATGACATTCAAAGTGGTATTGGGTTGATTATATTTGCCATCATATTAGTTGAGTGGATTTTAAATTCATTGTCGTCAACAGTTTTTTTCACAAACACAAAACCGTTTCAAGTTCTGACAGAAAATAAGATTCCCTCTCTTCTCAATTGGATTGCATGTCGCAGTAACGAGCTATTTTGTGGTGTTAAGCTCTCATTCATGTATATCCGAGAGTTTGAATTGGTGTTTGATTTGGTCATAGATGTTGAGGAAAGATTATTATCAAATAACTGGGCCACAGTCAGGCCTTTGTGAGTACCGAAATCAGAGAGTAATGCTTTTTTTCTGTAGGAGATGACAACCTTATCAGTAGTGGGCTTTCTGTGTTGGTATTCCGAGCACGCAAACGAAAAGCATCGAAGTGTGGAGAAATGTTGTGTTGCAATTTGTCTGCAAATCGAGGGAATTTCTTAAACAAAGTTTCCATACCATCAGCTTCTCTTACAACTGATTTTCCTAGATCTTTCCATATCGTGTCTTGTCGCCTGTTCAACAAGCTTCCACATCCTAACAGAGTGCTAACTTCACATTTGTTGCTTTTGAAACATGTAAAACAATGGCTTATTTCCCTTGATGTGCAGAGTATCGAATATTTGCTGAATAATTAGTAACTCCTGATGTTCTGATGAAATAGTAGATTCTAATTCAGTTTTTCTTTTTACTCTTAGATCTTACTCTTTATGAAATTATGTACATATATTTTTGAGTACAAACATTTTAGATTTTTCTTGGGTCACCCCACCCATGAAGTTTTTTGCCTAGTAGTGACAATAACTCTATTTTTATTATATAAAAATAATTTTGTTACTTAGATATTTCTCTTTCATACCGTTTTCATGGACTAAATTTTTTGTAATGAATTTCTAGAAATAATAAACTACTTAATTTCGCTGGCATCCAGGATTTCGCTTACATGGCATGCTACGAACTGGCGATACCTTCGATGGTCGGATCGATTCCAACACAAAACTGTTTTGGAGTCGGACCAGAAAAAACGGCGACTAAAGGATATACCATGTGACTCGGTGATGCATTTCGCGAATCGTGCACCTAAAAGGGCAGCTTGCAGTTCAAGTCGTGGAATAGATAGGGACTTTTAGGTCGATACTCGTGTTTTTGCACCAACCAAACAGGTTTCAATGCGCTCATCGCTACAATTTATTGTGTAAGCAGCAGCAGCGTATCGTCCCACCCAATTTTGGAGCACAATATTTCTTGAGGAAGAATTTTTATGTACATGAGAAAACAAGCTATCAATCCGAGTGGATCGAAGATGGTCATCATTATTCTTAGGACCTCGCGCCTGGTGGGGCGTCGTGACCCGAAAAGAACTTCTCTTTGCTTAGGGTTACTTGTGAGCTTGAATGTAAGGCAGTCTATAGATGTGAACCACCACATACCGAGTACTTTTTCGATCCCTAGGTTAGGTTAGGTTACAATGGCTGTCAGGAATACACCCGACACACTTAGACCAATACTAGGTCCATTGTGATACCATATAAATTATGCGAGGGAGTACCTCGCTTAACAAAACCATTTGGAGCTTACAGTAAAGCGAAGGAGATGCAGGGGATCTGTGTGCGCCAGATCGCTTGGATCATCGAGAAAATATTTCCCCAGATGCCTCTTTCTTTTAGAAGAGAGTGCAGGACATGAGCAGAGGAGGTGTGGGATTGTCTCCTCCTCCTCCTCATCTAAGCAACTTCTGCAGAAGTCATTAGAGGGAACGCCAAGTCTTATGCCGTGTCTTCCTATCAGACAATGTCCGGTAATGACATTGATTACGGAGCTAACTTGCAATCTGGTAATGGATAACAAATGTCTTGTGCGTTTTGGATCTATTCCTGGCCATATACGTTTTGTTGCCACGCACGTGGTGATATTGTTCCACCTGTGATTTGTTCTATCCATTGCCCCTTGGCTTAGCATAAGTTTACATGTAGCGATTGGTATACCAATATTCAACCTGCTGGTTGAGATCGGTAGAACGGTTCCTTCTCTGGCGAGTTCATCGGCTTTGCAGTTACCCACGATATCTCTGTGCCCCGGCACCCAAATAAGGTGAATATTGAACTGTTCAGCCATCTCCCTAAGAGATAGGCGACAGTTAAGGGCAGTTACTGAGTTCGTAGAAACAGCGCCGAGTGATTTGAGGGCTGCTTGACTATCTGAGAAAATCCGGATATTCGTTGAGGATATCACGTTTTCTCTTAGCCATGATAGGACCTCTTTGATCGTCAGAATTTCCGCTTGGAACACGCTACAATGGTTTGGAAGGCGAAACGAGAGACTTACGTTAAGTCGGTTTGAGTACACCCCACAGCTACCCCTTCTTCGGTTTTTGAACCATCTGTATAGAAATGAATTGAATCATATCTCTAAAATTCTTCGTCGTCCCAGGTCGTTCTCGGTGGGATTGAGACTTGGAACTTATTATCAAAAACCAATTGGGGGATGGTGTAGTCGGAGTGACAGGGGATTGATCCGAATAAATTCAGGATTGCAACGTGACCGATGTTGTTATCGGTCCATTGGGAGATAGCTCTCATACGAGTGGCTGCACTGGCGGCCATTTGTTTGCTGAAGATATCTAGTGGTGTGAGGTTAAGGAGTGTATTTAGTGCAGCTGAGGGTGTTGATCTCAGTGCTCCGCTTATACACAGCCAGGCTGTTCGTTGGACTTTGCTTAAATTGTCGCAGTAGGTCCTTTTATCAAGAGCGGTCCACCATACCACTACTCCGTATGTGAGTATTGGTCTGATGACCGCGTTGTAGAGCCAGTGGGTGATTTGGGGGGAGAAACCCCATTTGTTACCAATGGCTTTTTTGCAGGAAAATAAGGCCACGGTGAATTTCCTGATTCTTTCCTGTATATTGGCTTTCCAATTTAGCTTTTTGTCTAGGATTATACCTAGATATTTGGCTTCGTTTGAAAGTACAAGTGAGATTCCATTTATTGATGGAGTTATTAGTTGAGGAATTTTATATTTCCTGGTGAAGAGAACGAGTTCAGTTTTCTGAGGGTTGACCCCTAGATCACATTTTTCCGCCCATTTTACAAGTTTATTTAGAGCGGTCTGCATCAGGTCCGTAAGGACGTGAGCATGTTTGCCGGACACCGCAATGGAGACGTCATCTGCATATATATCGATCCCTAGTTCCGGGTTAAAATTCATGCTGATTTGCTCTGTGGGCTCAGATTCCAGTACACTGACGACTTTGGCTGAGTTAGAAACCCAATTTCTAATGTTGAGCTCACCGTTTTTATGAATGTGGCGTATATCTTGCGCTAGTTGGATGGCTTCTTCCTCACATGGCACGCTGTCCATCAAGTCGTCAACGTAGTGGTTTTCTTTGATGGCCCGAACTGCTCTTGGATAGGTGGATGCGAACTCTTCTGGGTTTGTATTCTTAATATAGTGCGCAGTGCATGGCGAACAGGTGGCACCAAATGTTATCACCATCATAATGTAAGTATCAGGTACTCCATTCTCGTTCCAACCCCACAGGAAGCACTGGTAATGCTGATCTTTTCTTCGAATTCTGATTTGATGGAACATTTCTTTGATGTCCCCACAGATTGCTTCTTTATTTTGCCTAAACTTGTAGATCACGGGGGGGTTGAGTGAGGTCCCATGCACCGATGCTGCTCCGTCCCACATGATTCTAACTTTCCCGTAAAGGCGTTAAGCTCACCTGTCATAAGATCCAAACTAGTCCAAGAGACAGTCATGTCGCTCTCTGAACTAGCAAGGAAAAACACTGTAATCCTCCACTGGATCCCAGCACACGTAGGCTATGATGGTAACGAGAAGGCAGACATCTAAGCTAAAGACGGCGCATCTAAACCATTCGTCGGTTCTGAACCCTTCTGCGGTGTAAGTAAAAGCACCTTCAAACATACTGCCAAGAACATCCTACTGGAGGAATCAAATAAAGCTTGGAGTAACTCATCTGGGCAAGTCTGTTCAAAACTCTTTTTGCCAGAATATACTGAAAAAACATCAAAATTCCTACTGAACCTCAATAGGAAAACCCTAAAAATTTGCACAGGACTACTAACCGGTCACTGTTCTTTAAAGAAACATCTTCACCAAATGACGCTGGTAGCGGACCCCATCTGTAGACTATGCCTCGAAAATGAAGAAACATCTCTGCACATTATTACAGAATGTCCAGCACTTTTCCGCCTTAGAAAGCAAATACTTGACTATGAGATCATCCCCTTAGATAAACTCTAACTCATTCACCCACAGAAGATTGCTAACTTTCATCCATTTTAACCACCTCTTCTTACCCTTCTATCTGGAAAGTTGCCAAAATTATCCGAATTCCCACAAACTCAACTTCAAACCTAGTGGAATATCGGCCAGTCTCAATTTTACCTTTTATCTCGAAGGCTTTTGAGAAAATAATGTTTCAACAGATTTCCATGTTTTTAACGGAGCACAAGCTTTTATCTTCAGTTCAGGCGGGCTTCAGACCAAAGCACAGTTGTCTGACCTCACTTTTAAAATTAGTGGATGATATTAGTCAAGAAATTAGCAATGAAAATGTTTCGACCTTAGTGATGCTTGACTTCTCAAAGGCATTCGACACTGTGTCTCATGAGATTCTTTTGAGAGAACTGAATTTGAATTTTCGTTTTGAAAGAACCGCGGTTGCTCTCATTCAAAAATATTTGCAAGGAAGAACTCAAGCTGTGTCGATCAAAAACAAGCTTTCCGATATTTTGTACACTAACGCCAGTGTTCCACAGGGCTCTATTCTCGGGCCCCTACTATTTTCGTTATTTATAAACGACCTTCCTGATGTTCTCAGGTCTTGTATAAGGCGCTTATGTACGCAGATGATGTCCAACTGTACTACAGCTATCGAAGAGGAATGGTTGATGACGCTACCGTCCGGTTAAACCATGACCTGAGCAAAGTATATCAATGGACTGTGAAAAATAAACTGCGATTAAACCCGAAGAAAAGTCAAGCTATTGTCATTAGCAAAAATGCTATAGATATGACCTGCTTCCCAGAAGTAGAACTTGGTTCTTCCATTCTTCCTTACATGAAAACAGTTAAGAACTTAGGCATCATTTTCAACCAAACCTTAACTTGGGAGGATCATATTTCTTGCGCCGTTGGCAAAACTTATGGTTCACTAAGAGTGCTCAGTTCCTCTGGGAACTGCCTTCCGATTAAAACTAAAACCATTTTGGCTAAAACCTTAATCCTTCCCATCATGCTGTATGGAAGTGTAATTTTCTGTGACGTAGATAGCAATAGTCACCGAAAACTCCGAGTTGCTTTTAACAGTATAGCACGTTTTGAACACAGTCTTCGCAGGTTTAACCATGTCACACAGTATGCAAATGGTATCTTCAACATGTCTTTTCAAAATTACCTAGACAGCAAGGTGTTATTGTTCCTTTTTAATTTAATACAGACAAAGACTCCAGACTACCTTTACGATAAAATAGTTTTTGCACACTCGCAGAGAAGTAGAATACTTATTGTACCAACACATAGGTATACTGTTTCCAAAAGACAATTTTTTGTTTACGCTGTTGGGCTGTGGAACTCTTTACCTGCTAATCTGAGGAGAATCAACAACTTTGCCATATTTAAAAGAGACCTTTTCAATCATTTAAGGTGCTAAAATCTTTCTTTTTATAATCTTTCTTTTTTCATTTTTCTTTTGTTTTTATTGATTTTGAAATAGTTAACAGTTTTTTTTTTCTCAAAAATTTCTTAATTAACCCAAAAATTGTACCTCTTATACTAAGTATTATCTAAAAAACATTATGTTTTACTGTACTTATGTTTAAAATAAATAAAATAAAAATTAAATTAAATTAAAAATTAAATTCAGACAACCGCAGTGCCCAGAGCTGAGCAAGCTCTACCCGTCCCCCAAATCTAATCTAATCTATCTAATCTACTTTCCCGGGTTTATTTGGGTTTTCTACAGGGAATATCGGTAGATACCATGATCGCTCTTGATTTTATATTATCTCTTGGGGTGTCAGGTTGCGAGCATATCCTTTCTATTATTCTGGTATTCTGCGATTTTACCATCAAGCAGTTTGGCTAGTTGTGAGTTCTGCTCCATCCGTTTTTGGAGGCATTCAAGTCTTCTCCTAGCTATCGAGTAACTATTCTTAAGCTTCACACTGTCAAATTTCCAAAGCAGTGCTGTTACGAACCTTCCATCTTTGCGAACAGTGTGGGTGTTCAGTAGCTCTAACGCTCGAATGTCATCCTGCGACATCACATGGCTTGTTGACTCTGAGGCTCCGAACTTGTCATTGTGGTGTAATGTTTGCTCTATGTTGCATACGCGTTTCGTGTAATCGAAACCAAGTACACGCGGACAAGACACAGGTGAGCCAATTCTCATTTCTCACAACTCATAATGCACTTAGGGTTGCATATTTCACTTCATGTAACATTCAAGCTATGCATTTTCCCACTTTGTGTGAATTGGTGTTCAGCTTGTCAAAGCGATCGCCACATAGACTCAGTACAACCCAAAAACTTGTGAAAATTCCACAAAAAAGATTTATTTCAACCAGTCAGTTTTCTTTCTTTAATATAATAAAACACGAACGAACCTTTAACAAGTAATTTGCTAAAAAAAACTAAAACCTCAAATCGTAAACGTATTTTTTCCCAATCGTAAATCTTTCGATTCGCAGTCAAGTCGAAGTAAAAAAAAATTCAACAGAATAAAAAAGTTTCTCCACATCGTCGAACGACAAAAAATGCCATTCGTTTGTGCAAAATTTATCCAAAGTGTTATTGATTATAGATTGAAATTACAAATTTTACACTACAAAGTGTCTACATGAGATTTTGCGTCAAAAGTCCAGTGAGGACGACCTGAACAGTACAATAGTAGAGGCAGAGATCGATTGTGACCAAAACAGAACATCAGAGAGCTCAAAGGAAGACACTCTGCAAATAAGAAGACACAGATCTGGACTAAAAACAACGAGAAACAGCAAGGAAAACAGTAAGCTAAAGCAATTAGTAATAGATAATAAGATACTAGACAAAAAATTTGTTGATCTATTGGAAAAATTAGAAAATCAGACTTGTCTGTCTAAAAGTGTAAATTTGGCAAACAAAACTGAATTGTTCCGTTCAGATTTAAAATTTTTTAAAGACTCTGGTCATCCGCGTTGTTTTAATCAACTTGAATTGATCATGACTGAATTTGGAGAAGTGCCACAGTCGCAAGGCAATAGGCAAAGTAATATTCCTTGTAGTCACGATGACTTTTTTATAGCAAGCACTCAGCAGAGTTCAATGATACAAATGATATCAAAATTGATACCAGTTTTCAACGGTCGGTGCCTCCACACCAAATTTAATATCCGATCTGCAAGCATTTTTAAATTGCTGCAGACAGGTAAAATCGTGTCTTGGACTAGATACTAGACCAAGATATTACTTTCTGCCAGTTAATTCTGACAAAATTGAGAGGGAGTGCATATTTAGCCATGCAAAATTCTCGGAGCAATACGCGTGGAAATGCAGCAATTCGTCATCCAATGAAGGTTCGAGGTCCGAGGTATAAATTGTCCTTAGTTGTTCCGACTTCTAAGGAATTTTGCAGGTTAAATCGTCAAATTATGTGATAACTGAAAACTTTCCGTGAATTTCTTCATATACTTGGCATCTTCTTCGCAATTCAGAATCAATATTGTCAAGAATTACGTTGAAAATGTTGACTTGAAAATTATCCCTTCCTGACAATTGAACATCTCCATCTCGTGATTCGTCAGCCTGCAACCTTCTCCTTCTTCTTCTAGAAACACTTGTCTGGTACTGTCCAGTTTTGGGGTTTTGCACAAAATATCTCTTCCTTGTTGGCTTTATTTAAAGCGCACTTTTTATAAGCAGCGCTGCTTAACCGTTTCCGCCCATCACTCATAGTCTACAAAATATATATCATCAACTTCAACAAAAAGATAAGTATTAAAATGTTTTGTTTTGATAATATTAACTTGACTTGATCGGAATAGAATCACAGCAGCTGACAGCTGAGAGAGTGAGACCAGTGAGAGAAGATGGGCAACAGAAATATTTCCAGAGTGTATTGTAGACATACACTCTTCGTCAACGATAATCGTCTTCGATACATCGATTTTTTTCCATTTTCCACGACGAAGCAGTGGTAATGGGCGGCAACCATTACCACTGTTTCGTCGTGGTAGTGTATAAGTTACCGTCAACAAAATTATTTGACTCCATGCGCAGCAACTTCCTCTGCATTTATTGCAATTCTCAGAAACAAACACAGACGACCTCAACGACGGACGGTCATCACTCATCACCCCAACACCGACAGGTCGTCAGCACATTTGCACCGACAGCAGAGGTTTCATATAGAATAAGTAGCTTTAAGTAAGTTAGTACAATTTTGTATTTCAAAGGTGAATAAAGAATGAAAAAAAGAAAATAAAAATCTTTTTTTAAGTCAAATCAATTTAATGTAAAATAGCTGGCGCCCAAACGTGTATTTTGCTATAGTACAAACGAAGTAAGTAAGTCGCCCTTAAGTAGCTCGCCACGTAGAACACTATTAAGCATTAGGCCGACCTAAATAGCTCGCCGCGTGTGTTAAGTGTACCGCAAAGAAACCCATCAATAAAAAGTCAATCGATAGAAATACGAACCACGAGGGAGAGTAAGAGTTTTTTCCCTAGTAGCTGACGCAGAACGGACAACGGAAACTTACCAAGATCTTTATGTAAGAAAATAATTTTAAGAAACAAAAAGTGAAATTATTATTTAGTCTGAAACCAGGAATCAAAATCCTAATTAAAGAAAATATTTATAGAACAAAAGTGAAATTATAATTTAGTCTGAAACCAGTGCCCCTGTTCTGTAACTATCGCCTCGGCGATAAACGGTGGAAAATGGAACGAAATTCTATGAATTTAGTAGGATTTCGTTCCATTTTCCACCGTTTATCGCCTGCTTTTATCGAGGCGATAGTTACAGAACAGGGGCGCAGAATCAAAATCCTAATTAAAGAAAATATTTATAGAACAAAAGTGAAATTATAATTTAATCTGAAACCAGGAATCAGGATCCTAATTAAGAAAATATTTACAGAACAAAAGTGAAACTATAATTAAAGTACTTAGAATATTGCACATTAACGACCAAAAGTAGTTAATACAGAATCAAAACAAATCAAATAGCTGTTATTTTCTGGTAGCTTTATAAATCGCATCTTATTCATAATTAAGATAAATGGAAACATAAGAGTTTAAAAGTAACATTATAAGTTTTTAAAATTCCGAAATGCGAGAAAGAAAAAAACATAGAAAAGCAATCATGACAGAACCTACAGGTTCTAGCAATACACTACCAAATATTTCACTCCCAAATTTTAACCTTTCCCCCCAAACCCAAACATATCCAATAGTGTATCCCTTATTTTAGAGGTTTTTCTGACTAGATGCTTTGATTCATTTTCATTTGAAAACATTAGTTATTACTAAAAAACTGAGTGGGAGATTATTTCAAGAAAACATTAAACTGTCAGAAACCACTATGGGTTCCTTTCGAAATGTGGTAAGTTGTCATCTACCGAAAAATGTACAAAAATATTTTTTGGTGCGAATTCGGCACGGGTTGCCGTCATCGTAGATCAAAACACATTCTGTGAAAAAGTTAAGTGATCAAGTTATCGGTGTGCCACCCACAACCCAAAAAATAGTTGATGCATCAGCTGATATGATATCTAACGTAAATCTCAACGGCATGAGAAATTTTGTTCCTCATAGAACAAAAAGTATCATCCCCAAAGAAAATTCGTGGTTTGATTCAAGCTGTAAAGAGGCGATTAGAAAACTTAAAGATAACCCTACTGTAGAAAACCGATATTTGTTCAAACGGGCCAGAAATATCTGAAATGCTCAAATACAAAAAGCTAAGTTTTTGCATGACCAAAAAGTAAGGCAAAAAAAACTGTTGTGTCCAAAAGGAAGCAAAAACTTTTGGTCCTTTGTGAAGAACATTAAGAACTCGACCACGTCATCGGTCCCAACGCTCGTTTTCAATGACTCTCCGTATGTCAGCTCCATCGATAAAGCTGATTTGCTAGCTGCTCAATTTGCTGCTAACTCAACACTTCCTGATAGCATATTGGCTCCAACTGAGATCGAGTCTGCAAATTCTGCGATGAAGCAGATATTTTTTCGAACTCGCTCGGTTGCGAGAGTCCTCAAAGATCTCAATATACACAAATCCGCTGGTCCAGATGGTATCCCCGCCGTTATTCTGAAGAGGTGTTCTTCTACGCTGGTAAAACCACTGCGTAAACTTTTTCATCTTTCCTATTCTTCTGGGATTTTTCCGAGCAGATGGAAAACTGCATTTGTCCAGCCGGTCCCTAAAAAAGGCGAATCTTCCTCCCCTTCCAATTACCGTCCAATTGCACTAACGTCCCTTCTTTCCAAGGTCATGGAAACGTTGATAAACCTTCAACATATGAAATATATTGAAGAACGAAAGCTTCTTAAGTACCGTCAGTTCGGCTTTCGTAGCAAACGGTCCACTGGTGATTTGATGGCTTATCTCACCGAAAAGTGGAACCAATCTTTACATTGTTTTGGAGAAAGTAAGATTATTGCGCTTGATATTTCTGAGGCATTTGATAGAGTTTGGCATCAGGCTCTTTTATCGAAAATGCGTGCTTTTCACGTTCGATAGAAATACGAACCACGAGGGAGAGTAAGAGTTTTTTCCCTAGTAGCTGACGCAAAACGGTCAACGGAAACCTTACCAAGATCTTTATGTAAGAAAATAATTTTAAGAAACAAAAAGTGAAATTTTTATTTAGTCTGAAACCAGGAATCAAAATCATAATTAAAGAAAATATTTATAGAACAAAAGTGAAATTATAATTTAGTCTGAAACCAGGAATCATGATCCTAATTAAAGAAAATATTTACAGAACAAAAGTGAAACTATAACTAAAGTACTTAGAATATTGCACATTAACGACCAAAAGTAGTTAATACAGAATCAAAACAAATCAAATAGCTGTTATTTTCTGGTAGCTTTATAAATCGCATCTTATTCATAATTAAGATAAATGGAAACATAATAGTTTAAAAGTAACACTATAAATTTTTAAAATTCCGAAATGCGAGAAAGAAAAAAACATAGAAAAGCAATCATGACAGAACCTACAGGTTCTTGCAATACTCTACCAAATATTTCAATTACAAATTTTAACCTTCCCCCCCCCCCCCCCAAATCCAAACATATCCAATAGGGTGTCCCTTATTTTAGAGGTTTTTCTGACTAGATGCTTTGATTCATTTTCATTTGAAAACATTAGTTATTACTAAAAAACTGAGTGGGAGATTATTTCAAGAAAACATTAAACTGTCAGAAACCACTATGGGTTCCTTTCGAAATGTGGTAAGTTGTCATCTACCGAAAAATGTACAAAAATATTTTTTGGTGCGAATTCGGCACGGGTTGCCGTCATCGTAGATCAAAACACATTCTGTGAAAAAGTTAAGTGATCAAGTTATCGGTGTGCCACCCACAACCCAAAAAACAAAAAATCAATTGAAAAATAAATACATAACACAAAGTGCGGTCCCTTTCCATATAATCTCCTCCCCTACGCCACTCTTGTAGTCTTAGCATCTGCATACATTTTTTTTTTGATTTGATTTGTTTCATATCAGAGAACGATGTGTGCAGTTGCTGAGGTTACGAGTTTGCTAGGCGGATAGTTGATCCCGTTGCGTTGGTGAACCAAAGCAAGTTGCTGCCTGGGCATAACACCGCTAGTAATTTGCTTTGGCTTTCTGATTGGGGTCTACACTTGTTGACTTAACTTGATAGCGTCTGCGTTCGATATGTTGTTTTTCAGTTTTTTTGAGTTGTGGTAAATTCCTTGTAGAGTTTAGTAACATAAATGGGTTGCGATCGAATTTCTTTGCTGTGTACGCTCACACTGCAAAATGCAGGCCAGCTGTTTTGGCACTGAGTGAAACACAGGTAGGTGTTGATTCTGATCCCTCAGAGTTTAACCTGCCTGGATATAGCTTAGTGCAATTATTATTTTCTACTCATGGCCTCGCCGTATAATGTTCGAAATGATATTGCTTACCAATTTCTATTACAATACGGCTTCTGTTCTAATACGAACTTTAGTTTCATGTGGTTAAAATTCACTGTCCTTAAGCAAATCATTCATTATTGTTTTATTTATAGAAGCCCCAATTTAGATAGCAATTCAACCTCTAACGAGTTTGATGCGCTATCTGACTCCATAATAAGAATTGTTTCAATGTACACAATTCTGGTTGGCTTCGACATTCTGGCCAGACAACACCCGAAGGAAAATGTGTTGAGATCTTCGCTGAGTTTAACGAATTAGCTCAATTTGTTGATGAGCCCACTCGGGTTCCAGATATTGAAGGCCATGCGGCTAACACTCTTTTTTTTTGCATCTCAGAGACTAAGTCGCACGAAGCTTAGAGCAAGCTCATTTGTACGTACTTATCTACGCTCTTCATCATAAATGCAAGTGTTAGAGGTTAGAAAACAGCAACACCAGCACAAAACGAACGTATAGAAAATATATATATGAGAAAAAAAAATAAATACAAATAGTGACATACAATATAGAACACCTAACATGAAAAACAATAATAATTAATTAAACAAAACTACTAAAAATAAAACAAAGTATAAACTACGAATATTTTGAAAAACAATAAACTAAGAAACATTGAACAAAAATCATGCATGTGGAGCACTGGTTTTAAATTTTTGTTTTAAACTAGATTTATTAATGTTGAAATCTAAAAGTAGGGAGTTAGAATTATATAATCTACTCATGCGTGATAGCGGCTCATTCATGCCGTAATTGGTTCTATGATGGGGGCAATGAATCAACTCCAAATTACGCAAGTGGTGAGATCCTCCGCGGTAGTTAAAACCTATGGACGAGAGCAAGTAAGGAGCATCTATAAAGCCAGTCAAAAGCTGATGGAAAAATACTAGGTCGTTGTTGATACGTCTTTGACTAAGGGTTTGCAATTGCAAAAGTTTGATTCGATGTTCATAAGGAGGTAGATTGAATGGATCTTCCCAAGGAAGACCCTTCAAAGCAAAACGTATAAATTTATGTTGCACAGCCTCGATACGATGTTTATGAATTTCATATAGGGGAGACCAAACTTGTGAGGCGTACTCGAGATGAGGACGAACATAACAGTTATACAAAGATAATGTTACATAAGGATCATCAAATTCTTTTGACCACCTTTTTATGAAACCTAGCATAGAATTTGCTTTCCTTACTATTGAGCTTATATGCTCATTAAATTCAAGGTTAATATTGAAGTAAACACCTAGGTCACGAAAACTTGAGACACTACATAATGAATGACCAGACATTAAGTATATAGCATTGCTAGGTTCACGTTTTTTCGAGAATGTCATTGTTTGGCACTTCGAAGGGTTAAGACTAAGACCATTCTTTTCACACCATGTTCCAAAGCTATCGATATCTTTTTGAAGAAGTACGCGATCAGTAGTATTTTGAATGGATTTAAAAATTTTCATATCATCTGCGAAAATCAGAATTTCACTATACGAAATGCATGAAACAACGTCATTCATTGCGATAATGAAAAGCAAAGGCCCAAGGTGACTGCCTTGGGGTACACCCGACAGAGCATTGAAGGGACTGGAAAAGCTGTTACGAAATTTTACTTGGTACGTTCTATTTTCGAGATAAGAGCAAATCCATGCAATAAATATTTTTGGAAATCCAAAAGCTTTGAGCTTATATAATATTACATCATGAGAAAGTTGATCGAATGCTTTGGAAAAATCAGTGTAAATACAGTCGAGCTCATACCCATTTTCAAGGGCATTAGAACATATGTGAAGAAAAGAAAGAAGGTTTGTTACCGTTGATCTTTTTTGCATAAAGCCATGCTGCTGTCTGCAAATAATATTTTTTGTAAAAAATGAGAGGCTGTCACAAACAACCTGTTCAAAGAGTTTGGGGATGCAAGATAGCTTGGATATAGGCCTGTAGTTTTTTATTTCTATCTTATCACCCTTTTTAAAAACCGGAGTGATAAAGGACTTTTTCCAAAGACTAGGAAAAACACCTGTTTTGATTGAAAGCTGAAAGAGATATTGAAGTGGGAACATTATTACGGAACGGCATTTCTTTAACAGAACTGGGGGGATTCCATCCGGACCGGACGAAAAGTCATCTTGCAGAAGTGATAAATATTTTAAAATGTTGTCACTATGAACAGGGATATTATTAAAATTAACTTGAGAGCAGTTACGTAAATACGTAAAGTAGTTTTCATCTATTACTATGGGGGTATCGCAGAAAGAGCTTCGAAAATGATTAGCGAAGGCATTACAAATATCGTTAGTATTCTCTAGAGGAGTATCACCAGAAATAAAGTTAACTGGGTAGCCATCAGATTTTTTCTTTGAATTAACAAATCGCCAAAAACTTTTTGGGTCATCCCTTAAAGAGAAAGACATCTGTCTTAGGTAGTTGGAGTAAAGAGTTTTGGAGAGCGTGTTAAAGTTTTCAAAAAAACTAATATAAACACTATAGTCATTTGTAGAATGAGTTTTAATGTAGGCTTTCCAGGCCTTATTTCTCTTATTACGCAGAATCTTTAGTTCTTTGGTATACCAAGGCTGATTAAAGCAGGAATTCTTAAGGATTTTTCGGGGAATAATTTTGTTCATACAATCTTCCAAGATCAAGTAAAAGCATTTGACTGCATCGTCGATATTGTCAGAAGCTGATACATTATCTATACCGGCTCTGGTGAGTTCTTCGGAAAGCAAATCGAAATTCGCTCTCCGAAAGTCAAAAGTGTATGAACAGTCAAATGAGTTACTATGAACATATAAATCAGAACTTAAATCCAGAAAAATATCTAAAGGTGGGTGAAGATCATCTAAGTTAGTAATGCCATACTAAGATTTAAGAACAACAGTACTAACTGCGTCAGATGAAAAAACTAAATCGAGCATGCGATTCATAAAGTTTCTAATACAGCTTATTTGCTGTAAGTCTGAGGAAATGATATTGTCAAGTAAACGAAGCTCTTGCTGAGACGAAGTCAGTGATGCTACTTGAAAGGATCCGTCTTTAGAAGGGACCCAATTCACTTCTGGCAAATTAAAATCGCCCAATAATAAAATATAGCTTTTAAGACAAGACAATTCCATTACATAACAGAGAACTGCATGAGTGCAATCACTTGCGCTTTCGAATCATCCCCCGAAAAACAAGCCGTACACAGTTTCACGCTCACAACGATGAAACAAGTGTGATGCTTGTGGAAAAAGTACACAACACTCGTGAATACATGCCTTCGCATTGCTTGTGCCCATGAATGATGAAAGAATGGACCATTCAAACTCAAACATGTACACCATTCACTTCATTCGAAAAAAAAAACCAAACATTCACGAATGATGAGGGATGACAACGAATATTTTTTCATGTTCTTGTTCATAGATGAAACTATTTTGTTTTTCCGAGATCGCACAGAAAGGTACACATTTTTTGACCTGACTTGGGCGTTATTTATATTGGGGGTTTTTTTTTTGTTAATTATAGAAGTGATGGTTGCGTTTTGTCTTCTTACAATTGAACTTCTTCACTGTTATACTTTCAAATAATGATAGGTAATTTAAACCAGATCGCCTTTAAATACTTATTTCAAATCGTAAAAAACAAATTTGAATTCCTAATACACTATAAAGGGAAAGTAGTGCAAAAAATTTAATAGCAGGTCGATTGCGAACGACATACCTGATTCTAAAAAGATATGACAGTTTTTACCTGCACCGGAAATGCATAAAAAAGTAGGAACAAACACTTTAGTACCTGTTTTTAACATTATCAGTAGGTTTTTCAGGATTTAAAATTATATAACCCTACCCATAGATTAATTTATACTTCGGTTAAAAAAAAACAGATTAAGGGGTAAATAATAAACTATGTACGTACCTACTTAATTTTCTTAGAACCACGTTTTATCCCAAATAAAAATTTTATTTCAAAAAATTTTGCGATTTAGATTTCAGCAGCCGCACATCTAGCATCTACTCAATACATCCTCATCAGTGTTATTTACCCCACACACTACGCCCTGCTAAAGGAAAAAAAAAATTATACTCTTCTTTCAGATATTTCAGTTTAACAGATGTGTTCTTCATCACAGTATTGCACTGTGAAATATTCGTTGCCTTTTGAAATTATTCGTTGCCTTGTAGATTATTCGTTGCCATCGACACTATCCGCACAAGTTCATACGCATACACATATTGTCATTGCCTGCCATTGCTGCAGTTAAGTGAATTAGAATGAGAACCTGTTTTGTTGTCTAAAAGAGAGTGCAGTGTGTGTATTGCTTTGGATTAAGATGAATGGTGTCTGAATGGTGTGGAAGGCAATGAATAAGTGAATGCATTCACAAAATGAGACATTCACTGCAGGTCCCTGTTACATAATCTAAAACTAAAGAGAGCTCAGTATAAGCTGAGACAGGACTCTTTGGAGGAATATAGACGTTTACGACATATATACTATTTAACTGTACGGATACTTTGACACATAAGACATCAATTGTAAATGGAAAAGGAAAAGTGATTTGAGAAGACATGTAAGTATTTCTTACAGAAATTAATGCACCACCTCCCACATCTTCAGGCTTATCGTAGTGACGGTCTTTACGATATACTGAGAACTCGTTGCTAAAAAGCTCAGTGTCCAAATGACTTGGATTGAGCCAGGTTTCAGTTAAGGCAAATATATCATGCGAGAAGACATGAGAGTTAAGATAAAGATTCGTAATTTTTGTACGAAGCCCTCTAACATTTTGGTAAAAGAGGGTAATTCTATTTAGTTTTTTGGTTCAGGTGTCCGTTCAGTTCTTACTGGTTTTTTCCTGCGTAATGTAAACTCTTTAATGAGTGTACCATCAGGCCAAGAATTACTATTCAAAATAGAATTAGAGAGGGAAGGAGGAACAACTAACTTGAATGAAGACACAAAGCTATTGTTTTTACTAATTTTGTTACATTTGATTGACGTAATAGAAGGGATACTCTTTTTGTCAACCAGATGCCGTAAAACATCTTCCGTGGTGATTTCACGATTTAAGTCGTGAAATAAAAAGAGATATAGGTTTGGGAACAGCTTCCATAAGGACATTTATTCCCAGAGAATTTGGATCAATTACAGGCTGCGTATTCATAGAGTCCGAGTTTTCGAACGTTGACGCAGTGGACTGAATTTCATCTTGGGTAACTGTAGGATTTTTAGCTACTGACGCAGTGGACTCAAGACCTTGACCTTTGCTCGCATTGCTCCTCAATGTTTTACGCTTAGGAGGAGGACTAGAGTTTTGATTAATAACTAAGCCATCACGATTTCTTTTTGAGCTTTTGGATGAAGCTAAGGCCGAGCTGGTAGCAGAAGTCATTTGTTGTTGAAGGTCTGCTAATGTTTGGGTCTTGTCAATGATGATAGTCTCCAAATCATTAGTAGAAGTTGAAGTATCCACAGAACTATGTGGAGAAGAAAACGAATTAAGATTGGAAACACTATCCTTGAAAATCTTAAGGAGTTTCTCAAATCCTTTCGATAGTTTTAAAATGTCCAATTTAAAAGCGGACATTTTAATTGCCAGTAGGTAAATTGATATTTTTTTACAATCGGAACAATACCAACATGCAATCTTAGACGCACTTATTTTGTCTAAAAATGCATTGTTTGATCCGATACATTTAGAATGGAATACTTTTCCGCAAGGCCCATAACATTCAAAAAGAGGGGCACTATTGGAGCTTTCCATGCATTTATCCGCAGCACAGGCCATGATAAAATTAAATGATAATAATAATAAATCAAATTGCAAATGCAATGAAGATAGATAGAAAAAAAGAAAATTAAATAAAATAATACGAAAAATAAAAAAAAAAAAAATTTATATGTGACTCCACTGGGATATGAACCTGTGACGCGGAGGTTAAAATATGATAAAAGGCTGACCTGCTAGACGATTGCACCACCAAGCAGATAATTTGAAGCAAGTTATTACTTTAAATATACAAAAATAAACAAAAATATAACTAATTTAGAAAAAGATGATTATTGAATTTACCAATAGGCCAGAATGAGATAAGTATGTTTTTAAAACTACTCAAAATACACTCAAACGGAACCGAAAAATTAAAAAAAATCAATTTCTCACCAAACACTGTGATCAAAAACGAAACACAAATTTAACTAATTCTCTACGAAAAATGCAGGAACTAGACAAAATAGAATGATTTTAATCACTTTAAATCACTAAAACAAATAACAAAGCTATTAAAATCACACTAAGTACCACAAAGATGTGAAATTTTCACAGAGCTAAATAAGCGCAAAGCTAATAAACACAAACCAGCGCTGCCACACTGAAGTGAAGAACATTAAGAACTCGACCACGTCATCGGTCCCAACGCTCGTTTTCAATGACTCTCCGTATGTCAGCTCCATCGATAAAGCTGATTTGCTAGCAGCTCAATTTGCTGCTAACTCAACACTTCCTGATAGCATATTGGCTCCACCTGAGATCGAGTCTGCAAATTCTGCGATGAAGCAGATATTTTTTCGAACTCGCTCGGTTGCGAGAGTCCTCAAAGATCTCAATTTACACAAATCCGCTGGTCCAGATGGTATCCCCGCCGTTATTCTGAAGAGGTGTTCTTCTACGCTGGTAAAACCACTGCGTAAACTTTTCCATCTGTCCTATCCTGCTGGGATTTTTCCGAGCAGATGGAAAACTGCATTTGTCCAGCCGGTCCCTAAAAAAGGCGAATCTTCCTCCCCTTCCAACTACCGTCCAATTGCACTAACGTCCCTTCTTTTCAAGGTCATGGAAACGTTGATAAACCTTCAACATATGAAATATCTTGAAGAACGAAAGCTTCTTAATTACCGTCAGTACGGCTTTCGTAGCAAACGGTCCACTGGTGATTTGATGGCTTATCTCACCGAAAAGTGGAACCAATCTTTACATTGTTTTGGAGAAAGTAAGATTATTGCGCTTGATATTTCTAAGGCATTTGATAGTGTTTGGCATCAGGCTCTTTTATCGAAAATGCGTGCTTTTGGTATCGATGAGTCTCTTCTTCGTTGGATTAGAAACTACCTTTCCGACCGTTCAATACGAGTTGTATTGGATGGTTTCAAGTCTGATACCCACTTCATAAATGCTGGTGTGCCCCAGGGCTCTGTTTTGTCTCCGACTCTCTTCCTCATTTTCATAAATGATCTCTTGTTCGAAACTTCTAATCCTCTCAACTGTTTTGCTGACGACTCGATCCTCAGCTTTTCATATTCGTTTCCAAATTCACGTCCCTGCTCTTCGGATGTTGAACTGGAACAGTTGCGTATGATTAGCTCATTGAATTCTGACCTTGACAGCATTGTTACGTAGGGTCATAAGAGCCGAGTAGAATTCAATGCTTCGAAAACTCAATGCTGTCTCTTGTCGTTGAAGCTTAACATTCCCCCATTGCCATTATGCATGAATGGTACCTGCATCCAAGAAACCGAAAAGCTCTCAGTACTTGGTATGTGTGTAAACGATGATCTTCGTTGGAATGACCACATATTCGAAGTCGCCAAAAACGCTGCTAAATGCTTAGGCTTCTTGTGACGATGCAGGAAGTTCTTCACCCCTTCTGATCTGGTTACAATTTATAAGGCCTTCATCCGCCCAAAACTGGAGTATAACTCCCTTATCCCTTCAGGTGCTCCAATAACATCTTTGCGCCTACTTGATAGGGTACAAAATAGAGCGTTAAAATTGATAGGTGATAGATAGTTCTATAGCAGAATCGATTGATTCTCTTGAGCATGGTCGAAACGTTGACTGTCTCAGTCTCTTTTATTGCTTTTTCTACAAACAGTGCTCTAGTGAAATAGCCAGCTGCATTCCTCCCCTGAAACAATTTAACTGCAACACTCGCCTCGCTAGGAATGCTCATCAGTTTTACCTTGAGCTCAACTTCGGTCGTACGTAAGTATAGAGATTCATTTTTTAGTCGCACCACCAGAATGTGGAATGCTCAACCTGACTGTGTTTTTCCCCTGCATTACGATTCACAAAGGTTTATTTTACGAAAATACAGAGAACTCCCCCAAAAAACTATTCAAAAAAGGGTTATACCATCAAAAAATTAAACCCAACTAAGACAAATGACGTAAGAGTCATTATGATCGACACTGCAGGACAACAGAGTTTCAAAGTAAGCAAAGAAAACTGCCAAACCAAATCAAAAATTACTTTGATGAATGGCAAAAGGAAATAGCAGCAAGAAAGAAACTTGAAGCCTTTGTTCAAAGTCTTCAGAAGCAAGTAAAAAGACTCGAAGAAAAGGTGTCCCTTTTTGACAAGGAACACAAGTCTACGGTTCAGACAAGTCAACAAGATACTGTTACTGTGTATCAAACTGGTGACGAAGAACTTTTATTTGAAACTGAAAAAAAAAGAAATGAGCGCACTGCTAAAAAACGAAAAGCGGAAGGTAGCCCTGAATTACACACAAAGAATCAGCAAACCTCGAAAACTGAAAATAAAAAAGACTTGGGTACTACAAAGAATAATGCAAATAATGTGCTAACCAATGCTAAACCGAAGTCTTTGTCTAAAGGCAACAGAAAAACTGTACCACCTCCAATTATGATCACAGGATTCCCGATTTCTTTAGATCTTAAGAAAATTATTGAGAAATGTACTAACAAAGCATGCAAATATACATCGTATAACAAAGACAATTGGAAAGTCAATGTCGAGGAAGATGATGACTATAGACTGGTCACTGAGGAACTAAGCAAACATTAAATCCAGTGGCACTCGTATGAAAACAAATCCACAAGACCAATAAAAGTAGTAGTAGTAGTAGTAGTTCTTCATGTTCTCCAAAAGAATTAATAGAAGACCTTGTTCAAACAGGACTCCAAGCCCTTAATGCAGTCAATCTTATTAAGAATGAGACTACTAAGAACTCTGCTGGGGAACCAATAAAAAGAAAGAGATCCCTGCCTTTATTCACGCTATTTTTCGACACCAAACAAACAAATTCGATCAATCTTGGGCATAAAAGTCAAAATTGAACCACTGCGAGAATCAAAAATTGTTAAGCAATGTAAACGATGCCAAGCATTTGGCCACACCCAAAAATATTGCAACCGCGAGTTTGCTTGTGTTAAGTGTGAAGGAAAACACGCAACTAAAAACTGTCCATCAAGCAAAGAACAGAAAGCAAAATGTGTAAACTGTCAAGGTAATCACCCTGCAAGCTATAGAGGCTGTCCAGTTGCTAAAAGATTTCAAAAATCCAAAATCACATGCGGTGAAATAAGGCCAAGCAACTCAGCAAACACAAAAAGAACTCCTGAAGCTGAAGATAAAAGTAAGAAAGAACTTCCTAAGGAAGCTGTTAAAAGCAAAAGCGATGAAAATAAATCCTATTCACAAATTGTTAAAAACGTGCGGAAGAATGAAGAAACTTCCATTAAAGAAATTCTTGAACTTATTCTTAAAAGAATTGACAATCAGGATTTGAACATCAAACGGCTAAGTGAGGAAGTCGCTCTTAAAAAACAATGATGGACAGAACACTAAAAATTGGAACATGGAATGCAAACGGTCTTTTACACCATTTATCAGAATTAAAAATCTTCTTAGACATCGAACACATAGATATTTGTCTGGTGCCCGAGACTAATTTCTCAAGTGGACTGGTTCTTGATGATCTAATATCAAACTATATATGCTACCACGCTCCTCATCCAGCTGATAAGGCTAGAGGTGGATCGGCAATCCTGATAAAAAAGAGCTTTAAACACCATGAAGAAGCTATGTTTACAAACGAGAATATGCAAGTAACAATAATTAGTATTGGTATGAAAAAGAAAGACTTCAAGTTGGCATCAATACACTGCCCGCCAAGGCGTTCCCCGACTGAAGATGATTATACAGAACTGCTAAATCTACTAGGACATAACTTCCTTGTTGGCGGTGACTTCAATGCTAAGCACACCCATTGGGGATCCAGACTTATAACAAAAAAAGTCAAAAGGCTTTACAAAGCATGCCTAAAAAACAATTGCGAGTTTTATTCTTCCAGATCACCAACTTACCAACACCAACACCAGACCTTGTTGACTTTTTCATAGTTAAAAGCATCAAACGAAAACATATAAGGGTCGACGGTAGTTATGTCTTATCATCAGATCATACACCGGTGATTTGATCACTTAATGAATCAGAGATAATTGAAAAAAGTAATCCTTAGCTTGTAAATAATAAAACAGCAAATACATCTGAAAACAACTTACAGTTTATTGATAAAGTTGATGAAGTTGACATACCAATTGTCACACTCAAAGAAATAAAAAGTATGTGTCGAAATCAACTATCGAACAAAAAATCACCTGGGTACGATCTAATAACTGCTCAGGTTATGAAAGAAATGCCATCAAAATCCTTCATAAAACTCCAATTCATTATAAAGGCATGCCTAAAGACCCAATATGTCCCACATCATTGGAAAATTGCTGAAGTAATTGTTATACCAAAGCAAGGCTAGCCACCAACAGAAGTTACATCTTGCAGACCAAAATCGCTTATACCAATAATGGCAAAAGTCTTTGAAAAATTGCTACTGAAAAGACTAAGCAAAGTCAAAGAAGAAAGAAAACTAATCCCAAATCATCAGTTTGGATTTAGAAGTAAACATTCCACGATAGACCAAGTTCATAGAATAACGGATGCAGTTGAAAAAGCATTAGAAGAAAAACAAGTATGTTCGGCTATATTTTTAGATGTTGCTCAAGCATTCGAAAAGGTATGGCATGAGGGTTTAGAGTACAAACTGCAAAGGGACCTACCCAGGCAGTACTACGAAATACTAAAATCTTATATCTCAAACCGGCTCTTCAGAGTACGGTATGATCAAGAATATTCAAAGCTAAGTAAAATACAAGCCGGTGTTCCACAAGGAAGCGTCCTAGGACCTACCCTGTATTTGCTGTATACAAGAGATATTCCAGTGGATAACAACACCATTATGGCTACTTTTGCATGATACTGCAATTTTGGCATCCAGTAAGTGCGTCGTCAAGGCTGCTGAGAAATCGCAAAATGCCGTCGACACCGTTAGTGATTGGACCAAAAAATGGCGTATCAAGCCCAATGAAGCTAAATCTGCGCATATAAACTTTATAAATAAAAAGTTAAGCTACGTTCAAATATTCATCAACAATCAACAACACGGCCAAATATCTTGGGATGAATTTGGATGCAAAGCTAAAATAGAAAGAGCATATCAAAAAGAAAAGGGAAGAGCTCAACTTGAAGTATAGAAAAATGTACTGGTTACTCGGTAGAAATTCTGACTTATCTGTCGAAAATAAAATAATGCTTTATAAACAAGTTCTTAAACCTGTTTGGACCTATGGAATCCAATTATGGGGCTGTACAAAGAAAACAAATACTGAAATCATCCAAAAGTTCCAAAACAAAGTCCTTCGTGGAATAGTAAATGCACCATGGTATATAAGAAATAGCGATTTACATCGTGACTTACAAATAGAAACAGTTACAGAAGTTGTAAGAAAACATGCTGTATCACGCAATCAGCGACTGCATAGTCATATCAACTCTGAAATGGAGTCCGTATTAAATACGAGAGGCAATGTTCGGAGATTAAGAAGAACCAAGCCACACGAGCTAATGGCCTAAAAGTCATGGGAAGCATTAAAAGTTTAAGCTTCCCTTAAAGAGATAATATTATTGAGAAAGAAAAATCTGTTGTCGATCGTTATAGATTGGTTCTGATTATGAGGAGTTTTTAGTGGGTAAGAATCCCACACTACTTGGTATCGAATACTACTAAGTGTCTTTTGAAGATTCACGATTCACAAAGGTTTAAAAGCAACGTGCTTCGGTGTCTTCTTTTAAATCCCCTATTTTCCTAAGTACACGCACTGTGTTTTACAACGTTATAAGGGTATTCATAACCCCTTGATGTGCGCGTAAACTAAAAAAAAAAAAAAATCAATAATCAATCCATACGCCAATTTTTACAAAAGCCTTGAGCAGAGCATTGACGTACAATTATCTGGAAATTTAAATGAGCTTGATAAAATACCTGACGAACACTCAGAGAATTCTCAGGAGATCCTGGAGAATACAGCTCATGGAGGAAAAGCGTTGAGAGGATTCTCAACATCTACGACCAACTTAAGGGTACACCAAAATATTTTGGTATTTTCAGTACAATCCGAAACAAAATGATAGGTAATGCAGACGCAGTACCAGAGTACCAAATGACTACTCTTATACAGAGCAATAATAGCATAGAGGAATATTATCAAATGGTTTACAACCATGTGACCCTGATCCTTAACAAGATCTCCAGCGTGGATATCTCTATAGATGCCATGAACTTACTCACAGACACCTACAGAGACAAAGCTCTCAATACATTTATCAGAGGCCTTAAAGGAGATCTGCCTAGATTGTTGGGTATTAGAGAACCCGCAGATCTTCCTCAGGCTTTATACTTGTGCCAAAAATCGAACAACCAACAATTTCGTACACAGCACGCTAATATTCCTAGCAGAACACATGCTACAACGTTATACACAAAACTACCAATATACTCAATTTCCCAATCGTTCCCAATACCCTCATCAAAAAGTTTTTCCACACCAAAGACAAAATGTTCCACCAAGACCAATTGCCCCAAAACCACTTCCTACACCAGAACCTATGGACATTGATTCAAGTTTACATTCAAGAGGAGTAAACTATATAAATAGGCCAAAATATCAGAACCATTTATACAGCAAAAGGCCAAACGATCAAAATATTACAACCCCATCTACACAAGCATCGGAGATGAATCTTTAGATGATTATATTGAAAAACAAAACAATTACGATGAACAATTGAACGATTATGCAGACATTCGTTTTTTAGGTTAACGACTCGTCTTTACCATATTTCGAAGGTAAGACGAGCGACAATAGTTTTAAAATTTCTGGTCGACACAGGGTCTTACAAAAATTACATTCAATTATTAATTAACTCATTAGCCAACACACTAAAATAAATCTCTTTGGCATCAAAGATATAACAATACAATTTTTTATTCTACCTAAACTAAAATCCTTCCATGGAATTTTAGGAAACGACAGCCTTAAAAATGTATCAGCTGTTATCTTCACAAAAGAAATTTACATGCTTATTAAAGATTGATTATATCTTCGCCTAAAACAACAAATTTCTGAAAACTTAAACTCCGTCACCATCAGAGACAAACACATGTCCGAACAAAGCAAGTTCGAGCTTCGCAAGCTCACAGATACACACTCTGATCTATTCGCCGAACCGGATGAAAAATTAGCTTACACCACAACGGTGAATGGAAAAATTAGAACCTCGACTAACGAACCAAAATATACGAAATCATATCCGTACCCTATGTGCTTAATGGATGAAATCGACACGCAAATAAATCAATTGCTAAAAAACGGCATTATCAGACCTTCTCAGTCGAGAACTTTCCGTGTCCAAATAAACTGAAAGATCTAAGATCATTTTTAAGCCTGTCAGGGTTTTATTGCAGGTTCATAAGAGACTACGCTAAAAAAGCGAAAACCCTAACAGTCCATTTAAGGGGAGAGGATCTACGATCGTCCAAACATGCCTCAAGTAAAAAAGCTATAATAATGAACGAGGAAGCATTTGACAAAATAAAAAAAAATTTACCTTGGAAGACGTAGTTCTCGCATACCCCGACTTAAAAAAAGAATTCCATTTAACGACAAACGCATCAGACTTACGCTATTGGCGCTGTCTTGTAACAAGATAAGAAACCCATTACCCGTATGTCTCGAACACTTGATAAGACTGAAGAACATTTCGCTACAAATGAAAAAGAAATGTTAGCGATCATATGGGCACTCACTACTCTTAGAAATTACCTTTACGGTCAGTCAGTTGTAAAAATCTACTATGATCATCAGCCTTTAACTTATGCGCTGAGTAACAAAAACACCAACCATAAATTAAAACGATGGAAAGCCATACTCGAAGAGTATAATTAGGAGCTTAAATATAAGCCCGGTAAAACCAACGTCGGTCGTGGCCGAGGCCTTATCAAGACCACCAATTAATAGCAACATAAATTCTTTAACCGTCACACAACATAGTGACGAAAGCTCAGGACAACACCTCATTCAATTTGCAACCGTGCCTTTAAATGTGTTCAAAAATCATCAAAAATCATTTTTTATCAGAAGGACTTGTAGCGTCCTATAATTTCGAAATAATCTTCCCTACCTATCATCGACACACAATAATAGAACTTTCTACGAACTTTCTAGACTTTCCGACGAACAAATTCTCAATATTCTTAAACGATATCTCAATTCATTCGTAATCAATGGCTTACAAACAAACGAAAGAATCCTAGGACAGATTCAAGGAATCTACCCAACTCATTTAAAACAATATAGAACTAGATTTTCCAGAAACATAGTTACAGATTTACTTGACGAGGAAAAACAAGTCTGAAATTATAAAAGAACATACACGTGCACATAGAAATAGCAAAGAAAATAAATTGCAAATTCTAAACAAATTTTATTTCCCTCAGATGCGCCGCAAGGTAGAGAAAATAGTCAAAGAAAAATGGGTGTCTGTCATATTTATGTCCTTGCAAAATATGCAAGGACATAAATATGACAGACACCCTAGAAAACCAATGACAATGATTCAATCCATACTCCTATACCTACATACCCTGGTCAAATATTGCATTTAGACATTTATTTCACGAATAAACGCATTATCTTGACAGCCATTGACAAATTTTCTAAATACGCTTTAGTAAAGATCCTTCAATCAAGATCAGCCGAAGATATAAAACAACCCGAGAATTAGTCCTTTCATTTGGAGTCCCTGACACAATAGTCGTCGACAATGAAAAATCCCTAAACTCGAATTCAGTTCTTTTCATGTTAGAAAACTTTTTCAATATAAAAATATTCAAAACTCCTCCATATACCTGTACCGCTAACGGACAAGTATAGCGTTTCCATTCAACACTATCCGAAGTGATACGTTGTCTAAAATCCCAAAACCCAAATTATACATTCCCAGAACTTCTGGACAAATCCATTTTCGAATATAATAACTCCATTCACTCAACCACAGGAAAAAAACCAATAGACATCAGTGGCGAGGGGTGAATAATTCCAAAAGGTAACTCGAAGGAAAAATTTTTTTTGTGCAATGTTTGTCTTCGCATCAAGCCAAAAAGTCAGGTAATTTAAACCAACTTTGCTATTAGGTAGAGCATCATAACTTTTTTTTCATAAAACTAAGCTAGTTAAAACTATTTGTTTCCTTTGAGTGAAAATCAGTTAAGCAACAGTTAACAGATATTAAGGCCATAATCAAACCACTGAAACTTACTATCGGAAAACTTTTCAGACTTTTTGCACTTTTCAATTTTTAAAGCCTAAATTTGTAATATTTAAAAAAAACACGAAAAGCACTAAATCAATTTAAATAAGTATTGCACTGCGTTCTGCTGGTAAACTTTGTTTTTCAAATAAAATACGGCTCATTGGGAACTAAATTCATTTAGGCCAGTTGTGCCACTTTAGAAAAATTCCAATTATAGTTTGCATTTTCTCCCAAAAATATGCTTTATGCTATGAGATCTAATATCCTCGCATATTTGTTATCAAAGTGGCAACCTTTGAGCTTGGACACATGAGTCTAGTGCAGAAACACATACAAATTCATGAAATAAGTCGGAGACCAGCGTGTTATTTTCTTGTTCTTCAAGCAGAGACCTACCTCAACTCAACCTGCAAATCTGCGATATACATTTTTGTTTATAAGCATGTGTCCATGGGAAGAAATACGAAGGAAAGCGTTTTTTTCTTTTATAAAACCAATATCATGCAAACACCGAAGTGTGCAGTAGCATGTAGCAAAGCAATGCTGCAAATGAGAAGAGGGCTACTGCGCCGGCGCTATATTCACGTGCTCAGAGCACAAAGAGATAAAACAAACAACAGATTTACCAAAAAATATGACGCTAGAACACCCAACACCGGGTTATTTTCTTCCATAAGAAAGCATGTATTGAACAGAGAGGTGCCTCTCTCTGTTCAATGCATGCTTTCTTATGGAAAAAAATAAGACGATGTTCTACCCTCTACCGTCATATTTTTTGGTAAAAGAAAAAAGAGGAGAGAACACAAATTTGTTCTATCCAGCAACAAGTTTTATAAGACGTAATATTTGCGGTTACCTTGTATGTTGCTAAAGTTTTGTGTTTGTTTATGGAGTGAATTGAAAAGCCAACATGTGTGTAGAATAAAACGGATAGCAGAGTGGTAGTTGTTAAAAAAATGTTGGCAGCGAGTTCATGTGTATGATTAAATTTGATTCATGTTGCCAGAAGTCTAAGATGTTTCGGATGTGAATTTCAAAAGGTAAGTCGGAAATAATCGACTTATATGGACGCTTCGCCACTGATAGACATATTCTTTGCTAGACAGTTATCCAATAATCCTGAACAACTTGAAATAGAAAGAGAAGTCACCAGAAGCAAACTGATAGGAAAACAAGATGCAGATTTAGTATACCATAATAAGAAAAAAACTCCTGTTAAAAAGTTCTCAAACGGAGAAACCATTTATGTCAAGGTTAATAAAAGATTAGAAAATAAATTATCAGCCAAATACAGAAAGGAAATTGTAAAAGAACATAAAAATACAACCGTCATTACCCAATCAGACAAAACCGTTCACAAGAGTTTAATTAAAAACTAAGTTTCTCACTTTTCATAGATTGTTAGTATGGTAAACTGGGGCACATTCATTATCGGGGCACATTCGTCAAAGCTATTTTCGACTGGATGCTTGCTGAATTAAGAAATAAAAATTGCGTTGAATGCATCCATTATTGAACTCGTGAACACATTCCTAGTTTGACATTAGTAGTCTCGTGTTCAAGAAAGTTGTGTGCAGTTTTGTGTTTTCGCGCTCTCCGTTGTAATTTTGGATAATTGGTAAGTAGTGATTTTCGAAGTGAAAAAATTGCCGTGAGAAATGCAGATTTCATTCAATAAACAGTATTATATGTAAGGGAGTCATATATTATAAAGGCAAAGTCAGTTTCTGAAACAGCTAAATATTTGTGAAAAATGAAACAATTTTGCGACGTCGGGGCAGATTCGGCATTTGGCTTTGGGGCAGTTTAAGCAGGTGCCGAATGTACCCCGAAATTAAATTTTGATTTTAGTCTTTCTATTTTTAGGGTAAATATGGTTCGAAATTATAAAAGAAAAACCGATAGAAACTCCATTAATAAAGATTTAATGAAGAAGGCAGTTGCGGATGTCTTAATGCAAACTGAGACTATTTCGTCTGCAGCAAGAAAATATACGATAAAACGTCAGACATTGCAATCAAGGCTTAAGAAACGGGACCCTTTGGAATTGGAAGAGCCAACTGATTTCGAAAGTGCAAAGAAATTTCAATCTAAGTATACCGCCAAACAAGTCTTCACTAAAGTTCAAGAGGAAGAACTCGTTTCTTATGTTAAGAAGTCGGCTTTTCATCACTTTGGGTTGACTTATAGTTCATTTCGAAAGCTGGCGTATGAATATGCGCTGAAGAACAATATACCACATCCATGCAATTGGGACGTATCTAAGGATGCTTCGGAAGATTGGCTTTATGGGTTTTTGAAGAGAAATGATACCCTTTCCTTGCGAAAACCAGAAAACATAAGTGTTGTTCAAATCTCCGAGATCTTTATGATAAACATCATTTTCTTCCAAAAGATGTCTACAACCTTGATGAGTCGGGTATAACGACCGTTTTGGATACACCAAAGGTAACTTGGCACTTCATCTTTATTAATTTTAAATTAGAAATTAATAACTAATTTCTTATAGGTGCTTGCCCAAAAAGGGCAACGAAGTGTTTGCCATGTAACTTCAGCAGAACGTGGAACACTCGTCACTATTGTAGGCATCATAAATGCAATTGGAAATCACTTACCGCCTATCTATATTTTCCCAAGACAAAGATACAATGCCAGATTTTCAATCAACTTCAAGATGTCGGAAGAAATATCATTTTAATTTTGATTTTAAAGACTACAAAATGAAATAATAAATATTTAATTCATAAGTCATCGACATCTTATTGAAAACAATTAGAAGGTCCTAGTCCTAACACTTGAAATGATTTTACCTCATTATTCAATATTAACCTGAAGTTATGTGATTTTTTTTTTATATTAATTTTTTATTAATTTTATTTTTATGAGTTATTTTTGTTTTCAAGAAAAATAAACATATGTACATATATGAAATGACTAGTTAACTCTTCATGTTTTCATTGAAGTTTTTGGGATGCTGAATGATCCCCGTTGAATGACGAAGCTGCCCCGTGCCGGGGCACTTTCATTAAACAGAGGTAAGTTTTGAAAATGGTAAGAGTTGCAATCCAGTGATTAATTTGAAGAATATTTCTTACAAAAATTAATTAGCACTATTAAAACTACCTGTAGAACCAAAAACAAGTTCTGTTGAAGGTATTAAAAACGGATAAATCGGCCAATGAAAAAAAAGTAACGAATGTGCCCCAGTTTACCATACCTTATGTACTACATATGCAAACGTCCAAATACTGGACTATACAAACTCTCAACTGATCAAAATTAATACTGGAAACGCCAAGATCCAAAATGGATCCTTCAAAATCGTACACGTTATTGACATCGACGTATATGGCAATTATCAAAGACTTGGAAACAGCAATATACAACGTAAAAACCCAACATCCTACATATATACCCTATCCTTTCCTTCGAGATTCAAAAAATTAAAAATTACTTCTTAAGATTAAAAGTAAAAGAAAAAACTAAGAGATCTTTAGATTTCATCGGAAGTGCGTGGAAATGGATAACCGGAAACCCGGACAATGTTTCGAAATCCAAACAGATAAAATGAGATTATACACACACATAACTAACTTTTGACTTGCTAATAAAACGGAGATTCATTCCAATTTATAACGTCGAAGCGAACTGTTTCATTTTTTGCTGTTAGTTGCAGTCAATTGAAAGAACCGTGTTCTTAACCAGACACATTTTCTGTTTTACATTAAAAACAGGTGTTAAAATTGTAAATATTTTCTGAGCAATAAACAGATTTGAAATAATCCGCAAACAAATTACAAATAATCTTCAAATTATCAGATGTTTTATCTGAATATTTCATGCACTTAGGTAACCCATTAGATTTTCTTTTCGAATTAATAAACTTCCAAAAGCATTTACTATTTCTTTTGAGACTAGCTTCTATAGATTTAACAAATTTTTTGTATAAATCGCTTTTAAGAATATTAAACTCATTTTGCAATTTGTAAAAATTAGTTCGCGACAAAATATTATTTGTGTCTACTTTATACAGCTTAAAGGCTTTATTTTTTCTATTTTTTAGTTTCAAGAGCCGTTTATCAAACCATGATGGATAAGAATTATTTTTTAAGGCTTTTTTGGGAACAAATGATTGAATAGCTTGTTTCAAAACATCTGTAAGCTTTGATTAAGCCTCATCAAGATCATTTGTTCCCATAAAGCGATTCCATTGTAAAGAAGAAATGAAATCATTCATTGCATCAAAATTTGCATTGTTGAAGTCGCAAATAAAATCCCTGTCATGAAGTGAATTCTTCATAAAGTGCATAAATTTTATATTTCGATTCAGACGGTTTTTGTATTTGTTCATTTGAACAAAGTCATACTGACCAAAAAAATCGACAACTAGAGCTTCCACATCACTTACAACGTTAAAAGGAATAAGTTGCATTTCATCGTAATCGAACTCCCATTTCACATCGCCGAGATTAAAATCACCAGCGTAAATAAGGTGCTGCTTATGGTTAAAATTATTAAAGATTTGCAAACAGTTGTTTAAATGTGTATTATAAACATCGAACGAACAATACGGTGGAAAGGTAAAGGAAAACTACCTGTACCTAATGTCATATCTGCAACACTACACCGCCTGCCAGTTCCCAAAAGCGCAAGAATTGTTGTTTTTGCAGTGACATAGAAATTTTCAATATCCCCTTGACCAATATCATCGGGGTTTAATGATTCGATCTGTGTTTGATAAACTAAAATTTGTTTGAAGTAAGACTCCAAGATTCCTAGGCGGCATTCGAGTTCAATAGTTAACACATTATTAGTTGATTCCACAAAATTTTTTATACGAGTTATGCTTCCCTTAGTAGAAGCTCTTTGTTGCTTTAATTCTTCAAGGGTCGATTTGGTTGCCATTGCAAATACCAAAATACTTTCAAGCAACAACAGCACAATCCAACGATAGATGAAATTCTTTTAACTGCAATCTAATTTGAATCTGAATTCAATTAATGCTAAAGTAGCATTCGACAACCCTTTTCGAAACGAACCAATTTAAATACTCTTTGTTCATCCAACGATTGAGGCTAATGAAGTAAATATAGACTAATTAACATCAGTTCTATAATTAAGATAACTAACTTTGATTAGACTTCAAAATTATTTATTTTTGTGCAATTCCACGACGAAAGTCCAATCAATTTTCCTTCAGTGCATTGATCATGTAGCAAGATCTCCCGCGACGACGACGACGAAAAAAACTTATGAGCTTGAGCGAGTGATGTGTGGGCGAAATGAAGATCAATGCATTGAAGTTATGTATTTATGTTGATTTGATTTATTTTTTTTTTGGCTGCTTCTGCAACCATATGCAAGAATCGAGCAATCAACGAGAACACGAAAAATGAAGCGAAGAACGACGATATAGGCAATGATGTGGTGGTGGGTGCTGGGCTGTTATGCAAAAACTGGTTTTGAGCGAGAGAATAATGATTATGTGGGGGTGTGTATTGGACACATTTTGTGGATCGTAAGTACATACTCTTTTGTCTTGCGTCTGCCGATCAAAATTGAAACGATCGATAGACTATGATTCTGATAAACGATATACGGCTAATAGACTTTTAAATTTAAATTGCCAAAACGAAATCGTTTCTTTACTATGTAAAATGAACGGCAATGGCGAAATATGTTGTTCGTTAAATATTTTATTTTATTTTAAACAGTACATATAATTCAATTTTTAGGTCTGTTTTATGTCGAAGGTGCGTTTTGGCATTGACTTCAATTTATGTCGTTTAGTAATATGTAGGATAGGAACGCACATTTGAGTAAAACTTAGACCACACATACCTCATTCAAAGACATAAGTAAGTAAGTAAGTAAGTAAAGTATTCATTTTATTGGTATATTAATACATCATTTACAAATATTTTTAATGAGTTTAAAGCCTAGGCTTTGCCGTCAGCTCGGTTGGCAGATTAATAAAAAAAGGATTTAATATTTATAATAGAAAAAAATAATAAAAGGAGGGTTATCTATTCAAATTCTGTTATAAGTAACTTTCTATATTTTAATATGTCTTTCAAAAAGAGGTAGAAAGACATATTGGTAGTTTTTACCAAGCACTATTGGTAGTTTTTACCAAGCACTATAGTTTAACAATGTTATTGTTTCTTGTAATGTAAGTGATTTTTTTCCGAAGTATGAAAGTCGATGTTGTGCAAATATGGGACATACACTTATGAGATGGAAGCAGTCTTCTTTAGCTTTCAGATTACACAATGAACAAAACTGATGGAAGCTGTTGTTATATGGTGTTCCATTAAGTCCAAGGACTTCACATCTTGTCTTGAAGATCAGAGATATTTCCTTATAAGTTTACGCATCGTTAAAATAACTTGCTTCCATTAAGTTCAGTTTCAATTGAGAATAAAGGATTCTGCTTTGTGACTTTTGAGCTTCTTTAATGAATTCAATTCTTACTTTATCTTCCTGAGTTTGGATTATTTTGTAGAGCCGTTCCTTAAAGTGCAACAAATTACTTTAATCCAGTACCAAGGTTTCCCCATAATAATTTCCTAAGTCTTTCCACTTCGCCATCAACCAGTCCGCGTTTCTAAGTTCGTACAATGCCATTTGTTTGGTTAGCCGATTTTCTGGATGAGCAAGCACCCTTAGAATTTAGTCTGCATGCAGCTTGAGAGTGTATGTGTAGATTTTAGCTAGACCCGTTTCGAGATGTAGACAGAGCATAAGTTGGCGTTTTTATCGGAAGATTGAACAGTTTCTTCAGAAAGCACCTTTGAAATTTTTCTATTGCCTCAAACTCATTTATTCCCCGAACTTGCGCAGCATAACATAGAGAAGACTTAACAACAGCATTAAATATCTTGTATTTTGTTGACAGTGCAATACGCTGATTCAAAAAGATATTTTTCAATGACATGTTAAGCAGGCTTTGTGATGAACTAGATTTCATTGCTATATGTATATTATAGTCCATGGTTTTGTTAATATTAACTCCTAGGTACCTATACTTGCTTCCAATCTACAATACATTTCCATTGAACATCCAAGTATATGCAGCATGATTTCGGGTAGACCTGTAGCGAACCTACGTTACCTACATATAAAAATGGAACACGAAAAATTAGCTGAACGCAACCATACCTGAATGCAACGACACCTGCACGCGAATACATCGGAACTAACAAAATAACCCAAAATGCGCATGCGCGAGATGTGCACAAAAAACTCTTTCCGGCCTTCTGCCAGACAGACGGCCATTTGTTCATTCTATTTCTGACACTGAGATTTGCCGAACGTGCCGGCGTTGTATTTGCCTAGTTGAATCTCTTCAAGATACTTATAAATTAAATGGAATCATAAAATTAGTAAAAGACAAAGTAAAATTGTATTTAGTTAAAATAAATAAAAGTAAATAGAAAACAACAAACGAGAGAAGACAAATTAATTGAGGACGCAGGAGAGTTGAACCAGCTAAAGGTAAGCGACAGGTGGCTGCCTGAATAGCCATCGACGGGACCGTCAAAGGTGCGCAACTAGAGGCACATATGTACATTGGTGACCCCGACAAAAGAACACGCCCAGCGGAGCACGCCCAGCGAAGCGCTACAAGGCTCGAGCACACTGTCTCGCCCACACACCAACATTACACCAACATACATCCATCATCTTTGCGATTGCGTTGTTTTATTGCAACCAGAACATTTCGCGCCAACGCTCCACATTTCGCGCCAACAATCCACGTACCACGCAAACGCTCCACGTGCCACACCAACAATCCACGCGCCACGCCTACGCTCCACGTACCACCACCAATACAACACCAACAGCAAACTATACCGCGTCCAAACGACAAGGAAACAGGCAACGCAAATTTCGCCTCAAGCTCATAGCACTCCTCCTGTCCCATCGTCCGTTTCAACGCCATCACACCGAAAAGAAGATCAAGGAGCGTCTCTGCCACCACCATCACCATCATTTTGGCACCGCCATTGCCTGGCCACCAAAAATAATATTGCCACCACCAACATTTCAACACCGCCATCGTCTGGCCGCAGCAGCATTTACAATCACCACCGAAGCCATCGCCGCCATAAAAGCGGCACCATAAAGTGGCCAACAATAACGAGGTCCTGAGTTTCGTCACATACTTTCTTGCGTCGAAAAATTCACATTGTAAAAAATTTTTTTCACAAGAAAAACGTTACCAACGCCATCTAGGAGAATCTTCAGTCAACATCGAAGTCCCGACGACGCCAACTCCATCTGCACACCAATCAGCGGTGCAACTAAACAACTTCTGTCGTGGACAACAACCATTTCAAACAACTTTAAAAAAACTAAGTGCAGGTATTTACCGGAAAAACAACAACAGCAGTTGCTCCTGCAACCGCAGCAGTAATAGCAGCGAACAGCATTAAGAGGAATTCACAACAGCAGCAGCATCTTTACATTCAACAGTAGCATCCGCAACATCACACCAGGTACACCATATAGGTTTTATTTCTTTTTCTTTTTTATTTTCTTGCTTCCGAGAAACATTCAAAAATAGTTCAAAGTTCAAACCTCACTTACTTTTTTGGAATTATAACAAAAATATTTTTTACATTATATAAAATTTTCGTAGTTCAACATTACATTGGTAATTCACATTATATAAAAATTTTCGAAATTCAAAATTCTAAATAACTACACCTAAAATCAAACAAAAATTTTTTCATTTATACAAAACCTTTCGCATTTCAAGATAATTCCAAATACATACTACTAGAATCAAACAAAAACTTTTTCCATTATATAAAACTTTTCGTATTTCAAATCATTGTAAAATTTCAAAACATATCTATATTATCTTAATCAAAATTTTCAAATATATTAAATTTCATTCACATAATATCATAAAATTATTATATACTGCATGTTGATTGTATTGTAGACATCTTGCGCATCTCATTTCGTTGGGTTTTTCGTATTTTCCTCGCGCTCACAATAGATATATAAAACAGTTTCTCAAAATTTCACCGCGTTTTTCGAAAAGCACATTGCGTTCCATTTCGGTATTTTTGTCAAAATTTCACAGCGTTTTTAAAAAATTTTTTTTCTCATCGCGTTCCATTTCTGAAATTAAGCTCGCGTTCCATTTTTGAAATCAAAATCGTTTTGAAAAATATTTAACATGGTCGATGAAACAAAGGACCTATCTGGTCAAAGCGGGGCTAACACTTCCACCCAATCGAGTTCCTCTTTTGGTCAGCAAGACCAATCGTACTCCGCTCAAGGGCATTTAGAATCCATAAAAGTCAGACTTCCTGCTTTTTGGAGCGCAAACCCGGTGACCTGGTTTTATCAGGCAGAAGCTCAATTCACGGTTCATAGGATCACTAGTTCTGAGACAAAATACTGTCTCACGGTTAGCTCACTGCAGCCAGACACCTGCGATTCGGTTATCGACATTTTGTCGAACCCGCCAAATACCGACAAATACGCCACTCTAAAAGCCGCGTTAATAGAACGCCATTCCAAGTCCGAACTTAAACGGTTGGAGAGCCTTATCGATAGGGCAGACATTGGCGATCGCAAGCCATCTGAGGTATTGCTCTCGATGAGAACGCTAGCGGGCAGCACGTTTAACGACGACATAATTAAAAAATTTTGGATGCGTAAATTACCGCAACCAATAAACATCGCGTTACTGTCCGTCGGTCAGAAAACTTTGGAGGAATTAGCTACGCTTGCGGACAAGATATATGAGGCATCACAAAATGCAAACATCTGCAGCGTTTCCACTGCACAGCAGAGCGATAATTCTCGCAACGCCAATGATGCTCTCGAACAAAGACTTGCTAGAATCGAGTCAAGGATCGAAGCATTTTCTTTCAATTCGCGTCCGCATAGCAGTAATAATACCCAAAGTTTTCGAAACCACAATAGTCGTTCTCATAGCAGATCCAGATCGTCCAATCGCACAAGTTCAAGTTCGGGCACAGGTATGTGCTGGTATCACAGGCGGTACAAGAAAGAGGCAAAGAAATGTGAGCAACCGTGTAACTTCAACAAAAACAACTCAAAGAACCAAGTGAGCCACCCAAACTAGGTCACCCTGCTGTTGCAGCGGCAAACATGCAGTGTCTTTTAAGTCGCCGCTTATTCATAAAAGACAAAAACTCAAATTTTACTTTTTTAATCGATACGGGTGCGGATTTGTCAGTTCTCCCTTGTAGCATAAAGCACGCAAAATCTACAAACTCGTCAGTTTTGCTATCGGCCGCGAACGGAACATCAATTCCAACGTTCGGATCTAAATTACTAAACCTTGATATCGGTTTAAGGCGAAATTTCGTACACACCTTTATCATTGCCTCAGTTAGTAAACCGATCTTAGGAGCCGATTTCTTAGCAAAATACAATCTCTTGGTCGACACCAAGAATAAGAGATTGATAGACCCTCTGACTAAGATGCACGCATATGCATCTACAATGAGAACTGACGATCCAACCCCAAAACATTTTCAAGTCACTAAACACGATTATAATAAAATTTTACAACAGTTTCCAAGTTTAACAAAAGAGCCAGATTACTTCGCGCCAGTCAAACACACCGTCGTTCATTACATCGAAACAAAAGGGCAGTTACCATTTTCAAGGCCCAGACGCTTAGACGTTTCCAGGCATAATGCCGCTAGAACAGAATTCCAACACATGGTGCAACTGGGAATCTGCCAACCATCGTCCTCAAGTGTCTGCTCTCCGCTTCATATGGTGAAGAAAAAGAACAACCAAGACTGGAGACCATGTGGTGACTATCGCAGACTAAATGCTGCCACGATACCGGATCGACATCCGATCCACCACATCCAAGACTTCTCCATGAACGCTCACGGTTGCAAATTCTTTTCAAAGCTTGACATTGTGAGAGCATATCACTTGATACCAGTTGCACCAGAAGATGTTCACAAAACAGCATTAACAACACCGTTTGGTCTTTTTGAATGGCTGCGGATGCCTTTCGGCCTGCGCAACGCAGCACAAACTTTTCAGCGTTTCATGAACGAGGTGTGTTTAGGGTTAGATTTCGTATTTGCGTATATCGATGATCTTCTGATCGCCAGCAAAAGCGAAGAAGAGCACAAAGAGCATCTCAAAATTCTCTTCAAGAGACTAGAGGACTATGGAGTCAATATAAACCTATCAAAATGCGTTTTTGGTGTCTCCACTTTGGAATTTTTAAGTCACACCATAAATGCAGAGGGCATCTTTCCATCGCAAGATCGCATCACAGCGATCACCAACTTTCCAAAGCCCACGTCAATAAAACAGATACAGCGTTTCATAGGGATGATAAATTATTATCATCGGTTTATCCCGAAACTCGCTGAACTCCTTTCTCCTCTCCACGCTCATCTCGCTACGCTCACAGCACAGCCAAAATCAAAAAAAGTTTTTTCCTGGCCAGAAAATCTCGATTCAGTTTTCGAAAACACGAAGGAAGCTCTCTCAAGAATAACATTACTAGCGCACCCAGTACAGAACGGCATATTCAGCATCACAACAGATGCTTCTGATACAGCCGTGGGTGCAGTTCTACAACAACACGTTTCAAAAACTTGGCAACCTCTTGCATTCTTTTCGAAAAAACTCAAAGACTCAGAAGCAAAGTACTCAGCATTCGATCGCGAATTGCTAGCAATATACTTGGCTATCAAGCATTTTCGTTTCTTCGTCGAAGGGCGAGAATTCACAGTCTTCACGGACCACAAGCCACTCACGTATGCTCTGACAAGCAAAACTGACAGAAGTCCGCGTCAAACACGCCATCTCGACTTCATTTCCCAGTTCACGTCAGACATACAACACGTGAAAGGCAAAGACAATGTGGTCGCAGACGCCCTCTCTCGCATTGACGAAGTCAACACGAGCAGCAACTTCAAGCTTGATTTGGAAACAATCGCCAAGCTTCAGTCTGTTGACAAAGAATTGCAAGAGCTCATTTCGCCAAAACACAAATCAGAGAAAACTTCCAAATTCGTACTACAGCTATTTAGTTTTCCAACCGTAAAAGTATACTGCGAAACTTCAACCGGCAAGAACAGACCTTTCGTTCCAAACGCGTTACGTTCAAATGTCTTCACGACACTTCATGGCATTTCCCATCCGAGCATTCGTTCGACCAGAAAACTTATCTCAGAGCGATACTTCTGGCCAAACATGAACAAAGACATAAACAATTGGACACGATGTTGTATAGGATGTCAGAAAGCCAAAGTACAAAGACACACCAAGTCAGAACATGGTAGATTTGACATACCAACTGGTCGATTTGACCACATACACATTGACTTGGTAGGTCCTCTTCCGGTGTCTAATGGTTTTTCATACATCCTCACAGCAGTCGACAGGTTCACAAGATGGCCAGAAGCCTATCCTCTGATCGATGTAACTGCCAGTTCAGTCGCTAAAGCGTTTGTCGAAAACTTCATTGCCCGTTTTGGTACTCCTTTAAAAATCACTACGGACCAAGGAAGTCAATTCGAGTCCAAACTCTTTAGCGAGCTATCTAGGCTACTGGGAATACACAAGATCCACACTACGCCATATCATCCACAAGCCAACGGGATGGTCGAACGGTTTCACAGGCAACTCAAGTGTTCACTAAAAGCAAGATGTAACACCACCCATTGGAGCTCAGAACTACCGATCATCCTTCTCGGAATTCGCTGTGCCGTAAAAGAAGACTTAAATTCTTCGGCAGCAGAGATGGTGTACGGTCAAAATCTGAGACTCCCAGGTGAGATTTTCATTAGCAACGAAAATCAAAACACATCTCCAGACGCTTTAATAGAAAAACTTCGTGACACTATGAGAAAACTGATTCCAACGGAAACACGACAAACCAAACAAGAAATCTTCATCCCCAAACTTTTGGATGAATGCAAACATGTTTTCGTGAGAATAGACAAAGTCAAAACCGGCCTAATGCCGTCATACGAAGGTCCGTATGAAGTACTTCGCAGACTTCGAAAACAATTCATTTTAAAAATAAAAAACAAAAGTGTATCGATATCAATCGACCGCCTAAAGCCTGCGCACGGCATACGGTAAGAAGCTTTCAAAAAGGGGGACTCGATTGGAGGGGGGTGATGTAGCGAACCTACGTTACCTACATATAAAAATGGAACACGAAAAATTAGCTGAACGCAACCATACCTGAATGCAACGACACCTGCACGCGAATACATCGGAACTAACAAAATAACCCAAAATGCGCATGCGCGAGATGTGCACAAAAAACTCTTTCCGGCCTTCTGCCAGACAGACGGCCATTTGTTCATTCTATTTCTGACACTGAGATTTGCCGAACGTGCCGGCGTTGTATTTGCCTAGTTGAATCTCTTCAAGATACTTATAAATTAAATGGAATCATAAAATTAGTAAAAGACAAAGTAAAATTGTATTTAGTTAAAATAAATAAAAGTAAATAGAAAACAACAAACGAGAGAAGACAAATTAATTGAGGACGCAGGAGAGTTGAACCAGCTAAAGGTAAGCGACAGGTGGCTGCCTGAATAGCCATCGACGGGACCGTCAAAGGTGCGCAACTAGAGGCACATATGTACAGACCTAGAAAATGTCATTATTTTGGACTTGTTAATATTGATTGTAAGCCCCAATTTAACGCAATAGTCAGATAGTCGATTTATCATTAGTTGTAAGTTCTCAGGCGATTCGGAGAGAATAACCAAATCATTGGCATACAAAAGAACATTAATGGTCAGATCAGCGATTCGGATACCTCCAGGCAGACAAGTTTCAACATCATTGATGAAAAGTGCGAAAAGAAGAGCACTTAGAAGACACCCTTGTTTAACTCCGGTGTCCGTTTCAAACCAATTTGATAGTTCTGCCCCATCCCACACAGTTGCTTTTGATTGAGTATACATTTCCTTTATCACATGAATGAACTTCGTTGTCATACCTAACAGGGAAAGCTTGTAAAAAAGAGCATTCCGGTTGACAAGATCGAAGGCAGATTTAAAGTCCACAAAAAACGCATATGTCTTCTTGTTTCTGGCTTGTGCTGCTTTAACTATCGATGTTGAGGTAAAGATGTGGTTTACAATGGAGAAGTTTTTTCTGAAACCCGCTTGAAACTTTGAAATTATGTTGTTACCTTCAGCCCACTTTACAAGCCTGCTGGCAAGCACACCACAAAATAGTTCAGCAATAACGTTCATAAACGAGATTCCTCGATAATTTTCAACATTATTTGTGTGACCTTTTTTATGGATCGGAAAAATTACTGCCTTCTTGAAAGATGTTGGAATTTCTTGTTTATTTAGGATGTCATTAAATAAAGCTTTGAGTCGGGAAGTAAGTCCTTCTGTACCGTTCTTGAAAATTTCATATGTGACTCCATCTTCTCCCGGCCGGCGCCTTTTCATTTTTTGCTTTAAGAATAACAGCATTTATTTCGGCAAATGTAATTTCGGAATCAAGTATTTCTTCGGACAGCAGAGTTTCAGCGTACGAAAACTTAATATCTGATCCAGCACATAGTATATTTTGGAAGTGCACTGATAAATCCTCAGCCGTTTTTCCTATTGCAAAATTTGAACCGTTTATCTTTTTCGTCACTATCCAAAATTCTTTTGCGTCTTTCGTTTGACCAAGTGAATATGCTTGTTGGTTTTCATATTCTGTTTTCTTCTGAAGACATAAGTTCTTATATCGCGAGTTTTCTTCGATGTACCATTTTCTTAAATATTGGGAGTTTGAATTTCGGACTGCATTCAGAAGATGAAAAGATTTCTTTCTTGCTTTCATGCATTCGTTGTCAAACCATTCGTTTTTAAACTTCTTTTGTCCGCTCAAAATAGTGTTGCTTGTAGAGTTTTTAATGCATGCTATAAGTTGGTTTGAAAGTGATTCGGTTTAGACAAAAGTATTGTTTATCAGAGAGAGGTTGTTATCTAGTTGGCTTTGATACAAGTTAAGTTCATGTTGTTTTTTGGCGTTACGAGTAGTGATCTTGAAGCGATCACAACTCTCCCACTTTTCTGCTTCACACTAGTGATCCGCCTGTGGGGTACGCCGCGTTGACCTCAGAAAGCACATAGATTTGTATCATGTTTTTTTTTTTTTTTAAATTTTGACTTTGAAAATTAATATTTCAAAAACTATTCATTTGAACAACTTATTTTTAAATTTAGATTAATGTATAGGTTTTTGGCTTTTCAAAATGCTATAGCACGACTCTTTAGGGATTACCGTTGTTTTTAAATAATTTTTTTTTCCATTTTTAGTGATCTTTTTCTTAAATTGCCCCTCCCGTCTAAACGGGGGAAAATGGACCCCTCCCTCCCATACGATTTTTTGATTGCCTAAGTCCAACCTACACACCTTATCTTTTTGTCACACCTTATGCAAATCACCCTGTATACATATACATATATATACTTTTTCATGATATCGAAGGGGCATTTAAGGCTAGGTGTCCCTTGCATTTTTCGTTAAAATTTGAAAGGTGCGTTGACTTATTGCTTCATAACTTTTGCAATTTTCTTGATAATTTGATGAAACAAAATGAATTGGAAAGATGATAAACACACAAACATTTGTGTATCATTCAAATGCTGAAAGTTATTCCCTAACGGTTTTTATAGGGACCGGAAACCGTTTTTTTTATTGAAAATTTCGATTTGTTCACTATTTTGGTCGGGGCATCCGTATTTATGAACTTTTTATTTTTTTCTTTTTCGTTTTATAACTAAAAAATATATATGCAACTAACCTCCAAGCGTTTTTTTTTCAAATTTTGTCTCCTTATATGAAAAAAACCTTCGTCAATTTGTAGTAATTTTTCGGTTTTCAGCATACTCTTATGGTAATAACTTTGGCGTTTATTAATATTTTTTCATGAAATAAAATGAAATAGTAGATAGATATCAAACGCATCTTATAAAATCATTGATAATAGTTTTAAGTGTTTTTAAACAGGTGTTATGATGAGAAGTTGGTGAAACTGCCTTTTTTAGCTTATAAAGCATGGGGCAAGGCGTGGGTGTTTTCAAGTACATATATATATACATTTTTTTGAAGGTAATAAAGCTCCTGACTAACCTCCGAGCCCAAAATCAATATTTTTTTCTCCACACCGCTAAAATTCTACTTTAATAAAGTCATATTTGCAAACGATTTTTGAAAAACGAGAAGCCAAAAGAACCTAAATTTTTTGTTGGTATTTTTCTTTGATATAATCTTAATTAGTTTCAATAAAGAAATATACTATTGTGGTCACAGAATTCGGAATATAAATTCTAGAAAAACTGTCTACTTTGGGTTTTTTACTAGAAAATCTTGCTTAATAACATATACAAATGCATTTCAGTTCGAAGCAAATCCGCCACCAATTTTAGCGCCGTTTTCTCTTTTTTTGGTCTGTTCTCTGTGATTTGGAAAAGGAGTATCGCTCAGATGATCTTACGCGTTATGCATAGCATTCCCTCAAACATATCATCTATATTCTATACCTATGACGATGACCTTATTTTGTGATCTTTTGTGCTATTCGTTTCTCATTACAAACTGTGTGCCTGTTGTTTTTGTTTTTTGCTGGTAGCAGTAGCTTGCATTGTAAAAAAAAAGTTTGAAATGACGAAGGATTGAAAGAAACGGACATAGGCAAACGCACAAAGGGAAAGGGGTGAGAAAATAGCACCACTGCACTAATAGAATGGAATTCCTTGGTCAAGTGTACGCAACTTGATGATAGTGCGTTTTTTTTTTTCTTCAGCTAAAAATTTTGTATTTGACTAGGTAGTTATTTTGTGTTTGAGAACTTCTATTGTTTTGTTGATGACATAACGCGGTTGGCATGAAAATGTATGTAGGTATAGGTCAGTAACTTACATAGGCATATAGGATTCAACTTATTTGCAATAAGATATGCGTTTGGGTAAGGTGTATGCGAAATAATTTTTTTAACTTTGTTTCAAAGTTGTTGGTTGTACTATTCTTTCGTTATTGGTTTGTATGTACCTATTTGTACCTACCTATATTTTATTTATTTTATTTTTGTTTCATATTGTGCATGGGGGAAGGCAAGCAGAGGGTGGATAAGTGTGGGTAGGTAGTAGGTACTTTATATTTATGAAAATACATATCCGGATGTTTATGGGCATATAATTGCAATTCAGCGTCTTCTTTATCTTATCATAGTATAAAATAAAGTCGCTTTCTCTGTCCCTATGTCCCTATGTATGCTTAGATTTTTAAAACAACGCAACGGATTTTGATGCCGTTTTTTTTTTTAATGAATAGAGTGATTCAAGAGGAAGGTTTATGTGTATAATACATGCATATTATAGCAGAGAAAAGCCAAGAAATTTAAAGTTTTGTAATGCGATGTCATAACAAACATATATATTAAAAATATTTACTTTTACTTTTACTTCAATTTTATAATTTTCAAAATCGGTTTGAAATTCGCACGAAAAGCAAACTATTTTTTAAAGCATCGTAGTTTATGTTGAAAAGAATACGTATCTTTTGTTTTTGTTTCTGAATGGAAAGTATTCAGATATTTTTTACTGCGGCACATACTAATAATATGGCAATTCGTACATAGGTAATCATTCATATAGAACTGAGAAAATTTTGTTCAAGTCTGGAAGACGTCAGCGTTCGAACATAGGTCGTAGTATAGTGAATGCCAACTGAATGGTAAATATATATTTTTTACTGCGGCACATACTAATAATATGGCAATTTGTGCATAGGTATCATTCATATAGAACTAAGAAAATTTTGTAAAGAAATTTTAAAGTCATGTCTGGAAAACGTCGTCGTTCGAACATAGGTCGTAGCACAGTGAATGCCAAAAGAGTACGTTCAGCAAGAGATGAAGAATCGTCAACGGAACGTGAGGCTCGCCTCAGTCAGGCTCTAGCCTGACATTGATAACACAAGTTCAAAGACAATATCTTGGTTTAAAGAAAGAGCGATTCTGTCACCAACTAACGAACAAGTAGATAAGGTAAATAACTTGATTCTTTCAAAGATTGATGCGCCAACGAAAATATACTACTCGGTCGATACTGTTCTCGATTTGGAAGAAGCTGTTCATTTTCCTACAGAATTTTTAAACTCTTTGAACCCATCAGGACTCCCTCCACACAAAATGGTGTTAAGTAGGTTGTCCTGTTATTTTATTAAAATAAATAAATAGGGTGGCGCAACAGAGCGAGGAGCCCTTGGGCCTAGCGCATTTCTCACAACCATGCCTTGTGAGAAAATGGAGGGGACCTACAATTTTCTGCCGGTTCCGAACGGCTAATCGAGAAAGCGCTTTTCATGGCAATGAATACTAACGGAGGACTTGCCAATTCCTCGCGAAAGGCGATAGATACCCGTGGAAAAAACATTTTTGCCTCTGTTGGGATTCGAACTCGAACTTCTGGATTAACAGGCGGACATGCTATCCATCACACCACGGGTACCACCTGTTATTTTATTAAGAAACCTGAATTCACCTAAACTTTGCAATGGCACGCGTTTGCTGGTAAAATCAATGAAAACTTTCATAATAGAGTGCACAATACTCACAGGATGTGGTACCGGAGAAGATGTATTGATTCCCCGAATCCCTCTGATACCATCGGACTTACCCTTCCAATTTAAACGCTTGCAATTTCCGGTGAAGACATCTTTTGGAATAACCATTAATAAATCGCAGGGTCAAACCTTTAACGTTGCAGGTTTAGATTTGAGCGTTGACTGTTTTTCACATGGTCAACTGTATGTCGCTCTTTCAAGAGTAACTTCCAGAGAAAATATGTTTTTTTAATTTTATACCCGTAGGAAGCCATAGCGGCCCGCTGTGTTTTTATATACAACGTTCACAGTTTTTCTGTAGGGTATTTAGTATCAGCATTGTACCCGTGCGAAGCCGGGCGGGTCGCTACTCAACTATAAATAGGTTTGTTCGTTGAAGCCCTAGGGTCACCCTTGAGTCGCCATAAAGCGTTTTTTGAGAAACCCAAAGTCGCCCTGAATGTCAAATTGAGTGTTTTTTGAGCCCTAGGGTTGACCTAGGTTTTCCATAAACTCGCCCTAGCTTTTTGCTGTGGTGAGTTGAGAGCTGTCAAATGGCATGTATTTTTTTTTAATGACAGGGAATCGTGGTGATTTGTGGTTTAGCGTTTTTTGAGGACTGGAAAACCCAGGTTTTTTTGACAACTCATAGGGTTGTCAAGAAAACCTGGGTCAACCCTGGGGAAAGTTCAATGAACAGACCTAATGATGGAAATAAATAAGTATAAACCTAGAAATTTTCAGGCATTCTTAAACTTAGTCTTCTTAGTTTTCGTTTCTTGACAGTTTTGTGTTAACAACGCTTTAAATAAGTTAGACCCGAGCAGCGAGCAACGACGGGTGGGTCAGCTAGTTTCTAATAAAGAAGAAACTTTTTTGTATTTGAGAATTCTTTCAATTGAATTTAAAATAAATTATACATTGAGAGTTACAGTGTAATTTTCTGTAAATTGTGTTGTGCTAATTGTTAGATACATGTTGAATTTCAATTGGTATATTATAACAAAATATTCGTGTCTACTTTTTTTTATTTGTGCTGTTGACAAAATTGCAGCCTTTTCATTCAACATAACAAAACTTGTAAAAATGTCTCAAAAATCGTTTTACAAGAAAAAGTTATGGAAGGTAATTATTCATAAGGTAGATTATTCCTAGAGAGATGGAATTCCTTTTTTTTTTTTTTTTTTGAAAAAAACAAGTAGGTACCTTAGGAGGTGGTGTTGATACGGCCAAGTACATGAAGTTTAAAATTCTGTAGAGATGAGAAAGACTTTTTTTTTTATTATCTATGCGTATATATATTTTTTAAGAGGACCATCCCACGTGATTTGTTTTGTTTTTTCATTAATTGCTTTCTTAAAATGTCTAGAATACGATAGCATTCTAGATTTTTGAAAATTCGAAGTCGTTTTAAAAATACAGCAGTTAAAAAAGTTTTATACTTTCACAGTAATGAGCGGACCTAAAACTTTTTTTCTCAGAACTGTGTTTTCCAGACTTTCCTCTATACTATCATACTACACACTACACACTGCTATCAACCAAATATTCCCAAATTTACGACTTTTTTTTTTAGAAAAATCAAAAAAACCAACGCAAATTCGTAACTATTTTTTCCAAATATTTACCAAAAGTCCAATTTTGTATATATTCACTTCATAATAGTTCATGCCATGCATTTAGGATTGCAGATGAAAACGACGATAACTTTTTTTTTTTCGACAAGCCAGTTGGAATCGTGGAGGAATTGCGAGTTCATTTTTTGAAGCGGGGTATACAGAGAACTATAACTCATACTCTACCTTATATTTTCAGCTTAAAATTTATATTTATCAGTCGATATACCTGTATATGTTAGTAAATTATAGTAAATTTGAAGTTCTATCTTTTTACTGGTCATTGAAAAAAATCCTAAGAACTCCCACAAAAAACAGGCCGTTTCATAAGATCACTTCTTTAAGTCTCAATTTGCTTGGTTATGGCCCACAAGATTACTGTTTTTGTTCAAATTTCAAGTGAAAAAAAAAAGAATAATAATAATTGTAACGGAAAATTTTTTAAATCAAATTTAACTTGAAAAATTTTGAATTTTCTTAGGGAATTTTTTGTCCTTCGATTACAGTTTTCAAAAAACATCCATTCTTTTATTTTCTGAAAATATATCTTCTTGCAAATGAAATTAAAATAAATACAAGTTATTGGTAAAAAAAAATAAAAAAAAATAAATAAAAATAAAATAATAAAAATAAATAAATGAAAAAAAAATGAGTATTATCTAAGTTCCCAAGTTATCCCCTTTTTCATTAATTTTGCTGATCAAACTAAGCCAAGAAACTGACCTACATTTAAATCACACAAATACCATGTTTTCCACATCCGCAAAAACACAAGATAAGAAATATCGACCCTACAACATCTTCATTATTTGTAATTATCTGTATTTATCTCAGCGAGGAAACTGACAAAAAAAAGTAACCGGTTTTCTTACTTTCCTGACTTGACACAATACATATTTCTATTCTCAACCCATTTAAAAACAAGAAATCGTAAAAAATGTTCATTCGGACATATTGTGTACATGCATATTATATCTTCGTCAGTGTGTCTATGAATGGTATCTGTTTTTTTTTTATATGCGTACTTGCACAGCGCATGCTCGTATAATTCTCACCCCTTTGTTCTGCTTATGCAAGTGCGTAATTCTTTTCTAGTTTCTGGCTGTTGCCGAGACCAAAAAGAGAGAGAAAAGAGGGAGAATTTCAAATCACACGCGACGATGGCAAGAGGGATCACTTTTAAGAGAACAAAATGATTTACTAATACAAGCAAACAATTTTACATGAGTTCTGAGTTCGCTAAAAAAGTCCACCTAGCCTTAAAACAACTTTTAAAAAATTACAAATGCTTCTGATTTATTTCTCTTCTTTTAATTTATTTGTATTTTGAAACATATATCAGAAAAATTGTTAAGGAAATAAATAATAAATATACTATACTATACTGCTATACTATGTAATCAGAACCACGTACAGTAAACGTGGCATATTCCAGACACCGGTGAGCCAATTCTCATTCCTCATAACTCATAATGCACTTAAGGTGGCATATTTCAATTCATGTAATATGCAAGCCATGCATTTTCCCACGTTGTGTGAATTCAACTTGTCGAAGCGATTGCCACATAGACTCTTCCCTACTTTTTTAGAAGTGAGTTACAATAGAATCACGAAACAATCCAAACGTGTTTTCCTTCACATCATCACAAATAAAGTCCTTTATTGCTAGTCGGCCAGGTTCCTAATCGTTACATTCGCAAGTGTGAGAACTGTGAACTTTGTTGTGCTCCTTAACTACCTGGTTACAACTCCCGTGAACTGCCCAACCAAACCGGGTTTTAGTTGCAATGGGTTCGTTCCAGCATCCCTCTATGGAGATCAACGGGTGTCCGAGTTGAGCGTTGTTTACGCCAATGAGTAATCTGGGTATAGCTTTATCATATGATTGGAGATCGAGTTTTTTAAGGTGTTCAAACTTTATTTGGAGTACTTCATGATTGAGGGTTTGCGATGGTAGGCCAAGCTACTTTACTGAGTGAACGTTGGCCAGCACGAACTTTTTTGCGTTCGCCTTTGTACCAGATATTTGCAGATGGATAAGTTCGGACTGATCTTCCAGTCGTGACGTATTACCAGTCCACTTAAGACGTAGAGGCCGCTTTTCTGCTCTTACTTTCAGCTGACTTGATAGCTCTTCATCTACCAGGGCCACAGATGATTCATCGACCAGAAGTGCATAGGTTGTAAATTTACCTTTTTCTCCAAAGAGGATTGCTGGCACGATTCGAAACAATACTGGATCCGTTTTTTGGCTTCATGAAAGCAGAGCGGTATGTGGAGTGAATTCCAACTGTGCCATGGTTGGTGGGGAATGATGCGGTTCTTTCTTGATCCTTACGAAGAAGCTGAAAATAATTGCACCTGTAATGCAATTATTTTTTCAACACACTGTTTCTGATTGACATTTTTCATTCCTGTGTATTTTCAAGCACCTGCTGCATAAATGATGCGTCCTGACTTCGGCTCACCTGGCAGTACGATTCAGTTGTAGAAACTTCTTACACTTAGCCACCGATGCGCAGTCACGACCACAAATGACGCATTTGTTTTTCGATCGAGTGTGATGTACGGTATTGCCGTTGTAATGAGCATTAACAATATTTTATGCGCGCTTTTTGTTTCGGAATTTCTTTTCCTCTATCGACGAAGACGGGGGAGTAACGAGAACTTCATTGGCAGCCTCAGCCGTTCGGTACATCCAGGTGTTAAAGTCTGAAAGCGTGCATGTTGGCAGTGACTGCTTGTGAATAGCCCATAACTGAGACGTAAGTTCGGTGGAAGTTTATCGACGAGCTCTGATAGCATCATAGGATAGTTAAGGCTATTTGAAACACCTGAGGCTTCGAACGTAGAGCAAAGATTCTGGACTGCTATGGCAAATGTAACTATCGTTTCTAGCTAATCGGCTCTTTGCAATGGAGTTTATAACCAATATACCAACCTTGGTGGGGCTCTGCTGGTTACCTGCGTTTATTTATTTCATTTATTTATTTCGAAAATAGTTACATTACATTAACTGGGATACATTAAGATATAAATCTTTTAGAGCATCAATGCATTTTTAACAGGATTGAGTAAATGACGGAAAAAAAGAAATTAATTAAAAACAAAAATCTAAAAATCTTAAGGTCTGGTTCAACTTTGCTACATTATAAAATAAATGCATTCAGTATAAAAATGATGAAAAACAACGATAAATGTCTATGTTTTAGTTACAATATTTCGGTGAATTTCAAACATAGAAAGTTCTCTGATAGATAAATTTTTTTTCATTTCTTTTTTATGAAGCAATGCCTATACCAATCTGCAACCAGAAAGAAATGCCATTAAAAAAACTGACAAAACTCTAAAATTGGAAAAAAAAGCCTTTTTAAAAATATATTTTTTTAAATTTTTAAAAAAATACACTTCTATGGGAAAACTTGTTCTCTACAAAAAACGTCCTTGGAATTGCATCAAAATTTGGCTTCGTTCTCGAGATATATTGAAAAAATGAATGAAGATGGTTTAGAACCCATATCTCCGATTCGCACCCTCTAATTTAATAGCACTTTGGATTTTTTCTCTAAAATTAACCCATTAATCGATTCATGCAATAAAAGTTCATTCAATGTCGAGTTCCTTAAGAAATGACATAATCAATAGACTATAATTGTTTCTATCTTAATTTAATTTTCAGCGTCTTACGGAGGGTTATTGACCGAATAAATGTGTATGTTTTTATGTCATCTTAGCTGTGTGTAAATACCAGCCTTGCTAAAATGGGGTGAATGGGGTCACTTTTTTTTACATATATACGAAACGAGCGTCTTACAGCATGTCATGGACAGCTAAAACGTCTTTCAATGCTATTTTCGTGTATATATTGAATCAATGAAGAATATATTAAAAGATGAGCCTTGCTGAAATGAGGTGAATAGGCACTTATTTTTTACAACTTCAAGCCCTAATCTTAAGGCCTCATGGACGGAACCGGAGTGTAAGACGGGCACTTTTATACTTGTCGGGCCTTAATCTTTCTATGAGCAAAGTTTGAGCTTTGCTAAAATGAGGTGAGCAAATCGGTCGTTAGCTCTTGGTCTATTAGTGCAGTGTACCCATAGAGAACGGGTATTCACAAATAGGTATTCATAAAAATGTATACACTACACTGACTACACTGAGTATATTACTTACTTTTGTTTCAAGTCAAAGTCAAGTTCTTAAATGATAGACTTGTGAGAAATGGCTGTTAAGAAAGACAACGGAATAAGACATAATTTATAATATTAGAAATTTATGAATGAAACAAAAAAAAAATAAACTTTATTTTTTATTCAGTTTCTTGAAAATATCTTTTACGTTAATACACATTTCAATTTAATTTATGTTACAATGTAAAAACATTATTTGATTTACTAAAATTGGGTCGAATCCAATTTGACTTTGTTTTTCCGAAATAAGCATTCTAGCTGAAGAAAACATTCGTTCAGAGGCAGCACTACTTGCCGGTGTAGCTAATATTTTGCAGCTGACTTTAAACAAAAGTGGAAATTCAATTTTGTGTAAGTGCCACCACTGCAAAACATCAAATTCTTCGTGAAAATTACGTTCACATTCATATGCCAGTAATTCATTGCTAATTTTATCATTGGAATTGACAGTTTACTACTGGTTGAATAAAGTCTGTAAACAAATCATTATCATCTAATAGGTAATCCAACTCTTCATTTAACAATCGTTCAATGATTTAAGGATCCGGTTCAGCAATTTCACTTGCATAGTCTTGCATATATTTTTTGCATTCATCCTTAATAATCTTTTTTTCGACCTCATCAAGTTGGATTAACTTGTTAGTGGGAGGGAAAAGAAAAAGAGCAATTTTATGAATTTTTGTCAAATTTTGTAAAACAATTGTATCCAGAAAGGTGCTTAATTTTGATTTGAAATTTTTTATTACATCTAAATCTTCAGAATTAACGGCACATATTTTTTTTAAACGATGGATATGAACGATAGTTTTCACCTTCTAACACTTTTGACGTTTACTCAAAAGACCTTAAGATTTTAACTAAGCCACTTATGTGACTTAAATTAATATTACTAATTTTTCGTAATTCATTTTTTCCCGCAAAATATTTGTGATTTCGACCCAATTTTTTTCTATGGAAAGCAATAAATAATAAATTGTATTTAATCTAGTAAAAACATAACTTTTCAAAGATGTTTGAAGAGAACAATTTACACCCGATTTTTTAAAATATTTTACAAGTTTAGTGCAAATATTACATACTCAGCTATTTCAGGGATTTCTTTTATACTTTTTTCTATAATATTGTGTAGTAAATGATAAATGCAAAAAATATGATCAAATGTACGGAATGCAGCAATCATATTTGACCCCCTGTCAGTCACCAGTATGGCCTTGTGGTTTGAATTTAATTCAAATTCACTTAAAATAAATGCTTTGACCTGAAATTTCAATGGAATGTTCGGTTGCACCTTAGACAATTTTAGAAATAATCACCTGTACACTATACGCCCTTCATAGATTTTAAATTCAACTGTCTGGAAATCAATTTTCCTTCATTGACATAGTGAATTGTCAATGTTAAGTATGCAGTTCTTAAGTAATTATCTGTCCAAACGTCCGACGTAAGTCCATATCCAATATTTTTTACACTCATATATATCTGACCTTACAACTTTTAAGTATTTATTGCATACATTTTGAATATTGCGTGAAACTGTTGTAGGGTGTGGTAATAATTTGCCGATGTCAACATTTTGTCCATACATATTTTGCACCCATGCAATGGAAATTAAAAACTTAGAGAAATTTTTTAAACCACAATCCGTTACAATATTAAACGGTCGGCTGTTTTCTATTGCACATTCTGTTATCAACAGTTCACTTTTTTTCTTATCTTCAGAGTCTACTTGTGCTTTAAAATGTAACAGTTGTGTTTTACTAAGTTGGATGTACTTTTAGAATTGAGTTTGTGTACCGAAAACTTGGAATGGAAAATTGAAAAGGAAACTTTCTATAAAAACATTAGCTTACATCAGTAGTTTCCATTTCATTAATTTTCTGTAACTTTACTTTATCTACATATCCACACTAAAGCTAGAAACCAACTAAACTTTGTAATCGAATTATTTGGGCCACTCAGTATATTCAGCGCACTCAGTGTACTCAGTGTATTTTCAACAGTTATAACAATTAATATTGCACTTGTACACGAATTGCTCTCATTAAGCCATTTCAAGCACTCAAACGTGGGAGAGAAAGAAAACAGTGCACTCATTTTGCCATCAGGTGATCGAGCATTGTACAGTAACTGTTTGTGATGTGCTTTTCTATTTCACTGTACACTTTATTGATAATGCAATGAATATGAATACACTGAAGCACTGCACAGGTTCAGAGACAGCAATTGAATGCATTCATGCAGGCCTCTTTTTATTATTGAAAGTGGTGTGATAAGTGCAAAAACAAATTCCTGTTAAAACTTCTAATCCGTTTAACTGTTTTGCTGACGGCTCGACTCTCAGCTTTTCATATTCGTTTCCAAATTCACGTCTCTGCTCTTCGGATGTGGAACGGCTGCGTATGATTAGCTCATTGAATTCTGACCTTGACAGCATTGTTACATGGGGTCAAAAAAACCGAGTAGAATTCAATGCTTCGAAAACTCAATGCTGTCTCTTGTCGTTGAAGCTTAACATTCCCCATTGCCACTATCCAGAGTGGTACCTGCATCCAAGAAACCGAAAAGCTGTCAGTACTTGGTATGTATGTAAATGATGATCTTCGTTGGAATCACCACATATTTGAAATCGCCAAAAACGCTGCTAAATGCTTAGGCTTCTCGAGACGACGTAGGAAGTTCTTCACCCCTTCTGATCTGGCGGGGACCCCTCCCAAGAATCAGCGACACTGGCTGGCATCAAAACCGCTTCAAGCTGATCGCCTGCCAAGACCAGAGATCGCTTCATCTGTACAAACTTGCTGTCAGCGGTTTAGGTGAGATCTGGCCAGGTGCTAAGTTAGAAGTTGTGGCAAGAGAGGATATCCCAAGCAGACCGAGAGTTCGTGCCTTGGTGCCGGCCTTGCATGAATCGCTAGAGACGGTTCTCCAGTTGATTAAGTACAGCAACCCTGATTTGCCCACTCACGATTGGACGGTTCCGGTGATTGAAAAAGAGTCGGTGGGTCGTTATTGGTCGGCTCTTGTCATCCTAAATAAGGAGTCTTTAGAACCCCTGGCGGCACGCGGGGGTGATATTCAGTACGGCTTTGACAGCCTAGTGCTGAAAATATACAAAAAAAAAATTAGGACGCTGCAAAGCTTCCAAAGCAAGCGACTGAATCCGAAGCCATGGAATCCACTGCGGGCGTTGAATCATCCATCATGGAGACCGACGTGGCAAGTTGCTCTGATTCTTTGGAACAGCCGTCTTGCTCGAAACTGGTCGAAAAGACTACGAAAATAGTGTCTGATCAAGACGCAATTGAAAATAAATCGTCCGATAAGAACGACAACAACAAAGGAGGAGTCTTAGACTCCGACGATGAAATGCTTGGGGTTCTCCTTTCTGAGGATGACTTGCTAGACTCCGCCTGAGATATATAGGACCTTAATGCTACAGTGTTGGAGATTAAGCTGAATGATTGTAGCAATGCTGCAGATACTCCAGATTAATCTCCAACACTCCATCAAAGCCTCGGCCGGACTCCTTCTCCGACTGAGAAAGTCCGGCGAGGATATAGTCCTGATCCAGGAACCATGGATTAATAATTCCGTGTTAAAAGGACTCAGGACGAAAGATTATTCTCTGCTGTATGTGACGGACAAAGGTGAACCAAGATCCTGCATACTGTCAAAGAAAACACTTAACGTATTCTCACTACCTAATTACAGCAATTGCGATATCACAACAGTAAAACTGCAAACCACCAGTGGGACCTACTGGCTCACGTCCGCCTATCTAGGCGATCACCAACTGGGGCAGATACCAGGAGAGACGCTCGAGCGCGTAATAAAAAGCGCAACAAAACTCAAAGCGGATCTCATAATAGGAAGTGATGTCAACGTAAATCACGCAGTATGGGGAAGTACGGACGTAAATGAAAGGGGTGAGTCTCTTTATAATTTTATACTTAGTACTAACCTTCTTATTTGCAATATCGGTAGCGAACCAACCTTTGTCACAAAAAAAAGAGACAAGAGGTCTTAGATGTTACCTTTGTATCTCAACCAAACTATAAAAAGATTCAAAATTGGGTCGTATCAATGGATCACTCCTTCTCTGATCACAGATACATCCAATTTAGTCTAACAGATGACACACCAAAACCCATAGGCTTCCGTAATTATAGGAAAACTGACTGGGTAAAATTCATGGAAATCTGCAAACATTGTAACAACTACAATGACAATAGCTTCCCAGCAGCAAAGTCAACGATCTATTTAGTGCTCTTAACCATGCTTTGTGTTACTCTGTCCTCGCACCATAGTAAGAGGGAAGAAGAAACCACACTGGTGGAAAAAAGAGCTAGAACCGCTCAAGAAAAGCTGTGCGAAGTTTTTCAATCGAGCCAAATCTTCCAGGAATCCCATAGACTGGGATCTCTATAAGGAATCCCTTAGGATTTACAAAAAAAGTTACGAATAGGCAAAAGATCCTCTTGAAGAGAATTCTGCAATAAAATTGAAGATTCCTCAGAGGCATCTAGACTAAGGAAAATCCTATCAACGAGTCCAAACATGCCAAGTTCTATAAAAGATGAAAACGGCAACTGGACGAACTCATATGAAGAAACACTAAACTTGCTACTGGATACTCATTTCCCTGGTAGCTCATTGACAATAACAGACGAGGAGCACTTGCCTCGACTCGCAAACCAATCAGGTAAAGGTCTTATCTCTAGAGACATACTGTTATGGGCAATAAACAGCTATGACTCTTATAAATCACCAGGGCCTGACGGAATCATCCCTGCGGAGCTGCAGCAGGTTTCAGACATCATCATCTATAACTTAGAGATGATCATGAAAGGATGCATCAGCTACGCCTTTATTCCCAAGGCCTGGAGAGAAGCTAGGGTCGTCTTCATACCAAAAGCATGCAAAAGCTACCACGTAAATCCAAAAGATTTAAGACCTATTAGTCTATCATCCTTCCTCCTTAAAACACTGGAAAGAATGATTGACATACACTCAAGACAAGAAATTAAACCTAGTTTGATCTCAACGGCGCAACATGCCTATACAAAAGGTAAATCAGTGACAACTGCACTCCACTCTCCGGTTTGCACCATTGAAAAATCCCTGCACTACAAAGAATACTCTCTCGTCGCATTCCAAGACATAGAGGGTGCATTTAACAATGTTAACAATACAGCAATAGCTAATGCTCTTAATGGGCTGCTCATAGAAGAACACATCAAGAACATGATAACAACAATGCTCAGCAGCAGAATCATTAGTTCCGAATTGGGGAACTACAAAACAAGCAGTATGGCCAATAGAGGAACCCCCAAGGGAGGAGTTTTATCTCCCCTTCTGTGGAACCTGGTCGTTAACAAACTGTTATTCGACCTGGAGGACGAAGGTTTCAAAACCATAGCCTATGCCGATGATGTTGCAATTGCCGTTTCAGGCAAGCACCCACAAACCCTAGCTGAGCTGCTACAAACAGCACTTAACAAGCTTAACAATTGGGCTGTAGATTGTGGTTTGAACATCAATACACACAAAACGGAACTAGTTCTCTTTACGAGGAAATACAAAATTCCGGACCCCCAACTATTAAAGGGGTAACTCTTACACTGTCAAATCAGGCTTAATATCTAGGTCTCATTTTTGACAAAAAACTGACCTGGAAAACCAATACTGAGGAAAGAGTAAATAAAAATGAAGACATTTGGCCTTATTTCGCTTTCTTAAAGTGAAATAAGACCGAATTGTAACGTTTGGCCATATTTCACTTTGTCAAAGTGAAATAAGGCCAATTTGGCATTATTTCGCTTTCGATTGCCTAAATTGCCCAAAATGAACTAATAACCATTCTTAAATTTTTGAAATGAGGAGTACATATTTAAGTCAACGATCTATTTATTTTAAATGTAGGTATGTACAATTGTACATACAAGCAACAGTTAAAGTTTGTACATAAATTTACAAATCAGTATAGTAAATGTATAGAACTAACAGAAGATTTTTGATGTGCGTCAAGTTAGCACAAACACTTCAAAATTTTCATAGTTTGTTAATTGGATTAATTGTCGTAAATTTGTCGTAAATTTGTCGTGAAAACAGAAAATTTGTCACTCTTCGTTTTTAAAAAAAACCGTGTGTAGTGCTAACTTGACGGTCAAGTTCGATCTCAAACAAAAAACTAAGTATGCAATTAACTGTCGTAAATTTGTCGTAGATTAGTCGTGAAAAGGAAAAAATTTTAGCTCCTCATTTTTTTAAAAAATAGTGTGTAGTGCTAACTTGACGCGTCAACTTAGCACTTAGCACTACCACCCCCTAAAATGGTCAAATCAACTCGAAATCAAAAACTGAGTACGCCATTAATTGTCGTAAATTTGTCGTTCCCAAGATATCCAAAAAGATATTTTGTCGCGACCCCCTTTCGAAGTGCCCCCCATATGAATGATTTTCAAGCAACGAAAAACACCAAAGTTCAATACTTCAAAAAATCGTTCAAATCAACTCCAAATCGAAAACTGAGTACGCAGTCAATTGTCGCTTTTTATCCTCTTATGAGATATGCAAACAGATAATTTGTCGCGCCCCCCTTTCGGATAGTATTTTAAAAAGAGTAGTGTGTAGTGCTAACTTGACACAAAGTTAGCACTACCACCCCCCTAAAATGGTCAAATCGACTCGAAATCAAAAACTGAGTACGCCATTAATTGTCGTAAATTTGTCGTTCCCAAGATATCCAAAAAGATATTTTGTCGCGACCCCCCTTTCGAAGTGCCCCCCATATGAATGATTTTCAAGCAACGAAAAACACCAAAGTTCAATACTTCACAAAATCGTTCAAATCAACTCCAAATCGAAAACTGAGTACGCAGTCAATTGTCGCTTTTTATCCTCTTATGAGATATGCAAACAGATAATTTGTCGCGCCCCCCTTTCGGATAGTATTTTAAAAAGAGTAGTGTGTAGTGCTAACTTGACACAAAGTTAGCACTACCACCCCCCTAAAATGGTCAAATCGACTCGAAATCAAAAACTGAGTACGCCATTAATTGTCGTAAATTTGTCGTTCCCAAGATATCCAAAAAGATATTTTGTCGCGACCCCCCTTTCGAAGTGCCCCCCATATGAATGATTTTCAAGCAACGAAAAACACCAAAGTTCAATACTTCACAAAATCGTTCAAATCAACTCCAAATCGAAAACTGAGTACGCAGTCAATTGTCGCTTTTTATCCTCTTATGAGATATGCAAACAGATAATTTGTCGCGCCCCCCTTTCGGATAGTATTTTAAAAAGAGTAGTGTGTAGTGCTAACTTGACACAAAGTTAGCACTACCACCCCCCTAAAATGGTCAAATCGACTCGAAATCAAAAACTGAGTACGCCATTAATTGTCGTAAATTTGTCGTTCCCAAGATATCCAAAAAGATATTTTGTCGCGACCCCCCTTTCGAAGTGCCCCCCATATGAATGATTTTCAAGCAACGAAAAACACCAAAGTTCAATACTTCACAAAATCGTTCAAATCAACTCCAAATCGAAAACTGAGTACGCAGTCAATTGTCGCTTTTTATCCTCTTATGAGATATGCAAACAGATAATTTGTCGCGCCCCCCTTTCGGATAGTATTTTAAAAAGAGTAGTGTGTAGTGCTAACTTTACACAAAGTTAGCACTACCACCCCCTAAAATGGTCAAATCGACTCGAAATCAAAAACTGAGTACGCCATTAATTGTCGTAAATTTGTCGTTCCCAAGATATCCAAAAAGATATTTTGTCGCGACCCCCTTTCGAAGTGCCCCCCATATGAATGATTTTCAAGCAACGAAAAACACCAAAGTTCAATACTTCAAAAAATCGTTCAAATCAACTCCAAATCGAAAACTGAGTACGCAGTCAATTGTCGCTTTTTATCCTCTTATGAGATATGCAAACAGATAATTTGTCGCGCCCCCCTTTCGGATAGTATTTTAAAAAGAGTAGTGTGTAGTGCTAACTTGACACAAAGTTAGCACTACCACCCCCCTAAAATGGTCAAATCGACTCGAAATCAAAAACTGAGTACGCCATTAATTGTCGTAAATTTGTCGTTCCCAAGATATCCAAAAAGATATTTTGTCGCGACCCCCCTTTCGAAGTGCCCCCCATATGAATGATTTTCAAGCAACGAAAAACACCAAAGTTCAATACTTCACAAAATCGTTCAAATCAACTCCAAATCGAAAACTGAGTACGCAGTCAATTGTCGCTTTTTATCCTCTTATGAGATATGCAAACAGATAATTTGTCGCGCCCCCCTTTCGGATAGTATTTTAAAAAGAGTAGTGTGTAGTGCTAACTTGACACAAAGTTAGCACTACCACCCCCCTAAGATGGTCAAATCGACTCGAAATCAAAAACTGAGTACGCCATTAATTGTCGTAAATTTGTCGTTCCCAAGATATCCAAAAAGATATTTTGTCGCGACCCCCCTTTCGAAGTGCCCCCCATATGAATGATTTTCAAGCAACGAAAAACACCAAAGTTCAATACTTCACAAAATCGTTCAAATCAACTCCAAATCGAAAACTGAGTACGCAGTTAACTGTCGCTTTTTATCCTCTTATGAGATATGTTAACAGATAATTTGTCGCGCCCCCCTTTCGGATAGTATTTTAAAAAGAGTAGTGTGTAGTGCTAACTTGACACAAAGTTAGCACTACCACACCCCTAAAATGGTCAAATCAACTCGAAATCAAAAACTGAGTACGCCATTAATTGTCGTAAATTTGTCGTTCACAAGATATCCAAAAAGATATTTTGTCGCGACCCCCCTTTCGAAGTGCCCCCCATATGAATGATTTTCAAGCAACGAAAAACACCAAAGTTCAATACTTCAAAAAATCGTTCCAATCAAGTCCAAATCGAAAACTGAGTACGCAGTTAACTGTCGCTTTTTATCCTCTTATGAGATATGTAAACAGATAATTTGTCACGCCCCGCTTTCGGATAGTATTTTAAAAAAGTAGTGTGTAGTGCTAACTTGACACAAAGTTAGCACTACCACCCCCCTAAAATGGTCAAATCAACTCGAAATCAAAAACTGAGTACGCAAAAATTTTTTCGTTTTCACGACTAATCTACGACAAATCTACGACAATTAATTGCTTGCTTAGTTTTTTGTTTAAGATCGATTTGACGGATTTGGGGGGGTGGTAGTGCTAACTTGACCGTCAAGTTAGCACTACACACGGTTTTTTTTTTTAAACGAAGAGCGACAAATTTTTTGTTTTCACGATAAATTTACGACAAGTTTACGACAGTTAATCCAATTAACAAACTATGAAAATTTTGAAGTGGTAGTGCTAACTTGACGTACATAGATTTTTGTGCTGTTTTCAACAATTTGTCTACAAATTGGGCACCGGGCACCCGAATCGGGTTGTTTTTTTTTATATAGTTATAGTAAGGAAATTTAAATACATAAAACCAAATAGGCGAGTGTATAATGTTTAATGTATTTAAATACCTTACCAAAAAATAATAATAGCAAAAAATTTGCGAGAATGTTTTGCTATTATTATTTTTTCAGTGAGGAAAATTAAATACATGAAACTAAATAGGCGAGTGTATAATGTTTAATGTATTTAAATACCCCAATGTTTAATGAATTTAGATTTCCTAACAGCAAAAATAATAATAGCAAAAAATTCGCGCGAATTTGTTGCTATTATTAATTTTTCAGTTAGGGAATTTAAATACATTAAACATGTTACAGTTACCTATTTAGTGTAATGTATTCGAATTTCCTTAATGAAAAAATAATAATAGCAAAAATTCGCGCGAATTGGTTGCTATTATTATTTTTTCAGTTAGAGAATTTAAATACATTAAACATTATACACTCGTCTATTTAGTTAAATGTATTTAAATCTCCATTCTGAAAAATTAATAATAGCAACAAATTCGCTCGAATTTTTGCTATAATTATTTTTTCAGTATGGAAATTTAATTACATTAAACACAATACACTCGCCTATTTAGTTTAATGTATTTAAATTTCCTTTCTGAAAATTAATAGTAGCACCAAATTCGCGCGAATTTTTTGCTATTATTATTTTTCCAGTAAGGATATTTAAATACATTAAACATTATGTTTAAAAATCTTGAACTCCGTTCACTACGACATTTGTATTTCTATAAAGTCTTAAAAATATTTTTCGAGAAATCCGGATATAACTCTTCTAGAGAATATGAAAATCGAAATTTGCGAGTTAATTCCAGACATCTTGTTGTTGTACCCGCCGTCAAGAAAGCACATTTTTATCACTTTTTTTTTTTTTTTTTTTTTTTTATAAATAGCGCGCACATCAAGGGGTTATGAATACCCTTATAATGTTATAAACACAGTGCGAGCATTTAGGAAAGTAGGAGAGGGTTTAATAGGAGACACCGATGCACGTTGCTTTTGAATTTCTGTGAATCATAATGAAGGGGAAACACAGAGCCAGGTAAAGCATTCCACATACGGGTGGTGCGACTAAAATAAGAATCTATACTTGACTATATAGTTTAGTTATAATATAACTGCGCCTCATTTCCCACCAATGGCTTTTGCGCGAATTTGTTGCTATTATTAATTTTTCAGTTAGGGAATTTAAATACCTTAAACATTATACAGTCACCTATTTAGTTTAATGTATTTGAATTTCCTTACTGAAAAAATAATAATAGCAAAAATTCGCGCGAATTGGTTGCTATTATTTTTTCAGTTAGAGAATTTAAATACATTAAACATTATACTGTTGAGGACCTACTATTAACACCTTACCACTGGTGGGGGGATATTAATAGCATGCACTCAATAACTTTATCAAACCGTTCTTTACCGCTGGTGGGGAGAACTTAATGAGAAAAAACACTAGTTTGATTTGCCGTTCTAACTGCAAGTGCCCTTTATTCAAATAATATTCTTCTTTTATACTAATTAAACGCTTACGCGTAACTTAGTTTAGCTTAGGAAATAATATGTACACAAAAATCAAATTGCCTAGTAGACAGAAAGTGCAATTTGTGAGAAATAATAAATTTGATATGACCTGCGTTCGTGCATCGGTGCTGTTGAACTCGTTGTTCAGTTGTTGAAATATGATTCTGGAAATGAGTTTTCATATTTGAGTTGTCATCGTTTATTATAATTGTGATTCCGAATTCATTCATATTGTTGTCACAACATGCTGGGCCCCTTAGATTGATGATACGCAAAAGTCCATGTCTTCAAAGGAAGCTTGGCTGGTTCGTCGCTTATTAAAGGATCTCGTTGGCTTGTTGAGCGATCTCATTGGTATAGCTGTTGCTGGTGGCGTAGGCTGTTGTGCTCCTTTTCGTCTGATTGCAAAAATTACGATCAAGATGATTGCAATGATTACGAAAGCATTGACTCCAAGCAGTGAGTATTGGTGAATTCGATGAGTGCTTATCTCGTTCAGTATGTATTCTTTGCTTTTTTGCAGCTTTATTGAGTCTTCTAATGTAGAAATGTCCAATGAAGCGTTCGTTGGTAAGACAGATTGTTTCTCTTTTTTGACGTGAAACGATGTTAACTGCTCAGAAAGGTTGAATGATGGTAAAAACGACGATCTCAGTTTGCTTGTCATTGTTTGTTTTCCCACAACAGTCATGGTCTGATCATGTACAATGCATCTTGCTGGCAACTTTAACATACCAATGGCTTGCAAAGTTATAGGTACCGTGTTAAAATCACAGTTCATGTTTACTGTAACCAGGTCGGGAGTACTGTAAATCCATGAATTCGGTTGATGCATTTCAATCCAGTATAACCTTGCTGGTATGTCCTTTGTATTACATGAACCCATAATTGGTTTGTTTTGAATTACTTTCATTTCACAGACACTAACTGCAGCACCAGTTGTGTATAATGGATGTTGAAGTGTGCACCATACGATGTCCGAGGGCCTCATTTTGCATTTTGAAAATTCGACTTTGTTGAGTGGATAGAAATGGTTAGCTTGTAGATTAACCATTAAATATTCCGATGATGGAATGATGCTTGTGAGGTTCCCGTTGTGTTCGGTTGGAACTGGCAATACTCTGTACAACTTGAACTCTTCATTGTACAGCAGTGGAAGGCTTATCTCAATTATAATGTTGCTATTGGTCACTCTAGCCCTTACACTTAGAACTTTGTATAGTTGCAGGATCGATTCATGATGTCGCTCTCCAGGAATCATTAAAGATTTTGGAATATTTTCATGAATTTTCGTAAGTTCATCCTTAAATTGTTGTACCGAAAGTATAAGTGGATGAATTCTTCCAGTGTGAGTGGACAGCAAGATATCCAACAATATGCTCTGAGTTGCTTTATAATTTATCATAATAAGTATCGCATTTACAGCATTCGACGAAAATATCTTCATGTCCTCATATTCTTCGGTTTCATCTTCAAGTTTCGAAACAATCGAACTTAGGAGCTGTATTTGTTTCTTATTTTCCGTTTGTTCTTTCTTAAAGATGTTGACAGTAGAATCAACTATGGTTGTCTGGTTCTTCATTAGATTTAATAGGTGGCTTTCATTTTCCTTGACAGCTTCAATTGTTTGCTCAAAACCTTTAGCAAATCTTTGGTCCAGAATTCCAAATAGTTCATTAGTAATTGTTCCAATGAAGTCAAACGGTGATCGTTTTTGACGTCGTGTTGAATCTTCGTTTGTGTTCACACGACTCCAGTGTAAACAGTGCCACTCTCAAAAATCTAGGGTTTGGTACCACATATGGTTCGCCCTCTTAAATTTATTAGTCTATGTACAAATCTAGTACTGTTTGCTTCAAAAGTAGTTCGTCGCATAGCGACGTCTTGCCATTAACATCTCAGCAGCCAACCAGCCAACACCCTTTTTTTGTTAATCAAATTTGCCTTGGGCCTTCAGCCATTTTCTTTTGGGTTGAGCTGAAATTTTTCCTTTTTTTTTTACATTAAAGTTCTTTTTTTAAAGTTAAAATTGAGAATTTATATACGTTGTCAATATCATCGTAAATAAAATTTAATACGAAAATCCTACGTGCTGCAGTTCAAAGAAAAGTCGTGTTTCTTTTATTCTTGGACCAGAAGAAGATTAAGAGGCGTTTTTTTTTCTGTTGGAAGAGACGAAATCTTGGTGGTATCATTGTGGCGTTAATTGTGAAGGTGGATGATCTTTGTGGCGCATTTTGGTCACATTAACATTTGGTCCTTCGAGCCGGATAAGAAGCACCCCTGCGCTCCACACCACGCTGCTTTGCGCTTCACATTGCGCTGACCAGCGCTCGACATCACGCTGCTTTGCGCTTCACATTGCGCTGACCAGCGCTCGACATCACGCTGCTTTGCGCTCCACATTGCGCTGACCAGCGCACGACGCCACGCTGCTTTGCGCTCCAAACCACGCTGCTTTGCGCTCCACACCACGCTGCTTTGCGCTCCACACCACGCTGCTTTGCGCTCCACATTGCGCTGACCAGCGCTCGACGCCACGCTGCTTTGCGCTCCTAGCCACGCTGCTTTGCGCTCCACATTGCGCTGACCAGCGCTCGACATCACGCTGCTTTGCGCTCCTAGCCACGCTGCTTTGCGCTCCACACCCCGCTGCTTTGCGCTCCACACCACGCTGCTTTGCACTCCACATTGCGCTGACCAGCGCTCGACATCACGCTGCTTTGCGCTCCTAGCCACGCTGCTTTGCGCTCCACACCACGCTGCGCGCAAATCACGCGCACACATTGCGCTCCACAGCACGCTGCCAAGGGAGGTGCAACCGTTGACCGCGTTGCGAAGGGAGGAGGCACAGTCTTGCAACACTGGAATATAGCCACGTGGAAGTGTGCCCATCGTCATCGTGGGACCAGAGCGGAGTTTTCCTGTTTTTTAAATTTTTATTAACACCGTGTAAAGGGTTAGTGAGATTTCATTAATTGGCAATTTTAAACAACTCTATACAAATTTTGTGTGCACCCTGACCGCCAAATGCGTCATTTTTCCCCCTTTCTTACAAGCAAATATATAGACATATATACGAATTATCGGTAGTCTTTTGTGTTGAAGTGGTTCTTGAGCATTCGCTTTCCATCGCGGTAGTGATAGTTTTTTGTATCTTCGACATTCGCGGGTGGTTTTGTTCCCCGGCTTTTTTTTTGGTTTTTTGTGAATTTTAATAGACTGTCTTCCTCTTTGAAGGAGTCTGCGTTTTCTGCTTTATACAGTTTGTGCCGCACACACCGTTCGTAACGGTGTATCAAAGCCGGGGTGGTTGGCCCCCAGTAGAATCTATCAAGCCTATTGAAGATTCTTGTGCTTCAAAATTTTAGTTTTTTTTTGAAATTTTTAGAATCCTTCAAGGCTTTTGAAGATTCTTGTGCTTTAAAATTTTAGTTTTTTTTTGAAATTTTTAGAATCCTTCAAGCCTTTTGAAGATTCTTGTGCTTCAAAATTTTAATTTTTTTTAAATTTCTTCATCATTCAAGCCTTTTGAGGATTCTTGCACTTTAAAATTTTGACCTTTTTTGAAATTTTTTCTCTCGTTGGTGCCACACACACCGTTCGTAACGGTGTATCAAAGCCGGGGTGGTTGGCCCCCAGTAGAATCCTTCAAGCCTTTTGAAGATTCTAGAGCTTCTAAATTTTGACTTTTGAAATTTTTAAATTTAAATTTTGACTTTTTGAAATTTTTTTCTCTCATTGGTGCCACACACACCGTTCGTAACGGTGTATCAAAGCCGGGGTCGTTGGCCCATAGTAGAATCTATCAAGCCTTTTGAAGATTCTAGAGCTTCTAAATTTTGATTTTTTTTTTAAATTTTTAGAATCCTTCAAGCCTTTTGAAGATTCTTGCGCTTTAAAATTTTAACTTTTTCTGAAATTTTTAGAATCTTTCAAGCCTTTTGAAGATTCTTGCGCTTTAAATTTTAACTTTTTTTGAAATTTTTAGAATCTTTCAAGCCTTTTGAAGATTCTTGCGCTTTAAATTTTTAACTTTTTTTGAAATTTTTAGAATCATTCAAGCCTTTTGAAGATTCTTGCGCTTTAAATTTTTAACTTTTTTTTGAAATTTTTAGAATCTTTCAAGCCTTTTGAAGATTCTTGCGCTTTAAATTTTAACTTTTTTTGAAATTTTCAGAATCTTTCAAGCCTTTTGAAGATTCTTGCGCTTTAAATTTTGACTTTTTTTGAAATTCCTTTTCTCTCGTTCGTGTCGCACACACCGTCCGTAACGGTGTATCCAAGCCGGGGTGGTTGGCCCCCAGTAGAATCTTTCTAGCCTTTTGAAGATTCTAGTGCTTTAAAATTTTGATTTTTTTGAAATTTTTAGAATCTTTCAAGCCTTTTGAAGATTCAAGTGATTTTAAAATCTCCTTTTTTGTGAAATTTAATAGACTGCCTTCTTCTTCGAAGGAGTCTGCGTTCTTTATCGAGTTTTATGTCCTCGTTCGTGCCGCACACACCATTGGTAACGGAATCTTTCAAGCCTTCTGAAGATTCTTGTGCTTTAAATTTTGATTCTTTTTGAAATTTAATCGACTTCCTTCTGCTTCGAACGAGTCTGCGTTTTCTTTATCGCGTTTTGTCCTCGTTTAGATCGCATGGTTGGTTTGCCCCCCAGTAGAATCTTTCAAGCCTTTTGAAGATTCTGACGCGTTTTTTATCGCGTTTTTGTACCCGTTTGTGCCAAACACACCGTTGGTAACGGTGTATCAAGCCGGGGTGGTTGGCCCCCAGTAGAGTCTGTCAAGCCTTTTGAAGATTCTTGTGCTTTAAATTTTGATTCTTTTTGAAATTTAATCGACTTCCTTCTGCTTCGAAGGAGTCTGCGTTTTCTTTATCGCGTTTTCTTTATCGCGTTTTGTCCTCGTTTAGGTCGCATGGGTGGTAGGCCCCCCAGTAGAATCGTTCAAGCCTTTTGAAGATTCTGACGCGTTTTTTATCGCGTTTTTGTACCCGTTCGTGCCAAACACACCGTTGGTAACGGTGTATCAAGCCGGGGTGGTTGGCCCCCAGTAGAGTCTTTCAAGCCTTTTGGAGATTCTTGTGCTTTAAATTTTGATTCTTTTTGAAATTTAATCGACTTCCTTCTGCTTCGAAGGAGTCTGCGTTTTCTTTATCGCGTTTTCTTTATCGCGTTTTGTCCTCGTTTAGGTCGCATGGGTGGTAGGCCCCCCAGTAGAATCGTTCAAGCCTTTTGAAGATTCTGACGCGTTTTTTATCGCGTTTTTGTACCCGTTCGTGCCAAACACACCGTTGGTAACGGTGTATCAAGCCGGGGTGGTTGGCCCCCAGTAGAGTCTTTCAAGCCTTTTGGAGATTCTTGTGCTTTAAATTTTGATTCTTTTTGAAATTTAATCGACTTCCTTCTGCTTCGAAGGAGTCTGCGTTTTTTCTTTATCGCGTTTTGTCCTCGTTTAGGTCGCATGGGTGGTAGGCCCCCCAGTAGAATCGTTCAAGAGTTTTGAAGATTCTGACGCGTTTTTTATCGCGTTTTTGTATCCGTTCGTGCCAAACACACCGTTGGTAACGGTGTATCAAGCCGGGGTGGTTGGCCCCAGTAGAGTCTTTCAAGCCTTTTGGAGATTCTTGTGCTTTAAATTTTGATTCTTTTTGAAATTTAGTCGACTTCCTTCTGCTTCGAAGGAGTCTGCGTTTTCTTTATCGCGTTTTCTTTATCGCGTTTTGTCCTCGTTTAGGTCGCATGGGTGGTAGGCCCCCCCCAGTAGAATCGTTCAAACCTTTTGAAGATTCTGACGCGTTTTTTATCGCGTTTTTGTACCCGTTCGTGCCAAACACACCGTTGGTTACGGTGTATCAAGCCGGGGTGGTTGGCCCCCAGTAGAGTCTTTCAAGCCTTTTGGAGATTCTTGTGCTTTAAATTTTGATACTTTTTGTAATTTAATCGACTTCCTTCTGCTTCGAAGGAGTCTGCGTTTTTTCTTAATCGCGTTTTCTTTATCGCGTTTTCTTTATCGCGTTTTGTCCTCGTTTAGGTCGCATGGGTGGTAGGCCCCCCAGTAGAATCGTTCAAGCTTTTGAAGATTCTGACGCGTTTATATCGCGTTTTTGTACCCGTTCGTGCCAAACACACCGTTGGAAACGGTGTATCAAGCCGGGGTGGTTGGCCCCTGGTAGAGTCTTTCAAACCTTTTGATGATTCTACAGCTTCTAAATTTTGGTTTTTTGAAATTTAATAGACTGCCTTCCTCTTTGAAGGAGTCGGCGTATTTTCTTTATCGCGTTTTCTGTATCGCGTTTTGTCCCGGTTATGTAGCATGGGTGGTTGGCCCCATGTAGAATCGTTCAAGCCTTTTGAAGATTCCCGTGCTTTTAATTTTACTTTTTTGCGCTTTTTCTTTATCGCGTTTTCTTTATCGCGTTTCCTTTTTAAATACATACCTTGCCAAATTTCGGCAATGTCGATCCCAACGAGACTCTAAACGGTACGGCAGCACAAACTGTGCAACAACTATTCGAGCGCGAGTCATGCAAATGTCGCCTGTCCGAGTAAATATTCTTGTAACCACTGCAAAAAACGGCATCTTTCACTGTTGCATCTAAACGCTAACGAAGACGGAAATAATAAAATACAGTCCACTAATCTCCGAAGTGCAACTACAGCTCCTCAAATGTCGGCGTCGTTACAGCCATTCGTGCCTCAAGCGTCGTTTCAAAACATTCATGTCAGTCCCCCTAAGAAAATATTGCTTGCAGCGGCACTAGTTTGCAGTGTTGGTAGAGAATCCAAGCACATAGTTCGCGCTCTTATCGACCCTGGTTCTGAAATATACTTTATCTCAGAGGCAGGACAAAAGCGTTTGAACTTGCCCATAACCGATGAGAATAAAACCATTTCCGGAATCAGTGGTAATCCCGCCATACCATTTCTCATTCTCCGCGGGAGAATTTATAAATTTTGTCTTAATGCGGACATTGAAACAATGTATCGCCAAATCTTGGTCGACCCAAGAGCACTCCACTTTTACGAATCTTCTTTCGCAACTTTTCAGAGTCCTCTAGTGGGACTAACAGGCATTTCTCTCGACGACTCCGAACAAAACACCAACTCATTGGTAGTTCAACAAGAACCGGAAGATTTTCTTGAATTTTTTTTCGACTCCATCTCGTGCTATGCGCGTATTGTGCTATGTTTTTCGCTTCTTCGAGTCTATCTCAAAGCCACAACCCAGCAAATACAAGTCTCATGACATCTCAGGGTTTGAAATGGAATTTTATTCCGCCAGGGGCAACTGACATGGGAGATTTATGGGAAGCCGGCGTGCAAAGTTCTAAAAGCCGTTAAAGAAGGCTGGGGACCAGGACCAAGCTTACGTTCGAAGAATTTGCAACGGTTCTAGCACGTATCGAAGCGTGTTTGAACTCGCGTCCAATATCGTCCATGTCCACAGATCCTTCTGATCTGTTGGCATTGACCCCCGGGCATTTTTTTACGCAGCGGTCCGCTTTTATCTTTTCCGGAACCGAATCTGGCCGATGCAAATTTATCGTTAATCAATCGGTGGGAAAAAGTAAAATGCCTCCAACAACAGTTCTGCCAAAGATGGAAAGATGAGTATCTCAAGGAACTACATCAACGACACAAATGGAAAACACCTCAAACCGACATTAAAGTTGATGATTTGGTCGTCATTAAAAAAGAAAATCTGCCATCTACCGAATGGCATCTAGGGCGTATTATAAATATACCCCCGGGTTCCGATGGTCGAGTCAGAGTCGCAACACTAAAGACCCAAAACGGAGAAATAGTCCGACCCATAGTAAAACTGTGCCTATTGCCTATTAACTAATTGCCAATTAATCAATTTCACTTACTTTATTTTCAGTAACATTTTTTTTTGGCGTATCTCGCCAAGGGGGGCGGTAATGTTCACACGACTCCAGTGTAAACAGTGCCACTCTCAAAAATCTAGGGTTTGGTACCACATATGGTTCGCCCTCTTAAATTTATTAGTCTATGTACAAATCTAGTACTGTTTGCTTCAAAAGTAGTTCGTCGCATAGCGACGTCTTGCCATTATCATCTCAGCAGCCAACCAGCCGACACCCTTTTTTTGTTAATCAAATTTGCCTTGGGCCTTCAGCCATTTTCTTTTGGGTTGAGCTGAAATTTTTCCTTTTTTTTTACATTAAAGTTCATTTTGGAAAGTTAAAATTGAGAATTTATATACGTTGTCAAAATCATCGTAAATAAAATTTAATTATAAATAAACGAAAATCCTACGTGCTGCAGTTCAAAGAAAAGTCGTGTTTCTTTTATTCTTGGACCAGAAGAAGATTAAGAGGCGTTTTTTTTTCTGTTGGAAGAGACGAAATCTTGGTGGTATCATTGTGGCGTTAATTGTGAAGGTGGATGATCTTGGTGGCGCATTTTGGTCACATTAACAGTTGCATGTAATAAGATCTCATTGTTAAGCTGTATTTGTTGAATTTGATGTTGAAACTGGTGTAGCATTCCCTCACACATAACCGATTTGAAATCTTTTAAGTCACTAGATGAGCAAATTTTTTCCATTTGCGACACAAGTTTTTTGTAGTTTTCAAACTCTTGCCAATAGGTTGTTAAATTGAAGAACACAATTGTCTTTTATGAACTCGAAATCAAATTTGCCTGTCCCACATCTTCGAAGTATATTCCAGGGTGTGTTTGAAATGGAATTATCTCGACATCGTGGGGGACTGGACTGGAGCCAACTATGTTGAGAAAGGCAAACAATGTGCACAAAGAAAGAATTTTATGTGAGCGGCTTGTGGATGTATTGACTTGTCTCACTTCCTTTTCTTCTTCATCATTTTTACTATCGATAATTGGTAGAGGACACAGTTTGCCTATAGGTCTTTTTTAGATTTTATTTTTTGTCCTTACAGACACAACTCGTACCAAATCATCGTCTCCCGCATGGGTTTCCTCAATTATACCCAAAGACCACCTTGTTGGTGGAAGGTTGTCATCTTTCAGCAGCACAATGTTACCAGGACTCAGATTCCTAGTCTTCTGCGTCCATTTCTGTCTTTGTTGAAGGGTTGTCAAGTAACTTTGGCTCCATTTTTTCCAAAATTGTTGTTGCATCCGTTCCAATAGCTGCCATCTTGTCAGTAACGCTTCTTTCTCGTCAAGTCTATGTTTTTCCGGTGGTGCTAGTAGGGCTGCCCCGATTAAGAAGTGTCCTGCCGTCAGTACATCTGGATCGTCTGGATCGTTTGAGAGTGGATAAAGTGGCCGTGAATTAAGACACGCCTCGATTTGCGTTAATAATGTTGCTAGTTCTTCAAATGTTAGTTTGTGCTCTCCGATGGTTCTTTTTAAGTGATACTTTATCGATTTCACTCCCGCCTCCCACAACCCACCAAAGTGAGGGGCACCAGGGGGTATAAAATGCCACTCCGTACTACAAGACATGAGCATATTTGACATGTCTTGATTGTACTTCTCTTGGGCTTTCACGTTTAGTTGGAGAATTTTGTTTGCAGACACAAAATTTGTTCCGTTGTCACTATACAGATGCGCGACATGACCTCTTCGCCCACATGTATGATTTGTTGCCTCTTCCCTTTGACATTCTGATGTCTATTGGTCCAGCATAGTCGACACCGGTGTGTAGGAAAGGCCTGCTTCGATTTACCCTTGGTTGAGGAAGATTTCCCATCAATTGTTTGCTTCTATCTGATTTATATCTGAAACAGATAGTACATCCGTGAAGCCGTTGCTTAACTGCACTGGACCCATTGACAACCCAGTAACGCTGTCGTATATAGGAATGTGTTAACTGGCTTCCTCCATGTAATGTTGATTTGTGAGCGTCGTCAATGAGAAGCGTGGTAAGATCACTTTTGTGTGGAATTATAATAGGATGTTTTTGTAACTCAGAAAGTTTGGCTTCCGTCAGTCTTCCTGTAACTCGAATAATTCCGTCTTCGTCAATAAATGGAACAAGGCATCGTAATTTGCTCTTCTTTTCTACATCTTTTCCAGCTTTAAGACTTTTTATTTCAGAACCAAAATGTGTATTTTGGGTGTTTCTTATTAGAAGTTTGTTCGCACTTTCTATTTCATCACTCGATAAGGGTCCCGATCTCCTGTTTTGGCTGTGCGATTTCACGTTGTACAGAAATCGTTCGCAATATGAAAGAATTCTTGTGAGACGTTTGAGCGAACTGTGTCGTGTTGTCATTTGTCCTATTAAATCTTGCTTATTTTCTTGTACGATCATCATCGCACAAATGTTGACCTTTTTAATGTCTAGGTCGGTACTGTGTATGTTGTTATCATTGTATAATACTTCTACATGAGAGAGCCACTTCGGACCATTCCACCAAAGAAGATGATCTTTAAGCTGTGATGGGCTTATACCTCTCGAAGCACAATCTGCTGGGTTTTCATTACCACTAACGTGATGCCATTTTGTTGAATCTATTACTTTCAGTATAGTTTCGACTCTATTCGCGACGTAATTTTTCCATTTAAATGGATTTCCATTCAACCATGCAAGAGTAATCTTCGAGTCGGTCCACGCGTGTACTTCTAATTGATCTATTGCAAGCGCCACCACCGTCTTTTTAATCAATTTAGCTAGCAATACTGCTCCACATAGTTCCAGCCTTGGTATTGAAACTTTTTTTAATCGGTGCAACTTTTGATTTAGCGCACAAAACATTTACATGAACAGTTCCAGCCTCTGTTATCACCCTTGTATAAATAACTGCAGCAAACGCTCTCTCTGATGCGTCACAAAACCCGTGCAGTTCAACTCGGTGCTTCCTTTCGAACTGATTCCATCGTGGTATCTTTATGTTTTCTATGCAACTCACCTCGTTTTTGAATTTTTTCCAACTGTTTGTTATTTCTTCAGGTAGTATTTCGTCCCATTCTTTCTCTTTCTTCCAAAGCTCTTGCTGCACTATTTTGGCTTTTATGATAATAGGGGTTAGCCAACCCAACGGATCAAAAAGTCTTGCTGTTTCTGATACAATAATTCTTTTCGTTATTTTTTCCTTGGCTGTTTCTAGATGTGTTTTAAACTCAAATGTATCAGATTCTGGGCGCCAGTATATGCCTAAGGTTTTGACAGGATCGTATGCATTTAATTTAAATCTACCTTGGTCTTGGTCTTCGGTTGCAATGTTTTTTAATATAGTTTCTGAATTAGCGGACCATTTTCTAAGTTTAAATCCACCACTTGTCATTAGTTGCGTTAGCTGTGTACAGGCTTTTTTCGCATCTTTTATTGTATCTGCTCCCGATAACAAGTCATCGACATAAAAATCTTCACGAGTAAGTTTTGATGCAAGTTCAAATTTTTCTTCTTCATCCAACGCTAATTGATGAAGAACCCTTGTAGCCAAAAACGGAGCGGAGGACGTTCCGTACGTTACGGTTTTTAGTCTGTATTCCTTAATTTTCTGTGTTGGCTTTTCTCTCCATAGTATTCGTTGGTAATCCTGATCTTCTCGAGCAACAAATATTTGCCTGTACATTTTCTCGATGTCTGCCCGGAATACAATTTTATGTTTCCTCCATCTGGTTATTATGCTATACAGATCATTTTGTATTATGGGACCTGTCAGCATTTTATCGTTAAGGCTTAGCCCTGAACTGGTTTTTGAAGATGCGTCAAAAACAACTCTAAGTTTTGTTGTTGAACTTTCCGGTTTTATTACTGCTTGATGTGGTAGATAGTATACTTCATTCTTTCTGGTGCTTATAGAGGTATCTACTAATTCCATATGACCAAGCTCAATGTTTTCTTGCAAGAAGGCATTGTAATCTTCATGCTACTGTTTATCTCGTGAGAACTTCTTCTCTGTTTGAAGAAAGCGGGCTAAAGCTCTTTTCTTCGATTCACTTAGTTCTCCTGCACCTTCCTTGAATGGCAGTCTAACAACGTATCTTCCAGATGGTTCCCTTTAATGTGTTTCCATGAATATCTCTTCGCATCTCAGTTCTTCCATCGTCAAATTAGTTTTTTCTTGTATCTCCTCTGTTTCCCAAAACAGCTTAAGTTGGTCATTGAGCTCAACATTTGTAATATGACAGGTTGATGATTCGTTGTTGATAGTTTGATTGATACTTCTAGATAATATCCAACCTAGCTTCGTGTTTTGAGCTATCGGAGAGCCAGGGTTGCCTTTAATTACTCCGTCGATAATTATGTCTTGAAAAACGTCTGCTCCAATTAATACATCTATTGCTGCTGTTTTGTTGTATGACGGGTCGGCTAAAGAAAGATGTTCAATGTGGTCCCATCTTTTCTCAATGAACGACTTGTCCGGTTGTACTTTTGTTAGCTTCGGAAGTACAAGGAATGTTGCCCATGTTTGAAATGTCGAAGGATATATCGATTTTATTTGCAGTTCCACTTTACTTGTCGCAGTTCCAGCTTTAGTTGAACCCGAACCAGTCACTGATGCAAATGTTTTCTTCTTCTTCAGTTGCAGCCGTTGCACTGCATCTTCCGTGATAAAAGATGACTGAGAGCCTTGGTCAACTAAAGCTCTCAGAACGCATTCTCCACCATTCCAATTTGATTTTATTAAGGCTGTGGCCAAAAGCACCGTGTTTTGAATTGTATCCGCAAAGTTTGATTGTTGTGATTGCGTATTTCTTCCTACCTCTGCAGCGTGAAGAAGCGTGTGATGCTGCCCCCTGCAGATTTGGCACGTTTTGAAAGATGTACACATTGCTGTGTTGTGTTCACTCTTAAAACAATTTCTGCACAATTTTTCCCTCTTAACAACTTCTTGTCTCTGTGTGGTCGGCATCGTAACGAATTTGTTGCAGACATGCAACCAGTGAGGTCCTTTGCATAACCTACAACATGGCGTGGCGACAGCGTGGTAACTTCTGATCATTGGCTTTCTGTACTGCGATTTTTGAGCGTAATTAGGTTGTTTCAGCTCTTTCGTGTTTTCTCCTTTGTTTTTTCTTCCTTCTAAGTTTTCGAGTGCGTTAAATTTATTTTCTAGCAATTTCAGAAACTCGTTAAGACCCTGTAGATCTTTAGGGTTGCTTAACGATTGCTCGTATGCTTTTCTGGTTTCGTTGTCCAATTTTTGTGAAACTATGAAGACTACCATTGGGTCCCAGGTTCCAGTATCAATTGTTAAACCTTTCAATGCATTGACGCATTCTGCTGTAGTATCGTGTAATCGCCTCAGGTGTTCTGCTGACTCGAATGGACAGTCGCGTTGATTAAGTAAAGCCTGTATTTGTGCATTTACTAGTAGTCTGGTGTTTTCATACCTATTTATCAGCATGTCGCGCGCCATATTATAGTTGGTGTCAATTATCTGGAGATGTTGAATCATTTTTGCTGCTTCCCCCGTCAGATTCGTTTTAAGGTAATGTAGTTTTTATACATTACCTAAATTTTCATTTTTGTCGATGGTTTGTTGGAAAAGATCTATAAATGATTTCCATTTTTTGTAATCCCCGTCAAAAGCTGGTATTTTGATGGTTGGCAACTTCAGCTCCTTTTGTTTTGGGAAATTGTTGGAGGTTGGTTCACTTTTATCGTCCTTTAGCAAATCGTCAATGTTTTCTTGTAGCTTTACCATTATGTTTTCGTAAATTTGCTCGATTTCTTCATGGTCTCTTAACAGCTCTGCGTAGTAAGCATCATCATCTGCGTGCTCAATGATGTCGTTATGGGTTTTGGTAATGATCTCCCACAAGTTGCTGATGACTGCCATCTTTTGTGAATAATAGGCTTTGGAAACCTTCCCCGCTTGGTCCATACGTTCCAATGATCGGAAGAACGCTTGCTTTTGTGCTTCTTTCCGTTTGATTCTCTTCTTTTGTTCCTCGTTTGGCTCGTACCTATCGTTTCTTGATTGTCCCTGGCTTGCAATTGCAATCATTCTTTTTTCGTCTTCATCAAGCTCCTTCATTTTAATGTTGAGCTTATTTTTTATTTCCAGCACTGTCTTTTCCACTTGTTCAATATATTGAGATTGAACATATGGATGTGCTTTACTGTAATCCGTGTGTTCCGTTATTGCCGTATGCCTTTCTTGGAAGTCCTTCCAATGAAATACCAGATCATCCAGTCGTTCTTGAATGAAATTACGTGTCCGCCTGACTTTTGGTTCTTTCGTATACTTTTCCGATACCTTCTTTATCCATTCAACAGTTTCTTTCTGCTTCTTGATAAGTTCGTCGAAAGTATCCATGCTCACTTTTTGTTATTTCGCCTTCACTCGTTGTTTTTCGTTCACCTGTCTTCTTTTCTCGTTCTCAACTCGTAATTATCGTTCACTCGTTCTAAGAGTCTTCTTTTCTCGTTCTTAACTTTTTTTTTTAACACTTTTCACTGATTCTAAATTTTTTCTCGAAGGACCATATGTTGAGGACCTACTATTAACACCTTACCACTGGTGGGGGATATTAATAGCATGCACTCAATAACTTTATCAAACCGTTCTTTACCGCTGGTGGGGAGAACTTAATGAGAAAAAACACTAGTTTGATTTGCCGTTCTAACTGCAAGTGCCCTTTATTCAAATAATATTCTTCTTTTATACTAATTAAACGCTTACGCGTAACTTAGTTTAGCTTAGGAAATAATATGTACACAAAAATCAAATTGCCTAGTAGACAGAAAGTGCAATTTGTGAGAAATAATAAATTTGATATGACCTGCGTTAGTGCATCAGTGCTGTTGAACTCGTTGTTCAGTTGTTGAAATATGATTCTGGAAATGAGTTTTCATATTTGAGTTGTCATCGCTTATTATAATTGTGATTCCGAATTCATTCATATTGTTGTCACAACAATACACTCGTCTATTTAGTTAAATGTATTTAAATCTCCTTTCTGAAAAATTAATAATAGCAACAAATTCGCTCGAATTTTTGCTATTATTATTTTTTCAGTATGGAAATTTAATTACATTAAACACAATACACTCGCCTATTTAGTTTAATGTATTTAAATTTCCTTTCTGAAAATTAATAGTAGCACCAAATTCGCGCGAATTTTTTGCTATTATTATTTTTCCAGTAAGGATATTTAAATACATTAAACATTATGTTTAAAAATCTTGAACTCCGTTCACTACGACATTTGTATTTCTATAAAGTCTTAAAAATATTTTTTGAGAAATCCGGATATAACTCTTCTAGAGCATATGAAAATCGAAATTTGAGAGTTAATTCCAGACATCTTGTTGTTGTACCCGCCGTCAAGAAAGCACATTTTAATAATCTACCTGTAATTGTTAGATGTGAGAGAGTTAAAACCGTATTCCTCAAAAATATCAAACAATGGCTTTTTTTTATGAATTATAATGTTATTGAAAATTTACTTAATCCCCTAGAATGATCACTTTATTTAATACTGTCTTTCACTTGTTTTACTTTATTTTTTTTTTTTGCTTTACATTATTATTTGCTTTTGAAACTCTTGACTTATCGCTTCCCCATCGATAATGTATTCCATATAATTATTTCTAAATAGTACTTTCGCCACTTGTTTTTAACAATAGAATTGTATTTGACTGTCTCATTTCCTTAAAATGTTAAAGATTATTGAGCTGTGCCTTTTAAATATTTATTGATCTGTTTATCTGTTATACTTTGAGATTTTTACACTCGCCTTTTTAGTTTTCCTTACGAGATCTTCCAAATGTTTCATCCTTTCACGTTGCCTTTAGAGCTGTGTCAATCGCGATTGATTCGGTCTTTTCGACCCGTTCACTGGAAATGATTGATGATTGCAATCATACAAAACTAAAACAATCAATCACCATTTCAATCATTTCCATAGAACGCCACTGAAAGAAACTCAGTATTTTACTATTATATGCTGTATTTGTATGAGATGGGTGAAGATGACCGAAACTGAAACCAATGATTTGATAGAAACGAACGACGAGACCGAAACCAATCATTTGTATGAGCCGAACGTCAGAAAATGAAACCAATCACTTGAACGATAGACGAACGACCGAAAATGAAACCAATCGTTTGAACGAAATGAACGACCCAGACTGAAACCAATCACCAATCACTTGAACCAAACGACCGACCGAGATTGAAACCAATCGTTTGAACGAAACGAACGAACGAGACTGAAACCAATCACCAATCACTTGAACCAAACGAACGACCTAGACTGAAACCAATCGTTTGAACGAGACCCGAAACGATTGACCGAAACTGAAACCAATCAAACAAGTACTACAGTACTCTGTCTACTTTAATGCTCATAGAATGGTGCTATTGCTGATTAGGTGGGCGATGTTTTTTTTTTCATTTCAGATAAAGCACATATACATACTTATGTTTATTTTATATTTTCAGCTTTTAGAATTTGATTGATTTAGAACTTTTCTAGTCCTTGTTTCAAAGCGATATGGAAAAATTTCTACTTTGAATTTTTTAAAGCCATTCTCACTGAAAATGTGTAATGAATGTAATGTGTGTATGTATATGCACTTTTAAAAAAGAAAACCATCCCCCATCAACAACTCAGTACCATACTATTGGTTCTTGCCTACGTTTCTGTTTCGATGTTGACTCGACTGCACCTATGTATGTATGTAGGTACTAGGTAGACACGAAACGTAAACAGAGATCAGAGAGTAATAAAAATTAAAAAATACAACGCTGGCTGCAGGGCTGCACTGCAAATGATTGGTTTCAATTTCGGTCGTTCCTCGTTCTCGAGGGTCTATTGGTTTCAGTTTCGGTCGATCGCCTCGGCCAGTTCAAGTGAATGAATGATTGATTGAAATGACCGAATCTTTCCATTGAACGATTGATGACTGGTTCGTTCACTGGAAATGAACGATTTACACAGCATTAGTTGCCTTTGAAACTATGTATGCGAATGACAAGAAAGCAAAATTGTTTCTCATCAATGAGCTCACATTATTTAATGGGAAGACCCGTTACCAAAAACAAAAAAAATTTATACTTTGCCTAAAAAATATAATTTGACTTTTTCTCCGGTTTCAAATTGGCTTGGCCTTATTTCACTTTCGCAAAGCGAAATAAGGCCAAATTATAGCATTTGGCTATATTTCCCCTTGAATGAGTTAATCTGTTTGGCATTATTTCACTTCAACAAAGTGTAATAATGCCAAACGTTAAAATTTGGCTTTATTTCACTTATAGCGAAATAAAGCAAAATCCCTCCATTTGGCCTTATTTCTCGGCACCAATGAAGCCAACGTGGCACTCTTCTCCTGTAAAAAAGCCATTGGTGGGAAATGGGGTTTCTCCCTCCAAATCACACATTGGCTGTTTACCTCGGTAATAAGACCGATACTCACATGCGGGGTGATAGTCTGGTGGACCGCACTAGACAAGATGATCAACTACAACAAGCTGGATAAAGTTCAAAGAACGGCTAGTCTGTGTATTAATGGCGCACTGAGGACAACCCCATCAGACGCCTTCAATGTACTACTAAATCTCACACCCCTAGATATCTTCAGCAAACAAGTCGCAGCTAGCTCAGCTACTCGACTCAGAGCTACATCACAGTGGACCAATAATCAAATCGAATCAGCCACACTACCATTCAAGATAACTTGAGATTCTTACCGAATCGATCCGACTTCACCACCCCCAAGTTGGTGTTTGACAACAATTTCCAAGTAACCACACATTCAAGAGAAGCTTGGGAAAATGGCACTCTTTTGGAAAATGAAGCTATACACTTTTACACCGATGGTTAAAAAACCAGCAAAGGAGTGGGAAGTGGAATCTACTCAGAAAAACTGAATATCAGTATTTTCTTCCGCCTACCCAATCATTGTAGTGTATTTCAAGCGGAAATTCTGGCGATTAAGGAGGTGCTGTCTTGGTTCAAAGAAAACGTCATATCCTCCACGGATATTCGAATCTTCTCGGACAGCCAAGCTGCCCTTTAATCTCTTGCCTCTGTCTCTACAAAATCCATCACGGTCCAAAATTGTCAGATGTCTCTGAGGGAGATGTCAAATCAGTTCAACATTCACCTTTCATGGGTGCCAGGGCACAGGGACATACCAGGCAACTGTATGGCAGACGAACTAGCCAAAAAGGGCACGACCACTTCCCTACGCTCAGATTGGAACAACATAGGTGCACCTATCGCTCCATGTAAACTCCTACTTAGACAAGACGCTTCGGGGATAACAAACACTAGATGGACTGAGAGCAACAACTGCCTTGCAACCAAAAAAGTTTGGCCGTGTGTAGACTCAAAACGATCGAAGAGTTTGTTAGCCCTGAACCGCCTGTATCTAGGTTCTACCATAGGTGTTCTTACGGGACACTGTATAATAGGGAGACACGCCAAAAGACTTGGTGTGTTTTCCAATGATTTCGGCATAAGCTGCATGGACGAGGAGGAGGAAGAAACCGTTCAACACCTTCTTTGCTCATGCCCTGCGCTACTTCATAGGAGGAAAACTCATCTCGGTGAATTCTTCTTCGATAATACTAGCGACTTAGCTTACATAGACCCTAAAAGTCTTTCGAAATACTTTAGAAGTTGACCGTGGTTCGGCTAGGAGGTGATTAACCGACTAGTCCCGTAATGGAAGATTAGTAAGTGATCAACTCGTTAATCTTACATCGGGTTTCTGAGAGCGACAAATTTTTTGTTTTCACGATAAATTTACGACAAGCTTACGACAGTTAATCCAATTAACATACTATGAAAATTTTGAAGTGTTAGTGCTAACTTGACGGACATAGATTTTTGTGCTGTTTTCAACAATTCGTCTACAAATTGGGCACCGGGCATCCGAATCGGGTTGTTATTTTTTATATAGTTATAGTAAGGAAATTTAAATACATTAAACCAAATAGGCGAGTGTATAATGTTTAATGTATTTAAATACCTTTCTAAAAAATAATAATAGCAAAAAATTCGCGCGAAATTTTCGCTATTATTATTTTTTTAGCAAGGAAATTTAAATACATGAAACTAAATAGGAGAGTGTATAATGTTTAATGCATTTAAATTTCCCAACTTAAAAAATAATAATATTATTATTTTTTCAGTAAGGAAAATTAACTACATTTAGCTAAATAGGTGACTGAATAATGTTTAATGTATTTAGATTTCCTAACGAATTTGTTGCTATTATTAATTTTTCAGTTAGGGAATTTAAATAGATTAAACATTATACAGTCACCTATTTAGTTTAATGTATTTGAATTTCCTTACTGAAAAAATAATAATAGCAAAAATTCGCGCGAATTGGTTGCTATTATTATTTTTTCAGTTAGAGAATTTAAATACATTAAACATTATACGCTCGGATATTTAGTTAAATGTATTTAAATCTCCTTTCTGGAAAATTAATAATAGCAACAAATTCGCTCGAATTATTATTATTTTTTCAGAATGGAAATTTAATTACTTTAAACACAATACACTCGCCTATTTAGTTTAATGTATTTAAATTTCCATTCTGAAAATTAATAGTAGCACCAAATTCGCGCGAATTTTTTGCTATTATTATTTTTCCAGTAAGGATTTTTAAATACATTAAACATTATGTTTAAAAATCTTGAACTCCGTTCACTACGACACTTGTATTTCTATAAAGTCTTAAAAATATTTTTTGAGAAATCCGGATATAACTCTTCTAGAGTATATGAAAATCGAAATTTGCGAGTTAATTCCAGACATCTTGTTGTTGTACCTGCCGTCAAGAAAGCACATTCTTCTCACTTTTATAATAGGCGTGTTTTATCGAAATTCTATATGCACTTATGTTCACTTCAGCAAAACATCGCTCATGGGAAAACAACAACTCCTTATGTCAATAGCCTAAGTGTACAAAAATATCGCAGTAAGCTAACTGCACAACAGGGATGGTTGGTAAATTTCTTTTTTGGAACCCAGAGGTTGGCAGTCTTTGGGTTGTGTTCGTTCATATTTCTGATTTTCGACAGCAGATTGAATAAGTCTGTTTCTTTACTTTTTGTGCACAGAAATTCACAATCTGTCATATTTTAAGGAGTGGTTGTAAAATTCTTTCAGAAACTCTCTGAAAGAGCGTAATTGTCTTAAAAGTAAAGAAACGCCTTGAACACAACATTCGAAGCAACGCAACGCTTGGAAAAACGTCTGTCTGACAGTTGTGGTATTTGTTTTGGCTGTGCACGATTTCTGTCCACAGAAATTTTGGTGGCGGAAATTCGCAGGACGGGGAAATTTTTTTATTCTCTCGAGAGCACTCTCTTTTTTGTGCACTGCTACGAAAAATCGGAACGGGATTAGACTGACTTTCGCCGAATTTCGGTGCATTTCGTGCAAATTTTTTGTAAAGAAACACACCTTATGACTTCTGACCACAGAGGTGATACAAGAAGAGGCAAAACCACACACACACCACGGCATCTGTCCTCAAACTGACTTCACAAACACCACTTTATTTTCAGCTTTCAAAACCAGTTTGAATTCCGAAAATAAAGTGGTGTTAAGTTGGTGGTGGCAGGAGAAGCAATGGTTTTCCCTCTTGTTCTTTATTCTTCTAAGCTTTTGACTTATTTAATTCATTAGTCACTTACTAAGTTATGACTTAATGAGTTTTTAATTCACAAACTAGAAACTGAAATAAATACCTGCATCGAAATCTGAATCTTATTTCGATTCGATTATCCGATCCTAAAAATAAAAATGAATCTTATTGAACACAGCTATTGCGAAAAAAAATTAAAGTGACATTTGTTTGTTTACCTCGAAAGACAAAAAACTCGGCAAAGAAACTTGATGATAGCTAAAATTGCTCCTAAAATAAAATAAATTCACAATCAAGTCTAATAAATCTAAATAAATCTAAATAATATTTCTTCTTAAGTTGATCATCGTGTTTACTGTGTTCGATTTTTAAAAAACAGCCGAATACCTATCACAAGTTGATTGGACTAGGACAATGGAAAATAAAAGGTATGCATTTATATTCTTCTATTCTTCAGTTTATAATTTTAAATGTTTCTTATCCTTAGAACTAAAAGGCGGTGCTGGACACAGCATGAGACAAAAGGTCTTTTAAAGTTCTACGCTGCGAGGAAGGCAGAGTTTGTTTATCCTCGGAAGAGGCGCTGCGCTTTTGAACATGTCAAAGAAGACATGCTCTCTGAGGGTCAGGGGCGAACGCAGAAGAATTTTACGGGGGGGGTTTTGAAAAAATATATTAAATATGAACGAACACTTTGTTTTTAATATTTTTATGCTTTTTTATACTCTGTATTGATTTGTTTAAATACTTTGCTAGGAACAATCCTAACTAATATTATAAATGTGAAAGTAACTCTGTCTGTCCAGCTTTCTATGTAACCGTCTCCCGCCCAAACTACTAAACCGATTTGAATGAAATTTGGTACAGATATAGTCTATAACATGAGGAAGGACATAGGCTATGCATTTTATCCCTATATTCTAATGAGAACGGGAACGTATACAGGAACCTAGAAACTACAGCACTGATTTTAAAAATTCTTCCACCGTTAGAATGCCTCAATATCCTCAAGTAACATTAACTTTAACTCATCCCCATTTTCCTGCAGGAACGGAAGTCCTGTCTACTATAATAAGTACGAAAGAAGCTCTGTCTGTCCTTCTTTCTATGTTACCATCTCCCGCCCAAACCACTGGATCGATTTAAGTAAAATTTTATACAGAGATGATCTAGAACCTGAAGAAGGACATAGGCTACATTTCATCCGAATACTTCCACGGGAACCGGTCCTTACTAATATTATAAATGCAAAAGTAGCTCTGTCTGTTTGTCTTTCTATGTTACCGTCTCCCGCCCAAACAACTGAACCAATTCAAATGAAATTTTGTACAGAGGTAGTATAAGACCTGAGGAAAGACATAGACTTGATGTTTTATCCCAATTCTCAAGGGAACGGGAACGTAAACGAGAACTTAGAAACTACTGCACCGATTTCAAAACTTCTTCCACCGTTACAATGCTACACTATTCCCGAGCGAGTAACATAAACTTTAACTCATTCCCATATTCCTATGAGAACTATCACCATATTCCCACGGGAACGGGAGTCGTTACTAATATTACAAAAATTCCAAAATTAAATATGTCTATTTGGTTTTTTTCTTTGTTCCATTATATCCATGTGAACGGAAGTACTTACGGCAAATAAATTTTATTTGACAAAAGATGAAAAAAGTAAGAACATCGTGTGCAAAAATGTACTTAAGTAAAATTATATAACAATAGGTTACTGAAAAATTAAAAATGCTGCCGAAAGTCACTATTCCACGCGGACGAAGTCGCGGGCACAGCTAGTATTTTATAAATTAAAACCAATTCGCCTTGGAACTTTTGCCATTTTTATATTTATAACGTCCTCATAGTCAACCTCAATACTCCTATAGATGTTCAGCAACATCAAACCGTTCAGTCGCTCCTCGCTGGTTCTTCCTCGCAGATAAGTTTTTAATCTGCGCAGACATGAAAAAGATCGCTCGCTTGAAGCCACGGATACCGGAAGTGTCGCGCTGATCTGCATAAAACGATTAACTGTTTTATATAGGGACGAATCGCAAACATTTAAGGTGTCTATAAAGTTGTTGGGCCGTTTTTCGTTTGGCATACTCAAGCAATGTTCATGGGTATGCAAATGTTTATTCATACATAAGTTCACCCTTTCCTAGTTGCCGTTGTCGATCCCATTTTTATACAGAGCCAGAGCGACTGGCTTTTAGTATGTGTGATGAAAATTTTAATTTTCGTAGATGTCGGTCGCGACTGCCGTTAGTTTTGGAGTGACCGATACGATGTGTCTCGGTCGCACCTGCCGTTAGTTTTGAAGTGACCAATGCGATGTGTTTGCAAGTAAGTAGGAAAGTGAATTTTCATATATTTCTATCGCAGGTCCCGTTGTATACGACCCAATACTACCTCCACATCAACATATCAAATTTACTTACACTAGAAAAAGGTGATCATGCTAAAAACATACCAAAACCAAAGTCATTCCAAAACATATGAAATACCTGCAAATTAACTTTTCGATAGAAATGGCTTCCGCATTTGAAGGGATTTTTTCGTTGACAGAATGAAATTTTCAGATGAATTTTATGTTTCCATGTTTTATATTTTGGTTTTTGTTTTAAAAAACTAGTGGTTATTTTTTTATTTCACAAATTTCGGGGGGGGTTTCAACCCCCAAAACCCCCCCTGCGTTCGCCCCTGCTGAGGGTTATGTAAGTGTGATTATTGTGTATTTAAAACAATACTTTTTTATGCAAATACATTGCAGGATGCAGGAATCACCGTACGTCATCTAGAGGTTAAAATGCAGACGATGTTGAGGGCGTTCAAAAGCGCTAAGGACAACGCCAAGGCAACTGGTGCTGCGCCATGCAATCCTCTTTTTCATGAAGAAATGGAGGATATATTTGGTTATAAACCGATTCACTCAAAGAGTGAATCGCTGAATGTTGGCAGCCACATTTTTTTGAGTGTGAGTAGAATTATATTTTATTTATGAAATGCATTTTTTTTTTTTTTTTTTGTCAGGAGTAAATCTTCAAAAGACACTTAGTAGTATTCGATACCAAGTAGTGTGGGATTCTTACCCACTAAAAACTCCTCATAATCAGAACCAATCTATAACGATCGACAACAGATTTTTCTTTCTCAATAATATTATCTCTTTAAGGGAAGCTTAAACTTTTAATGCTTCCCATGACTTTTAGGCCATTAGCTCGTGTGGCTTGGTTCTTCTTAATCTCCGAACATTGCCTCTCGTATTTAATACGGACTCCATTTCAGAGTTGATATGACTATGCAGTCGCTGATTGTGTGATACAGCATGTTTTCTTACAACTTCTGTAGCCGTTTCTATTTGTAGGTCACGATGTAAATCGCTATTTCTTATATACCATGGTGCATTTACTATTCCACGAAGGACTTTGTTTTGGAACTTTTGGATGATTTCAGTATTTGTTTTCTTTGAACAGCCCCATAATTGGATTCCATAGGTCCAAACAGGTCTAAGTACTTGTTTATAAAGCATTATTTTATTTTCGACAGATAAGTCCGAATTTCTACCGAGTAACCAGTACATTTTTCTATATTTCAAGTTGAGCTCTTCCCTTTTCTTTTTGATATGCTCTTTCCATTTTAGCTTTGCATCCAAATTCATCCCAAGGTATTTGGCCGTATTGGCGTAGGGTACAGCTTGATTGTTGATGAATATTTGAACGTAGCTTAACTTTTTATTTGTAAAGTTTATATGTGCAGATTTAGCTTCATTGAGCTTGATACGCCATTTTTTGGTCCGATCACTAACGGTGCCGACGGCATTTTGCAATTTCTCAGCAGCCTTGACGACGCACTTACTGGATGCCAAAATTGCGGTATCATCCGCAAAAGTAGCCATAATGGTGTTGTTATCCACTGGAATATCCCTTGTATATAGCAAATACAGGGTAGGTCCTAGGACGCTTCCTTGTGGAACACCGGCTAGTATATTACATAGCTTTGAATATTCTTGATCATACCGTACTCTGAAGAGCCGGTTTGAGATATAAGATTTTAGTATTTCGTAGTACTGCCTGGGTAGGTCCCTTTGCAGTTTGTACGCTAGCCCCTCATGCCATACCTTGTCGAATGCTTGAGCAACATCTAAAAATATAGCCGAACATACTTGTTTTTCTTCTAATGCTTTTTCAACTGTATCCGTTATTCTATGAACTTGGTCTATCGTGGAATGTTTATTTCTAAATCCAAACTGATGATTTGGGATTAGATTTCTTTCTTCTATGACCTTGCTCAGTCTTTTCAGTAGCAATTTTTCAAAGACTTTTGCCATTATTGGTATAAGCGATATTGGTCTGTAAGACGTCACTTCTGTTGGTGGCTTACCTTGCTTTGGTATAACAATTACTTCAGCAATTTTCCAATGATGTGGGACATATTGGGTCTTTAGGCATGCATTTATTATGAATTGGAGTTTTATGAAGGCTTTTGATGGCATTTCTTTCATAACCTGAGCAGTTATTAGATCGTACCCAGGTGATTTTTTGTTCGATAGTTGATTTCGACACATACTTTTTATTTCTTTGAGTGTGACAATTGGTATGTCAACTTCATCGACTTTATCAATAAACTGTAAGCTGATTTCAGATGTATTTGCTGGGAATGGCTTAAAAACATTCGCAAGATGTTCTGCAAACAGGTTAGCTTTTTCTTTCGGATTTCCGATCCACTTCCCGTTTAGAGATTTAATTGGCGGGTTTTGTAACTGCGGTCTTTTCAGGCGCTTAGCTGCTTTCCAGAGCGAATAATCAGTTGAAGCATCAGTCGTTAAATTTTTCAGGAATCTACTTAATGAATCATTTTTAATTATTTTTTTTTGTTTTGCAGGAATCGGAGTCACCAGGCATCCTATCGCCCTCAACGCCGTCGCCCTCAATGCCGTCAACATCGTCTGCATTTTATTTTCCAGACGTTGTTGAAGCAGGTACTTCATCTGTTTCTTTAGAGTCAGATGGAGGAGCAGTCCACTTTCTACATCTCGAAACAGATGAAGTTCTTGCTTCAACAACGTCTGATGAATGTGATAGTCCGTCATTAGTACCAGCAGTTGCAAAAAATCTATCGCGATCGGAGTACTATAAAAAATTACTTAAGTGTCGCGAGGAGCAGAAGGCAGCTGCAGATAGGCGCTTCTGCCAACGAGATAAAGCGTTGCAACTAAAGGAGAAAGCGATGGCAGATAAAGCCGAACGTCATAGAGAGAAGATGGAAATGTTTAAAGACCTTTTCAATGTTTGAAAGTAAAAAATAAAGCTTGCCACCGTTTAAAATTATTTATTTGTTGGATTTTTCATGGTGTTTTTAGTTTTCATCGTAAAATGTTTTGTTGACAAAGGTAAGCGAATAGGGTATCTCGACGTGTTTGAGTAGGAATCGGTTCTGCATTTGGGTGGTTGATTTGCTCTGAGTTGTTTGCTCCTTGAAGAGAATCTTCGTGCGAAGTGTTGTTGTTAGAATTGATAATACACAAATTTTGTAAAACACAAGCGCTAACAACAATTTTTTTTACAGATTCCAAGTTTCGTTGCTCTGTAAATTTGTTGATTCTTCTGAATCGTCCTTTGAGTAAACCAAAAGTATTTTCTACAACCATTCGCGTAGACGAATGAATGTAGTTGAAACTTTTTTGGAGTTCACTTAATTGACCATAGTCCTTAAAAGGCGGCACAATCAAGCTTGAAGCAGCGTATGCGGAATCTCCCAAAAGATATGTGTTATGTGGAAACATCTGGTTGTAATGGCTTTGTGCAGCATGGAACAATTTTGATCTCCTTAGAACTCTACTGTCATGTAAAGAACCTGGTTTGCCACAGCATATATCGACAAATTTCTTGTCTGCATCAACAACAGCCTGCAAAACTATAGTGAAGTTTTGTTTTCGGTTGTAAAAGCACTCTTTGTTGCATTTAGGAGCGGCAATAGTGGTGCGGGGACATAAGGCCACGGGAAATAACCCCACTGATGGTTTTACTTCCCTCTATGTGGGAAATAAGCACACTTTCATGAAGTGGACTTAATTCCCATGCAAGGTGGGAAATAAGTCCCAAAATATCTGTGTGGTTTTATTTCCCATCAAGTTTGAAGAAATTTTAACCCATGAACAAAAAATCAAACTAACATTTAAGCATGTTTTTAATTTTATTATATATACAAATAATAATAATTAAATTGCAAGAAAAAATAGATAAATGATACCAAACTTAATCAACAAAATTATAAACATTTCGGATCAAAGGTATAAATATGAACAAAAACATTTCCATTATGCAATGACAAAAACTATTGGAAACTTAAATAATTCAAAACAACGAAAATATAAACCATGAAACCATGCCTATGAGTTCTACGAATTGTTTTTATATTAAAAAAAAGTTCTTCAAGAGCTTTAATTAAAATTGTGAAAAATAGGAACAAATAAAAAATTGATATTTAGTTTTTTAGTAGTTTATAAAACTATAATGTGAAATTCGCGTTACGGACTTTGGATTTTCTTTGCGTGCGACATTGTATTTTGTACCGGAGATAAAGCAAAAAGCGAAGCGGAAAAAAATTTTGGCCAGGGGAATATGGATTTGTGATGTGAAAATTGAAAATTCGCGCGATTTATTTGTTCCTATTTTTCACAATTTTAATTAAAGCTCTTGAAGAACTTTTTTTTAATATAAAAACAATTCGTAGAACTCATAGGCATGGTTTCATGGTTTATATTTTCGTTGTTTTGAATTATTTAAGTTTCCAATAGTTTTTGTCATTGCATAATGGAAATGTTTTTGTTCATATTTATAATAACCAGCGGTTGTTGACAAATTTGGTCGCTCTTCGAATTTCTTCATGTGAGTTTAATTCCCATAAGAAAGTGGACTTATTTCCCACCGGTCGTGGGAACTAGGTCCACTTCATCAAAGTGTGCTTATTTCTCACATAGTGGGAAGTAAAACCATCAGTGGGGTTTTTTCCCGTGGCCTTATGTCCCCGCACCGGCAATAGTTATGTGGGTGCAGTCAATCGCACCTATTATACCCGGTATTTTCTTTTTGGCTTCAAATTTTTGCCAGTTCTGATGAATCTCATCTCCTTGAGGCCACTTTATGTATTCGTGGCGTATGGAAACTAGCCAGTTGCTCACACGACCAACTGCAAACCATGCCGAAGACTTTGCAATTCCAAATAAATTTGCTATTTGTCTGAACGTCAGGCTATTGCTCACATACCATACATATAAATACATCTCTTTCTTGGCTTCCATTCTCTGCTTTCCTCCACGAACAATCTGGGTTGATGGGAAGAAATTTGACGTAGAATATCTTAAAAATAAATATTTTATGTGCACCACAAACATTGCTCACCTGTTAATTGTTCTAAAGTTGCTCGATTTAATCGGAAATGGGATTTGAAATCATCTTCGCTGTATAAATTTATAGTTTCCATAAAATTGGACACTTTTGCATGTTTTCCTGAACCCGCCGATGAAAAACTATCAGAACTCACAGATTCCGAGGATAAAGAACTATCTTCACTGCTTGACGACGAATCCATGAACCAAAGTAAGAACTAAGAGAAAATAATTGTTGAAATACAAGAAAAATATGAAACAATTTATCATCTTAACTTTTTTCGTTTTGTTATCCATTTTGCTTGATTGTATTTTAAGATTTGACATGAGAATTTTGACATAAGGTGCCAAGGGTACCAACTTTGAAAGTTAAAACTGAAAGTGACGTGCTAAATGAATATAAACCAAAAAATCGTTTTATTCTAAGTGAACATAAGTGCACATAGAAAATTTTCGATAAAACACGCCTAATATAACTGCGCCTCGTCTTTTTAATAATCTACCTGTAATTGTTAGATGTGAGAGAGTTCAAACCGTATTCCTCAAAAATATCAAACAATGGCTTTTTTTAATGAATTATAATGTTATTGAAAATTTACTTAATCCCCTAGAATGATCACTTTATTTAATACTGCCTTTCACTTGTTTTACTTTATTTTTTTTTTTTGCTTTACATTATTTGTTTTTGAAATTCTTGACTTATCGCTTCCCCATCGATAATGTATTCCATATAATTATTTCTAAATAGTACTTTCGTCACTTGTTTTTAACAATAGAATTGTACTTAACTGTTTCATTTCCCTAAAATGTTAAAGATTATTGAGCTGTGCCTTTTTAATACTTATTGATCTGTTTATCTGTTATACTTTGAGATTTTTTTTGGTATATGAAAAAAAAAAAAAAAAAAAACCACACACGCCTTTTTAGTTTTCCTTACGAGATCTTCCAAATGTTTCATCCTTTCACGTTGCCTTTGAAACTATGTATGCGAATGACAAGAAAGCAAAATTGTTTCTCATCAATGAGCTGACATTATTTAATGGGAAGACCCGTTACCAAAAACCAAAAAAATTTATACTTTGCCTTCCAGATCTGTAATGACAAAGGAAAGCAATTTATATACAAAAAAATATAATTTGACTTTTTCTCCGGTTTCAAATTGACTTGGCCTCATTTCACTTTCGCAAAGCGAAATAAGGCCAAATTATAGCATTTGGCTATATTTCCCCTTGAATGAGTTAATCTGTTTGGCATTATTTCACTTCAACAAAGTGTAATAATGCCAAACGTTAAAATTTGGCTTTATTTCACTTATAGCGAAATAAAGCAAAATCCCTCCATTTGGCCTTATTTCTCGGCACCAATGAAGCCAACGTGGCACTTTTCTTCTGTAAAAAAGCCATTGGTGGGAAATGGGGTTTCTCCGTCCAAATCACACATTGGCTGTTTACCTCGGTAATAAGACCGATACTCACATGCGGGGTGATAGTCTGGTGGACCGCACTAGACAAGATGATCAACTACAACAAGCTGGATAAAGTTCAAAGAACGGCTAGTCTGTGTATTAATGGCGCACTGAGGACAACCCCATCGGACGCCCTCAATGTACTACTAAATCTCACACCCCTAGATATCTTCAGCAAACAAGTCGCAGCTAGCTCAGCTACTCGACTCAGAGCTACATCACAGTGGACCAATAATCAAATCGGCCACACTACTATTCAAGATAACTTTAGATTCTTACCGAATCGATACGACTTCACCACCCCCAAGCTGGTGTTTGACAACAATTTCCAAGTAACCACACCTTCAAGAGAAGCTTGGGAAAATGGCACTCTTTTGGAAAATGAAGCTATACACTTTTACACCGATGGTTAAAAAACCAGCAAAGGAGTGGGAAGTGGAATCTACTCAGAAAAACTGAATATCAGTATTTTCTTCCGCCTACCCAATCATTGTAGTGTATTTCAAGCGGAAATTCTGGCGATTAAGGAGGTGCTGTCTTGGTTCAAAGAAAACGTCATATCCTCCACGGATATTCGAATCTTCTCGGACAGCCAAGCTGCCCTTTAATCTCTTGCCTCTGTCTCTACAAAATCCATCACGGTCCAAAATTGTCAGATGTCTCTGAGGGAGATGTCAAATCAGTTCAACATTCACCTTTCATGGGTGCCAGGGCACAGGGACATACCAGGCAACTGTATGGCAGACGAACTAGCCAAAAAGGGCACGACCACTTCCCTACGCTCAGATTGGAACAACATAGGTGCACCTATCGCTCCATGTAAACTCCTACTTAGACAAGACGCTTCGGGGATAACAAACACTAGATGGACTGAGAGCAACAACTGCCTTGCAACCAAAAAAGTTTGGCCGTGTGTAGACTCAAAACGATCGAAGAGTTTGTTAGCCCTGAGCCGCCTGTATCTAGGTTCTACCATAGGTGTTCTTACGGCACACTGTCTAATAGGGAGACACGCCAAAAGGCTTGGTGTGCTTTCCAATGATTTCGGCATAAGCTGCATGGACGAGGAGGAAGAAACCGTTCAACACCTTCTTTGCTCATGCCCTGCGCTACTTCATAGGAGTAAAACTCATCTCGGTGAATTCTTCTTCGATAATACTAGCGACTTAGCTTACATAGACCCTAAAAGTCTTTCGAAATACTTTAGAAGTTGACCGTGGTTCGGCTAGGAGGTGATTAACCGACTAGTCCCGTAATGGAAGATTAGTAAGTGATCAACTCGTTAATCTTACATCGGGTTTGTGAGAGCGACAAATTTTTTGTTTTCACGATAAATTTACGACAAGCTTACGACAGTTAATCCAATTAACAAACTATGAAAATTTTGAAGTGTTAGTGCTAACTTGACGGACATAGATTTTTGTGCTGTTTTCAACAATTCGTCTACAAATTGGGCACCGGGCATCCGAATCGGGTTGTTATTTTTTATATAGTTAAAGTAAGGAAATTTAAATACATTAAACCAAATAGGCGAGTGTATAATGTTTAATGTATTTAAATACCTTTCTAAAAATAATAATAGCAAAAAATTCGCGCGAAATTTTCGCTATTATTATTTTTTTAGCAAGGAAATTTAAATACATGAAACTAAATAGGAGAGTGTATAATGTTTAATGCATTTAAATTTCCCATAATAATATTATTATTTTTTCAGTAAGGAAAATTAACTACATTTAGCTAAATAGGTGACTGAATAATGTTTAATGTATTTAGATTTCCTAACGAATTTGTTGCTATTATTAATTTTTCAGTTAGGGAATTTAAATAGATTAAACATTATACAGTCACCTATTTAGTTTAATGTATTTGAATTTCCTTACTGAAAAAATAATAATAGCAAAAATTCGCGCGAATTGGTTGCTATTATTATTTTTTCAGTTAGAGAATTTAAATACATTAAACATTATACACTCGGATATTTAGTTAAATGTATTTAAATCTCCTTTCTGAAAAATTAATAATAGCAACAAATTCGCTCGAATTATTATTATTTTTTCAGAATGGAAATTTAATTACATTAAACACAATACACTCGCCTATTTAGTTTAATGTATTTAAATTTCCATTCTGAAAATTAATAGTAGCACCAAATTCGCGCGAATTTTTTGCTATTATTATTTTTCCAGTAAGGATTTTTAAATACATTAAACATTATGTTTAAAAATCTTGAACTCCGTTCACTACGACATTTGTATTTCTATAAAGTCTTAAAAATATTTTTTGAGAAATCCGGATATAACTCTTCTAGAGTATATGAAAATCGAAATTTGCGAGTTAATTCCAGACATCTTGTTGTTGTACCTGCCGTCAAGAAAGCACATTTTTCTCACTTTTATAATAGGCGTGTTTTATCGAAATTCTATATGCACTTATGTTCACTTCAGCAAAACATCGCTCATGGGAAAACAACAACTCCTTATGTCAATAGCCTAAGTGTACAAAAATATCGCAGTAAGCTAACTGCACAACAGGGATGGTTGGTAAATTTCTTTTTTGGAACCCAGAGGTTGGCAGTCTTTGGGTTGTGTTCGTTCATATTTCTGATTTTCGACAGCAGATTGAATAAGTCTGTTTCTTTACTTTTTGTGCACAGAAATTCACAATCTGTCATATTTTAAGGAGTGGTTGTAAAATTCTTTCAGAAACTCTCTGAAAGAGCGTAACTGTCTTAAAAGTAAAGAAACGCCTTGAACAAAACATTCGAAGCAACGCAACGCTTGGAAAAACGTCTGTCTGACAGTTGTGGTATTTGTTTTGGCTGTGCACGATTTCTGTCCACAGAAATTTTGGTGGCGGAAATTCGCAGGACGGGGAAATTTTTTTATTCTCTCGAGAGCACTCTCTTTTTTGTGCACTGCTACGAAAAATCGGAACGGGATTAGACTGACTTTCGCCGAATTTTGGTGCATTTCGTGCAAATTTTTAGTAAAGAAACACACCTTATGACTTCTGACCACAGAGGTGATACAAGAAGAGGCAAAACCACACACACACCACGGCATCTGTCCTCAAACTGACTTCACAAACACCACTTTATTTTCAGCTTTCAAAACCAGTTTGAATTCCGAAAATAAAGTGGTGTTAAGTTGGTGGTGGCAGGAGAAGCAATGGTTTTCCCTCTTGTTCTTTATTCTTCTAAGTTTTTGACTTATTTAATTCATTAGTCACTTACTAAGTTATGACTTAATGAGTTTTTAATTCACAAACTAGCAACTGAAATAAATACCTGCATCGAAATCTGAATCTTATTTCGATTCGATTATCCGATCCTAAAAATAAAAATGAATCTTATTGAACACAGCTATTGCGAAAAAAAATTAAAGTGACATTTGTTTGTTTACCTCGAAAGACAAAAAACTCGGCAAAGAAACTTGATGATAGCTAAAATTGCTCCTAAAATAAAATAAATTCACAATCAAGTCTAATAAATCTAAATAAATCTAAATAATATTTCTTCTTAAGTTGATCATCGTGTTTACTGTGTTCGATTTTTAAAAAACAGCCGAATACCTATCACAAGTTGATTGGACTAGGACAATGGAAAATAAAAGGTATGCATTTATAATCTTCTATTCTTCAGTTTATAATTTTAAATGTTTCTTATACTTAGAACTAAAAGGCGGTGCTGGACACAGCATGAGACAAAAGGTCTTTTAAAGTTCTACGCTGCGAGGAAGGCAGAGTTTGTTTATCCTCGGAAGAGGCGCTGCGCTTTTGAACATGTCAAAGAAGACATGCTCTCTGAGGGTTATGTAAGTGTGATTATTGTGTATTTAAAACAATACGTTTTTATGCAAATACATTGCAGGATGCAGGAATCACCGTACGTCATCTAGAGGTTAAAATGCAGACGATGTTGAGGGCGTTCAAAAGCGCTAAGGACAACGCCAAGGCAACTGGTGCTGCGCCATGCAATCCTCTTTTTCATGAAGAAATGGAGGATATATTTGGTTATAAACCGATTCACTCAAAGAGTGAATCGCTGAATGTTGGCAGCCACATTTTTTTGAGTGTGAGTAGAATTATATTTTATTTATGAAATGCATTGACAATTTTTTTGTTTTGCAGGAATCGGAGTCACCAGGCATCCTATCGCCCTCAACGCCGTCGCCCTCAATGCCGTCAACATCATCTGCATTTTATTTTCCAGACGTTGTTGAAGCAGGTACTTCATCTGTTTCTTTAGAGTCAGATGGAGGAGCAATCCACTTTCTACATCTCGAAACAGATGAAGTTCTTGCTTCAACAACGTCTGATGAATGTTATAGTCCGTCATTAGTACCAGCAGTTGCAAAAAATCTATCGCGATCGGAGTACTATAAAAAATTACTTAAGTGTCGCAAGGAGCAGAAGGCAGCTGCAGATAGGCGCTTCTGCCAACGAGATAAAGCGTTGCAACTAAAGGAGAAAGCGATGGCAGATAAAGCCGAACGTCATAGAGAGAAGATGGAAATGTTTAAAGACCTTTTCAATGTTTGAAAGTAAAAAATAAAGCTTGCCACCGTTTAAAATTATTTATTTGTTGGATTTTTCATGGTGTTTTTAGTTTTCATCGTAAAATGTTTTGTTGACAAAGGTAAGCGAATAGGGTATCTCGACGTGTTTGAGTAGGAATCGGTTCTGCATTTGGGTGGTTGATTTGCTCTGAGTTGTTTGCTCCTTGAAGAGAATCTTCGTGCGAAGTGTTGTTGTTAGAATTGATAATACACAAATTTTGTAAAACACAAGCGCTAACAACAATTTTTTTTACAGATTCCAAGTTTCGTTGCTCTGTAAATTTGTTGATTCTTCTGAATCGTCCTTTGAGTAAACCAAAAGTATTTTCTACAACCATTCGCGTAGACGAATGAATGTAGTTGAAACTTTTTTGGAGTTCACTTAATTGACCATAGTCCTTAAAAGGCGGCACAATCCAGCTTGAAGCAGCGTATGCGGAATCTCCCAAAAGATATGTGTTATGTGGAAACATCTGGTTGTAATGGCTTTGTGCAGCATGGAACAATTTTGATCTCCTTAGAACTCTACTGTCATGTAAAGAACCTGGTTCGCCACAGCATATATCGACAAATTTCTTGTCTGCATCAACAACAGCCTGCAAAACTATAGTTAAGTTTTGTTTTTTCGGTTGTAAAAGCACTCTTTGTTGCATTTAGGAGCGGCAATAGTTATGTGGGTGCAGTCAATCGCACCTATTATACCCGGTATTTTCTTTTTGGCTTCAAATTTTTGCCAGTTCTGATGAATCTCATCTCCTTGAGGCCACTTTATGTATTCGTGGCTTATGGAAACTAGCCAGTTGCTCACACGACCAACTGCAAACCATGCCGAAGACTTTGCAATTCCAAATAAATTTGCTATTTGTCTGAACGTCAGGCTATTGCCCACATACCATACATATAAATACATCTCTTTCTTGGCTTCCATTCTCTGCTTTCCTCCACGAACAATCTGGGTTGATGGGAAGAAATTTGACGTAGAATATCTTAAAAATAAATATTTTATGTGCACCACAAACATTGCTCACCTGTTAATTGTTCTAAAGTTGCTCGATTTAATCGGAAATGGGATTTGAAATCATCTTCGCTGTATAAATTTATAGTTTCCATAAAATTGGACACTTTTGCATGTTTTCCTGAACCCGCCGATGAAAAACTATCAGAACTCACAGATTCCGAGGATAAAGAACTATCTTCACTGCTTGACGACGAATCCATGAACCAAAGTAAGAACTAAGAGAAAATAATTGTTGAAATACATGAAAAGTATGAAACAATTTATCATCTTAACTTTTTTCGTTTTGTTATCCATTTTGCTTGATTGTATTTTAAGATTTGACATGAGAATTTTGACATAAGGTGCCAAGGGTACCAACTTTGAAAGTTAAAACTGAGAGTGACGTGCTAAATGAATATAAACCAAAAAATCGTTTTATTCTAAGTGAACATAAGTGCACATAGAAAATTTTCGATAAAACACGCCTAATATAACTGCGCCTCGTCTTTTTAATAATCTACTTGTAATTGTTAGATGTGAGAGAGTTAAAACCGTATTCCTCAAAAATATCAAACAATGGCTTTTTTTAATGAATTATAATGTTATTGAAAATTTACTTAATCCCCTAGAATGATCACTTTATTTAATACTGCCTTTCACTTGTTTTACTTTATTTTTTTTTTTTTGCTTTACATTATTTGTTTTTGAAATTCTTGACTTATCGCTTCCCCATCGATAATGTATTCCATATAATTATTTCTAAATAGTACTTTCGTCACTTGTTTTTAACAATAGAATTGTACTTAACTGTTTCATTTCCCTAAAATGTTAAAGATTATTGAGCTGTGCCTTTTTAATACTTATTGATCTGTTTATCTGTTATACTTTGAGATTTTTTTTGGTATATGAAAAAAAAAAAAAAAAAAACCACACACGCCTTTTTAGTTTTCCTTACGAGATCTTCCAAATGTTTCATCCTTTCACGTTGCCTTTGAAACTATGTATGCGAATGACAAGAAAGCAAAATTGTTTCTCATCAATGAGCTCACATTATTTAATGGGAAGACCCGTTACCAAAAACCAAAAAAATTTATACTTTGCCTACCAGATCTGTAATGACAAAGGAAAGCAATTTATATACAAAAAAATATAATTTGACTTTTTCTCCGGTTTCAAATTGGCTTGGCCTTATTTCACTTTCGCAAAGCGAAATAAGGCCAAATTATAGCATTTGGCTATATTTCCCCTTGAATGAGTTAATCTGTTTGGCACTATTTCACTTCAACAAAGTGTAATAATGCCAAACGTTAAAATTTGGCTTTATTTCACTTATAGCGAAATAAAGCAAAATCCCTCCATTTGGCCTTATTTCTCGGCACCAATGAAGCCAACGTGGCACTCTTCTCCTGTAAAAAAGCCATTGGTGGGAAATGGGGTTTCTCCGTCCAAATCACACATTGGCTGTTTACCTCGGTAATAAGACCGATACTCACATGCGGGGTGATAGTCTGGTGGACCGCACTAGACAAGATGATCAACTACAACAAGCTGGATAAAGTTCAAAGAACGGCTAGTCTGTGTATTAATGGCGCACTGAGGACAACCCCATCGGACGCCCTCAATGTACTACTAAATCTCACACCCCTAGATATCTTCAGCAAACAAGTCGCAGCTAGCTCAGCTACTCGACTCAGAGCTACATCACAGTCGACCAATAATCAAATCGGCCACACTACCATTCTAGATAACCTTAGATTCTTACCGAATCGATCCGACTTCACCACCCCGAAGTTGGTGTTTGACAACAATTTCCAAGTAACCACACATTCTAGAGAAGCTTGGGAAAATGGCACTCTTTTTGGAAAATGAAGCTATACACTTTTACACCGATGGTTAAAAAACCAGCAAAGGAGTGGGAAGTGGAATCTACTCAGAAAAACTGAATCTCAGTCTTTTCTTCCGCCTACCCGATCATTGTAGTGTGTTTCAAGCGGAAATTCTGGCGATTAAGGAGGTGCTGTCTTGGTTCAAAGAAAACGTCATATCCTCCACGGATACTCGAATCTTCTCGGACAGCCAAGCTGCCCTTTAATCTCTTGCCTCTGTCTACAAAATCCATCACGGTCCAAAATTGTCAGATGTCTCTGAGGGAGATGTCAAATCAGTTCAACATTCACCTTTCATGGGTGCCAGAGCACAGGGACATACCAGGCAACTGTATGGCAGACGAACTAGCCAAAAAGGGCACGACCACTTCCCTACGCTCAGATTGGAACAACATAGGTGCACCTATCGCTCCATGTAAACTCCTACTTAGACAAGACGCTTCGGGGATAACAAACACTAGATGGACTGAGAGCAACAACTGCCTTTCAACCAAAAAAGTTTGGCCGTGTGTAGACTCAAAACGATCGAAGAGTTTGTAAGCCCTGAACCGCCTGTATCTAGGTTCTACCATAGGTGTTCTTACGGCACACTGTCTAATAGGGAGACACTCCAAAAGGCTTGGTGTGCTTTCCAATGATTTCGGCATAAGCTGCATGAACGAGGAGGAGGAAGAAACCGTTCAACACCTTCTTTGCTCATGCCCTGCACTACTTCATAGGAGGAAAACTCATCTCGGTGAATTCTTCTTCGATGATACTAGCGACTTAGCTTACATAGACCCTAAAAGTCTTTCGAAATACTTTAGAAGTTGACCGTGGTTCGGCTAGAAGGTGATTAACCGACTAGTCCCGTAATGGAAGATTAGTAAGTGATCAACTCGTTAATCTTACATCAGGCTTCTGAGATCAGTAGGTGATTAACTTGCTGATCTCTGTGGTATCAGAATGGGCCCTTGCGCCCTAAGTGTGTCAGCCAATGTACTCATTGGCTCCAGCCACTTCCACCTAACCTAACCAAACCTAACCGGATCTGGCTACAATTTATAAGGTTTTCATTCGCCCAAAGCTGGAGTATAACTCCCATATCTGGTCAGGTGCTCCTCAAACATCTTTGCACCTACTTGAGGTAGGTAGTCATAACCCCTTGACGTGTGCGCTACTTATAAAAAAAAAAAATTAATTAAAAATCTTCAAGTTGGAGCCTTGAGTGAGATTTTTCTTTTTATATCAAAATCCTGGCAAGTCCACTCGAGTGTCAGATTTAGAAGGGAAATGATTGAGATACCAGAAGCATCGTGGCTACAAAATAATCTATGTAAATTTGTTTCGTCAACTACCTTGACGAAACTTTTGTCGCTAGTAGTGAATGGACGCGTTCACGTTAAATGTTGCTGCGTTTCACTTACTGGTTTTGTCTTCGGTCTTTTTGTGTTGCCATAATTTTATGGCTAAATATTTCAACTACTTTTTTTTAAATGTAGATTCACTGCAAGTCGAACTAATTTTTTGAATCAGATTGTGCAGAATGAGTTCTGGCCTTCCATACAACATTCTCAAAGTTTCCATCACACGCCGCATGCAGTTTTGCTGGATAATCAGACTTTTCACTGAATCCAGTGCATCATCTTTCAGAGCTCGCTGCAATCGTAAAAAGTTCACTTCATCATGCAAACTACCAAGTTCTGTGCTTCCATTGAAGCTAGCAATGAACAAGGGCCATTCTGAAGGATTTCCATCAAAAGTTGGCATATCACGGGATAAATGACGCGCAGCTAAATGATTTTTATTAAAAAAAATATTTGAGGGCGTACGCTGTTGAGTATCGTAAAGGTTGAGCAACGAAAAAGCTTGTCCAAGAGGTGTTGACTGAGCTTGGTTTAAGGGTTGCGGTCGTGAGAAGTTTACAGCTGGTAGATTTTCTCTAAGTCCGGATGATGTTGCTATCGAACGTTGTTGGTGGTTGGCAGAATTTGATGTGATGGCGCAGCACCATTAGTTGATTGATTGTTCATTTCGCGGTTGAGCTGTTGAATAGATTTGTTCTCTCGCACCAGCACCCAACGTTGACACGCCTGTTGAAAATTTGATGACATTAAGTCAGGTTTATTTATATCATCTCCGATATTCCTGACATCCACTTATTTAAATTAATAGGGAAAGAAAAAAAAAATGTGCTGCTGTTGATAAAAAAAACACTTTCAAGCTATGTTTCCGCTGGAGGCTTGTCGACTGCTCCCGTTGCGGATTCTGTTGACCTCTCATTGTCCGTTACACAAGATGTGTTGGTCATTGCTGGCTGTGTTTCAATGTCAACGGATAATAATATTGCTACGATTGATGCTGTCATTAATAGTGCTCATGCTGCTAACACGATTGTTTCTGATGCTGCATTAAATACTAGAGCTATGGTTAAACGTTATAATAATCATATAGTTGTTGTAGGTAACAACAAAGAGGCATGCGATGATATTGAAGTTGTAGGCAAATTGAAATGGTTTCATTTGTCAAGCTTTAAACCAACAACAACTCATGACGCAATTATTGCGTACATCGCATTGAAACTTCACATCGATACTTCTAAATTTTTTTGCTTCAGGTTGATTAAGAATGGCGATGCGGTTGAGAAGCTTCGTTCTGTGAACTTCAAGGTAGGAATACCTTTTGAGTATTCTGACTACATTTTAAAACCAGACTTATGGCCTGCTGGTGTTAGTGTTAGGTTTTTCACTTTACATAAAAAAAAAAAACATATTTACCCTAGTGTAGTAACCTTCGCCGATGTCGAATTAATCATTGACAGAAACCCAATTAATCTACGCCACTGGCAACTGCAATAATATGAGTATAAGAGAAAGTCTAACACTCGTCTGCACTCTGTAGTGAATTTAAATGAAAATGCAAGTCAGTCTTTCTCCATCTCTTTAGCTGTCGTGTGCGGTTGCGTATAGGGCTCAGTAAAGTAATTTAATTTGTAGATACAAGTTTCTTGGATTTTATATTATAAGTAATAAATATATTATCAGTAAATACGAGACGTTTATTATTACGAATAATCCCCCGCACCGCACACAAAGAGACCTCAGGGTTTCTACATTGGTGACCCCGATAGAGAGAACAAAGACGATTTCGATGAAAGCTGCATGAGATTTTGGCCGACATAAGACAGCAAAGAGGAGACGACCGCTGGGTAGTAAGCAATTGAGAATTTGCTCATGCTCAGGCAAATCCACAAAATTACATCAGAATCGCTACAAAGTGTAGGTGCAAGCCCATAGTCTACAACCACGAGGCTAAGGAATCGAACGGCTGATGACAACGTCACTGCCGTTGAATTGCAACGGAACGTCTTCAAATACCGTATGAACTACCGCACGATTGCTAACGTCAGACTGTAACAACAGGATCAGTTATTCGAGCCCCGAGTTTGGACGTCACATGGATTCATGTAATGTACATCACATGTTACGTTGTTAATTGCATGCACGTGATTTTATTAATCAAACTTACGTAGCTCTATTCGAGGCAACATAATTTACATAATTTTCTTTTGCTTCTAATTGCCGCCTGCACAATTAAATTTAAAATTTTTTTTTTTTTTATAAATACATTTTAGTTTAATATATTATCACAGTTAAATTTTCAAAATAGTAGCAATTAATTGTAAGCCAAACACGACAGAAAAGTTTTTTATCAAAGATTATATGAGCAACACTGCGGATGAGTGCATGACTTTCTTAAAGTGCTTATATATTGAAAATTTTGCTTGTTCTAGTGCCTAGGGATTTTTCTTTAAAAATAAGAGTTAGTGTTTAAAAAAAATGGATGAGAAAGAATCGACAGCGGCGGTGGATTCTGCAGATCCTCGTGGCCCATCAGGATCGCAAGAACAATACCTACCACCACCAACGGTTAATGCTGGACAACAGCATCTCTCGGGGGATCAATGGTACAGTAATGTTTACGAAGTATCCTCTGTTAAACTGCCTAGTTTTTGGGAGAAAGCTCCAGCCGCCTGGTTCATTGCTGTCGAAGCGCAGTTTTCAACCAAAAAAATTACGAAAGATGAGACAAAGTACTCGTATGTACTAGCTTCGCTTCCGATTGATGCAATCAATAACATTATAGACATATTAAACAATCCACCACAAACAAATAAGTATGCAAATTTGAAAGAGCTGCTCATCAAGAGACATTCACTTTCAGAACAACGAAGGTTAGAGCAACTTTTGTCCGCGGAAAATTTAGGCGACCGAAAGCCATCAGATTTATATCGACACATGGTGTCCACAGCCGGTAATATCTCGTTGCTGTGTGAAGACTTAATAAAGTCTCTTTGGGAAAGAAAACTTCCGTCACAGATTAGCATCCCACTTGCCGTAACTATAGAGCAGCCTTTTCAAACTAGGTTAGATTTAGCTGATAAAATTTGGGAAACAACGCAAACTTTCAACGTAGGGTCGATTCGGCAACTCGATAATAGTCGTGTTCCAAAAAACTCTTCCAGCGTAGAAGAGAGATTAATGAAAGAAATAGATGAGATAAAATCATCCCTTAGGAAGCTTTCATTTCGCGATAGAGGACGCTCACCGCATCAATCCACAAGTATTAGAAACAACAAAAGATTCAATCGAAGTCCTAGCAACCAACGACTGTGTTGGTTTCATCGCGTACACGGAGGAAATGCTAGAAACTGCAGGCCCCCATGTGCTTTCAATAGCAAAACCTCAAATGAAAAAAACTAAATAATCCTAGCGTTTCGTCGGCGGTCGCTAGGCATTCAAATTTTCGCCGTCTTTTCGTTAACTGTAAAATTAATAAAATAGATTTTCTAATAGATACCGGTGCTGAGGTATCGGTCGTGCCTTATAATTTGTTTAAAACGAATAGTACTTGTCCTTCACATCAACAGCTTACCGCAGCGAACGGGTCCTGTATCACAACTTACGGATCTATGCTATTGAATCTCGACTTGGGTTTGCGACGCAAATTCACATTTCCGTTTATAATAGCCGCAGTTACAAAACCAATCATAGGAGCCAATTTTCTAGGTCATTTCAATTTATTGGTAGATATCAATAGACGTACTCTTATCGACTCGCTTACGAATCTAGTTCACGTAGCAAGCCTGGCTTCAAATAAGTTCGAAATTATTTCTCCTCGTGTGGCTATTGTTGATGATGAATTTGGAAGTCTGCTCAAAGCGTTCCCCTCGTTGACAAGTACCCCAAATTACAACCTTCCGGTGAAGCACAGGGTAGTACACCACATCTTGACTTCTGGGCATCTACCAGTTTCTCGGCCTAGGCGGCTAGATAAGGTTAAGTTCAAAATGGCAAAGGGAGAATTCGATCATATGATACAACTAGGTATATGTCGTCCGTCGTCTTCTCCTACCTGCTCACCCTTACACATGGTAGCGAAAAAAGATCCAGATGACTGGCGTCCCTGTGGTGACTACCGCGGCATTAATTGTGTGACAGTCCCGGATAGATACCCGATAGCACACCTTCATAGTTTTTCGGAAAACTTGCGAGGGTGCACGATATTTTCCAAAATAGACTTATCTCGGGCATACAATCAAATACCCGTCGCAGAGGAGGACATTTTTAAAACCGCGATAACCACACCCTTTGGAACGTTTGAGTTCACTAGAATGCCGTTTGGCCTAAGGAACGCAGCTCAAACATTCCAAAGATTTATGAACGAAGTAGTACAAGGCCTCGATTTTTGTTTCGTGTACATTGACGATGTGCTTATAGCAAGCACCAGTCGTCAAGAACATTTAAAACACCTGAAGTTGTTGTTTGAGCGCTTAGCAGAATATGGTTTGACAGTTAAGGCCTCGAAGTGTGAGTTCGGAAAAACGCGTCTTGAATTTTTAGGTCACAGCATTACGGAAGCAGGAATTGAACCGTCAGAGGTTCGTATAGATGCAATCAAGAATTTCCCGGAGCCGCGGTCGTTAAAACAGATTCAACGTTTTGTCGGTATGATAAATTTTTATCATAGATTTATCCCGAATCTTGCCGACCTCCTTGCACCTATTCACACACAAGTGAAACTGTTGAGTAACAATAAAAGGAAAACAGTATTTTCCTGGCCAACCGTGTGCTCAAATGCGTTTGTAAAGGCGAAAAAGGCTCTAACAGGTGCAACAATACTTGTTCACCCGAGTGAAAGCTCTCCAACTCGCCTCACAGTTGATGCATCTAACGTTGCCATTGGATCAGTTCTCGAGCAGTTTATCGACAACGTATGGCAACCTATAGGATTCCATTCAAAAAAGTTAAACCCTGCAGAAACCAAATACTCAGCTTTTGACAGAGAACTTTTGGCTATATACCTTTCTATCCGCCATTTTCAATACTTTTTGGAAGGGCGCGAGTTTATCGTTTATACTGACCATAAGCCTTTGACTACAGTTTTAGCGAGTAAATCCATACGAAGTCCAAGGCAGACACGCCATCTAGACTGGATATGTCAATATACAAATGATATTAGGTATATTAAAGGAAGAGACAATTGTGTTGCAGACTTTCTTTCAAGACCAGAAGAAAGTACGATAAGTAAGAACCATTTGTCCGACTCATTCGTTTTTTCACCTGAGGCCGTGGCAAGGGCGCAGTTAGTAGACGAGGAACTAGAATCTCTGTTAACACGCAGAACAAATTCCTTCAAACTTGAAACCATAGTTTTTCCCGATGTAAAAGAGCCGATATGGTGTGAAACTTCCAATAATCGAAATAGACCTTACATCCCCAGCGACTTAAGATATGCAGTATTTTCGAGTCTACATAGACTGTCTCATCCAGGGGTTCGTGCATCTAGGAAAATGCTAACTGAACGATACTTTTGGCCAGGGATGAATGCGGATGTAAAAAAATTCGTACTTTCATGTATTCACTGCCAACGTTCAAAAATATACCGGCATACCAAATCCCCCATAGGTATTTTTGATACCCCAAGCGATCGTTTCGAACATCTGCACATGGACGTAGTAGGACCCCTTGATGTTTCAAATGGATACACATTTATCCTTACGATAGTGGATAGGTTTAGTCGATGGCCAGAGGCATATCCTATAAGGGATCAGAGTGCCGCGACAATAGCGAAAACTTTCATTTCCCAATATGTAAGCCGTTTTGGCGTTCCTGCAAGATTAACAACAGACCAAGGAACACCATTTCAATCAAAGTTATTTTCAGAGTTGTCAAAAATGTTAGGAATTCACAGAATTAAGACCACAGCCTATCATCCTCAGGCTAATGGAATAGTGGAAAGATTCCATCGCGTTCTTAAAGGCTCAATCAGGTGCAAAGGAGATACCAGTAACTGGAGCGAAGATTTACCTCTAATTCTTTTAGGCATACGTTCTGCTTATAAGGCGGATATTAATTGCTCTTCGGCAGAGCTGGTTTACGGGCAGCCTTTGCGCCTGCCAACAGATTTTTTCTCTACCGAAAACCCTTCTACCAAACTAGGTGATGAAAATTTACCCATTTTCGTGTCAAAATTTAGGGAAAATATGAATTCTCTTCGTCCTAAGGAAACTCGATATAAAGATTCCGAAATATACGTTCCGAAATCCTTGCAGGACTGCGATCAGGTTTTCGTTCGCTCACCACCAAATATGTCAGGTCTCAAGGCCCCTTACCAAGGCCCTTATAAGGTTATTAAAAAGTTAAGAAAATATTACATTGTAGAAATAAAAGGAAAAAATGTAAGCGTTTCATTAGATCGTTTAAAAGCAGCGTTTTCAATAGAAGCATACAATAAAACGGATGACAAAAGGAAGCAAGTCAATTTTCGAAAATAAAAAAAAAAAGTAAAAAAAAAATAATTGAAGTTTAATGAAATAAAACCAGTTTCAAGTGGATACGATTATTTTGTCTCATCTTTGGTAAACAGTATCGCTTTCAGCTGGAAGGGGGTGATGTAGTAACCTTCGCCGATGTCGAATTAATCATTGACAGAAACCCAATTAATCTACGCCACTGGCAACTGCAATAATATGAGTATAAGAGAAAGTCTAACACTCGTCTGCACTCTGTAGTGAATTTAAATGAAAATGCAAGTCAGTCTTTCTCCATCTCTTTAGCTGTCGTGTGCGGTTGCGTATAGGGCTCAGTAAAGTAATTTAATTTGTAGATACAAGTTTCTTGGATTTTATATTATAAGTAATAAATATATTATCAGTAAATACGAGACGTTTATTATTACGAATAATCCCCCGCACCGCACACAAAGAGACCTCAGGGTTTCTACACTAGATGGCCGGAACCAGACTTAAACCAAAATGAAGACTGCCAATTCCGTGTTCCTGCTGATGGCCAATCCATTTCTATTGCTGCTGATAATGTTCCTCTTCATGTCAATAAATATTCACTTGTACAAGAATCGACGATTTGTTCGTATATTTTTCATCTTGTGAATATGATATTGTTACAGTAACTGAAACCTGGCTGACTGTGAATCATCATAGCTCCGAATTATTTGATTGTCTTCAATATAATATGTATTCAGGAAGGATCGTTGCTGTCTTACTACTGGCTTTAAAAGAGGTGGTGGTGTACTTACTGCTATTCGTTCAACATATCCATGTGAACAAATTAATTTGAATTCATCCTGTAATTCATATTCAAACTTTGATGTCGATCAACTTATTGTAAAGGTTAATTTGGATTCCAACATTCAATTATTTATTATCAATAGTTATTTCCCTTCTGGGTGTTCCTTTGAGCTTTACAAAATTCATTTAGATAATTGTACATCAATATTTGAAAATCTCACTGACTCACAACATGTTATTTATGTAGGTGATTTTAATTTAGGTAATATTAAGTGGAAGCTTGATTGCGATGACTTGTGTTTAATACCTTATAATGTTATAACTGAAACTGAATCTTTAGTCGTTGATTTTTTTGCCAAGTTTAATTGTATACAGGTTAATGGTTTTTATGCCATATATCCATATACATTGAAAGCGTTACTTGTCTCTTAAATCAGATCTAATTTAGAATACCTACTGTTCAACGGTATGGAATCCGTTTTATAATATTCATTCCATTAGAATTGAAAGAATCCAAAAGCATTTTACTAGGTTTCTAATTTACAAGCTGAATTGGAATTTTGTAATGCCTTCTTATACAACTAGATGTTTCTTAATAGGTTTGCAAAGCCTTGAATCTCGTCGAAAGTATTACTCTTTTATGCTCATAAGAGACTTAATACATTTTCACATTGATTGTCCCTTGGCCGCCTCTGCTAAGCTGCTAAGCGGGTTTGAATATTCCATCTCGCCTACTTCGTGAACGACGTCCATTTTCTGAGCTATTTCATCGCTGTAATTATGGTCTTAATGAGCCAGTTGCCCGTTGCATTAAAGAAGAAAATTCAATATCTTTATCTGTTGACTTTTATATCAACTGCTCGAGAGAAGCCTTCAAAAATAATCTGTTGATTTTATTATGAGCAATTTGTTATTAATTTTTAACTTATTTTATTAAACCTTTGTTATTTTAATTATATTACATTCCTTAGTCTGTTGTGAGATCTTATTGTTCTCTGTAGATGAATAAATAAATAAATAAATAAATAAAAATTTTCTATTGAAGCCTTTTTGTTTAAGGTCAGCTGATGAACTGGTGCTTCGTCTTCTTCGCCCGAAGAATCAGCGATCTGACTCATAATTAGGTACTTTTTGTTGAGGTACTCGGTCTCTCGTTTTTCCCTCAGTTGTGTTTCCTCTTCAATTTCTTTGCAGCTTATTTAATAAAAGTTTAGAGGACCTTGAACTGGTGGAACTTTTAGAGTCTGGAATGTAGCTTAGCTTCTGCTTAGTGCCGGTAGAGCTTATACGCATGGCAGCAACTTCGGCCGCACTGTACGCACAAGCTGTCACACCATTAGGCATTTGCGAATGAGCTGGTAGTATTGAGGACGTTTGAACAAACGCTGACTTCCTTGGTCGTACTGCTGTAGTATGGCACAAGCCACAAGCTGTATCATTTTCATCATTGGGCAATTGGGCAGTAGCATCCGAAAACATTGAAGGTATTTGGACACACGGAGCTCTTCTTGGCCCTGCTGATGACTGATGTGTGGACGTGTTGAATGTGGTGGTAAAGTTTCCACGATTGGCAGCATCTTCTTGATGCCTTTGATGCGTAAGTGTGGAGTATACTATAATGCACTATAAATTGTTCTGGTCTGGCAGCAAATTCGGCTGCCGTTGAACCGGATAGCTCATTATTGTCTGGTGCAAGGGTAGCACTATTAATTTGGCGATGTATATTGGCCTCGTTATTGACTTACCTCGCAGCAGGACACCGCATCTGTTGCTCCTAAAAAACTAACTAAATACCTACTCTTAACTGTGCAGTCATGGCATAAGTAACTTTTGTTCTGAATACTTAAGTTGACTCCGGCACATCCAAAGTGATTCCATTAGTTACATTGGTCGCACTGGACCATATCATTTACAATGTCGGGTTCCTCACAGCTGCAACAATTGCATTTATCAGTATGGTCGAAGTTTTGAGTTGGCGTTCTCGACATCTAAGGCAGCTTAGCCATATGTTTTTAAAATGTTGCGGACGTTTGCGTCGCAACTTCGACTTTAAATGATTTACTAATTCAGTTTCTTAAGTTACAATTTCATAACTATTCTACTTACATAGTCTTGTTCCACATTACATTGCAATTATAAAAAGAAAACTATATACATATATATATATAGAAAAGGACTGCCTCGTGTCGAGGTTGGCATAAAAAAGGAAGACGCCGGAAAAGAGTTTTTTTGACGTTTAGTTGACTTTAATATTAAGAGGCTCCACTCGGTGGTGAGGACGCGGGACTACTTCTTATTCTGCATTCCCTGTCTAAGCAATAATAATCTTTCAAAATGTTTATTTAGTCTAAATTAAATACAATTCGCTACGTTCAAGATCGTCGCAAGTTATGTCGCTTCCACAACCGGTGTCGGAGTTGGTAAGACTCTAGGTTTGAACCTTTCTCAAACAGCATCATTATAACCTTCGCGGTTCCTTTCTATTTCAATGGCAAAGAATTGCACACGAGCAACAAGCAATGAGTTTTCAGGTGAGAATTCCTTTGAAGGCTACGACTTTAGGAGAGTTCCATATGAGAAGTCCTCTAGTTGGATGAATTTTCCATGGCTTTCATAGCCCACATTTCGTCGACAAGGCCATTGTTCTACAAGCGTATTCTAATTCAACTTACCATTGCTAAAGTATTTGATTGATTAACTTTCAAGAGCACGTGCTTGGGGTATATTTATGTTTTGTCTTTGTCGATATACAATACCAACACTAAAAGGTTATTAAAAACTATTGAACAGTAGTCCTACGACTTAGATATTATTTGTTCTATTAAAACTAGGATTTTAGATAATTTATTTGCAACTGAAAATAAAAAAAATTCCTCCCACATCGTACAGAAGCTATGAAATGTCAAAAATATAAAATGTTCAAGCATTTCTGCTCATAGAAATTTCTTCGGTTAGAATGTGCAGTATGGGGAAATTGTATACTCTCTCACGGAGAAAGTTTTCTGTCAAAACTAAGTTGTTTTTAAAATACTCGATTAAAACGTGTGGTATAATGTGGATGAATGTGTTTGAATATGCGGTTATGGGTGCGTACTCGAACGCTACTATTGATCGAGACTGTACAGGTACACACGTTCGTTTGATAACAAGGTGCGTTTTTTTTCTGTCATCTGTGTTTGCAGTTCTTTGCGGTATGGCTAAAGGGATTGTTTGAAATTTAACTTAATGTTTCATGTTGAAGCTTCAACGCTATTTATTTACATTCAATTTAATGTTCAAGTTACATTTTATTTATGTAAAACAATGTGTTCACTACCCTATGTAGTTGTTCTTTATTTTTGCATCTCAGAGACTTAAGCGGTACTGAACTTAGAGCAAGCTCATTTGTACACACTTATCTACGCTCTTCATCATTAATGCAAGTGTTAGGTTAGGTTAGGTTAAAATGGCTGTCAGGAAAACAACTGACACACTTAGACCAGTATTAGGTCCATTGTGATACCATAAGAAATTAAGCGTGGAAGAACCACACTTAACAAAACCATTTGGAGCTTTTGATAAAGCGAAAGAGATGCAGGATATCTGTGTTTGCCAGATCATTTAGATCATCGAAGAAATATTTTCCTAGATGCGTTTTTCTTTTGAAGGAGAGTGCAGGACATGAGCAGAGGAGGTGTTGAATAGTCTCTTCCTCCTCCTCATCTAGGCAACTTCTGCAGAAGTCATTAGAGGGAACGCCGAGTCTTATGGCGTGTCTTCCTATCAGACAATGTCCGGTGATGACATTGATTACGGAGCTAAAGTGCAATCTGGTTATGGATAGCAAATGTCTTGTGCGTTTTGGATCTAGTCCTGGCCATAACTGTTTTGTTGCCACACACGTGGTGATACTGTTCCACCAATGATTTGTTCTATCCATTGCCTCTTGCTTTAGCATAAGTTTACATGTAGCGATTGGTATACCAATATTCAACCTGCTGGTTGAGAGCGGTAGAACGGTTCCTTTTCTGGCGAGTTCATCGGCTTTGCAATTTCCCATGATATCTCTGTGCCCCGGCACCCAAAGAAGGTGAATATTGAACTGTTCAGCCATCTCCTTAAGAGATAGGCGACAGTTAAGGGCGGTTACTGAGTTCGTGGAAACGGCACCGAGTGATTTGAGGGCTGCTTGACTGTCGGAGAAAATCCGGATATTCGTTGAGGATATCACGTTTTCTTTTAGCCATGATAGGACCTCTTTGATCGCCAGAATTTCCGCTTGGAACACGCTACAATGGTTAGGGAGGCGGAATAAGAGACTTACGTTAAGCCGGTTTGAGTACACCCCGTAGCCGACCCCTTCTTCTGTCTTTGACCCATCTGTATAGAAGTGAATTGAATCATCTCTCAAAAGTTCTTCGTCTTCCCAGGCCATTCTTGGTGGGATTGAGACTTGGAACTTATTATCAAAAACCAATTGGGGGATGGTGTAGTCGGAGTGACATGGGATTGATCTGAATAAACTCAAGATTGTAGCGTGACCGATGTTGTTATCGGTCCAATGGGAGATAGCTCTCATACGAATGGCTGCACTGGCGGCCATTTGTTTGCTGAAGATATCTAGTGGTATGAGATTAAGGAGTATGTTTAGGGCAGCTGGGGGTGTTGATCTCAGTGCTCCGCTTATACATAAACAAGCTGTTCGTTGGACCTTGCTTAAATTATCGCAGTAGGTCCTTTTATCCAGAGCGGTCCACCATACCAATACTCCGTATGTGAGTATTGGTCTGATGACCGCGGTGTAGAGCCAGTGGGTGATTTGGGGGGAGAAACCCCATTTAGTTTCAATGGCTTTTTTGCAGGAAAACAGGGCTACGGTGGATTTCCTGATTCTTTCCTCTATATTGGCTTTCCAGTTTAGCTTTTTGTCTAGGATAATACCTAGATATCTAGCTTCGTTGGAGAGTTGAAGTGGGATTCCATTTATTGATGGAGTTGTTAGTTGAGGAATTTTGTATTTCCTGGTGAAGAGAACGAGTTCAGTTTTCTGAGGGTTGACCCCTAGATCACTTTTTCTCGCCCATTTTACTAGTTTGTTTAGAGCGGTTTGCATCAGATCCATAAGGACGTGAGCATATTTGCCGGATACCGCAATGGAGACGTCATCTGCATATGCAATCACTTTGAATCCCTCAGCTTCTAAGTCAACTAGAAGTTCATTGACGACTAGATTCCATAGAAGAGGGGATAGGACTCCGCCTTGCGGTGTTCCTCTACTGACAGATCTCTTTGCAGAGAAGTTTCCTAGAGTAGAGTTGATTCTCCTGCTTTTTAGCATTAAATTTATCAACTCCACTATAGAACCATCTACTTTGAGCTTCGTCAGTGCCTTTGTAATTGCAGAGTTGCTGACGTTATTGAAGGCGCCCTCTATGTCGAGGAAAGCGACCAGAGTGAATTCTTTGTGATGGAGGGAATATTCTATAGTACGAACCAAGGTAAGGCCGTTTCTACAGATTTTCCCTTACAGTAGGCGTGTTGTGCTGTAGATAGCAATTTCGGATCTATAGCTATACGCAGGTGGATATCAATCAGTCGTTCTAGAGTTTTAAGAAGGAAAGATGATAGGCTTATTGGTCGGAGATCTTTCGGATTTACGTGGGATGATTTCCCAGCCTTAGGTATAAACACAACCTTGACCTCTCGCCACTGCGTGGGGATATAGTTCAAGTTGATACAGCCGATGAGAATTACTTCAAGGACAGGGATAATAATATCCGCGGCCTTTTGAAGTTCGGCTGGAATTATACCATCAGGTCCAGGGGATTTGTATGGGTCAAAGCTGTTAATGGCCCAAGTTAGTTTTTCCCTTGTAATCAGATCGGGGGTGTTAGTTATTATGCTACCTGATTCTGTGGAATCATAGTTACATAAGTTCTTGGAGCTACCTGGAAAGTGAGTGTCCAGAAGCAGATTGAGCGTTTCTTCGCAGGATTCTGTCCAGCCATCAGCTGTTTTCAGACTGCTAGGCATGGTCGGACTTTTTGAGAGGATTTTTCTTAATATAGAAGCTTCTGAAGTATCTTCTATTTTTCCACAGAAGTTTCTCCAGGAAGTTCTTTTATTTTTCCTCAGTTGATATTTATAAGTTTTGAGGGATTCCTTGTAGGAGTCCCAGTCTATTAAACTTTTAGATTGTTTAGCTCGGTTGAAAAGTTTTCTACATTCTTTCCTGAGCGGTTCTAGCCCTGAGCTCCACCACAGTGGTTTCTGTTTTCCTCTTATTTTTATAAGAGGACAGGATTTCTGCAGTGAATGGTTAAGGGCAGTGGTAAGATCATTGACTTTTTTGTCTAGATCATGTTTATTTGTAGGGTTTTGTAAAAGTTCAGGTTTAATAAACTTTTTCAAAGTTACCCGATATTTTTCCCAATCAGTTTTCCGGTAATTTCGGAAGATTGGTTGCTTAGGAGGTTCCTCATTAAGATCAAATTGAATATATCTATGATCCGAAAAGGAGTGTTCAGTCGATACTTTCCAATTAGTGATCCTATGATGAACCGAGTCGGAGACAAGAGTTATATCTAGAACTTCTTGTCTATTTCTGGTAATGAATGTTGGTTCATTGCCAGTGTTACTTACTATAAGGTTAGTACTTAAAATAAAATCAAAAAGTGACTCACCCCTTTCATTTATATCGGTACTTCCCCATACTGTATGATGCGCGTTTGCGTCGCATCCAATGATGAGGCAGATCTTCTGCCGTACTGCTGCAGCGACAATCTTTTTCATTAAGTCGCCTGGAGGAGAGCCAGGCTGGTCATGGCCGAAATATGCTGATACCAACCAGTAGGTGTTATCACTGGTTTGATATCTTGCAGTGGTTACATCACAATTGCTGTAATCAGGGAGTAAAAATACACTTACCAATATGCAGGATCTGGGTTCACCTTTGTCCTTAACATATAGTTGAGTATATCCAGGAGCCCTTAGTCCATGAACGATAGATTTGTTGATCCATGGCTCTTGGATAAGGACAACATCTTCCCCTCTTTTGTTCAGGCGGAGAAGAAGGGAGGCCGAGGCCTGTTTGGAGTGTTGGAGATTAATCTGTGTTAACTGCACCATCTTGGCAACAGCTAAGCAGACTAACCCCCACCACGGTTCGGTTTAGGTCGTCTTCGGACTCACTTCCTGAAGTTGATCGTAACAGATCATCTTCCTTTAGGCCGTTTTCGGACATTGAGTCTTCTGTTTCATCCTCTTCGGATGTTACGGAGGAAGCACTGGGGGGATCAACTTCCATTTCAGGGAGTTTTTCACCTTCGGAACTTTCCATACTTATTGTGTTTGGAGGAGCGTTTGCGCTTTCCTCATCTTTTTTGTAGATTTTAAGAGGGATGGTCGCCCATCCGAACCTAATCTTTCCCTGGGTTGCAGCTAGAGGGGCCATTGACTCTTTATTGATGACTATAATAGCCGATCTATGGGGGCCATCTGGTTCCTCTAACTTTGCTACCTTCCAGTCATGAGTAGGTAGGGATGGGTTGCCATATTGGATCATCTTGAGGATGATGTCTTTATCGGAGAGTTCTGCTGGTAGTCTGATACGAGCTCTTGGTCTGCACGGGATTTCCTCCTTAGCAACAACCTCGAGCTTTGCACCAGGCCAGAGATCTACTAAGCGGCTGACTGCAAGCTTATACAGATTGCACGATCTCTCTCCCTCGAAGGCAATAAGTTTGACTCGCCCCTGGTACCACCCTGCGTCCTCAAAGGTTGCAGGTTCCCCTGGATTCTCCATCATGAGAGTCCAATAGGAGGCCTGGAGCTTGTTCATGACCATTGTTCACTGGTCAAAAGAGATCGCGCCATCTGCATTGCTCCTGTCAATTATGGCTAATATTTAATATAATGCAAGTGTTAGTGGTTAGTAAATATCGCCAACACAAGCACAAAGAGAACGTATACGAGGAAAAAAAAATAAAAGACATTACAATTTTTAACGAAAAAAAAAAACAAAAAAAAGTACATTAATACATAGAACAAACATTATTAAACAAAAACTATACGTAAATAAAAAATGTGTATATAAACATATATACAAAATAGCTTACATTGGTATATATCCAGGAAATTCCTGACAATTTATGAAAAGTTTCTTTGTGAAACTAATGCTACGGTTTGGGATGGATCGGAGACATCAAGTTGGTTTGGAACTACTACAGGTGTTCCTCAAGGATGTGTCTTGAGCCCAATCTTCTTTGCTCTTTTCATAGACGATATTTGTGAAAACTTTCCCGGCGGTGTCAGTATTTCAGACATGCTTGTCAAAGTGCTTCTCTATGCGGACGATCTTGTCATGCTGGCAGATAATCCTTCCTCTCTTCAACTTCAAATTAAAAGGCTTCAGATGTACTGCAACACCTGGGACTTAAAGATTAACGCTTTGAAAACAAAAATTATGGTGTTCGAAGCTCGGAAATGTAAGAGGTTGAGAGAAGAAAATTGGTTTCTGAACGGTGAACGCATAGAGATAGTACAGGAATTCAAATATCTGGGAGTGTTAATGTCTGCTAATTGTAGTTCTACGAAGCATGTTAAGGAGAAGAGCAAAGAAGCCAAAATTGCACTTGGCGTGATTTGGCCTAATTTCTATGCAAATGAGAATATAGACTTGGGCTCTAAGTATCGGGTTTTTGAAGCGTTTGGCTATACCCATTTTGAGGAGTTCGAGCTTATACAAAGGTTCTTCTTCAAACGCCTATTTCGTTTACCGAATTCTACTCCAACATATGCTATCCACGTTGAGTCAGGTATTACCCCCATTTACATAAAAAACTTTAAAATTCAATCCGATTTTCTGATTAGAACTATTAAAAAACCCGGTGTTAGTCTCCACAAGTCTATAATGCAAAATCTTTTGCGCACGCGATCGTCTCCTTTCAAAGAATGGTGTGATCTTGCACTATCTCATGGTCTTCAATATACTCTTTCAGAATTCAACTTTGATAGCTGGCACGAGTTTTTTGCAAACGTCATATCGAAGGTAGATGAAGAGGTATACCTCCAACATTTAAGGCGTGCGTCGGCGTCAACAACGAGCAGTATATACAGGGATTTGAATCACCACCTCCAATCCAAAAACTATTTTCAAATAGAATTCCCGTCTAGAGCTATAAGCACTATTTTTAGAGCAAGAGTGGAAATTCTTAGCCTGAACTTTATTGCTCTACGATCAGATCTATCAATCTTGTGCAATTTTTGTAATATATACGAGCGGGATGATATTCACCATTTTATAGCAATTTGCCCAATTCTGCAGGAGCTTCGAAGGCTCTATTTCCAACAAAGGGTCCTCTCTAGGCGGCAACTGATAGACATTTTGAATGGATCCGCAGGGTGGACAAATCTCTACAAGTTTTGTGACCATGCTCTTGCTTATCGAAACAGTTTTTTGTAGTTTTTGAATTTTGAGTAAATTTTGATTCAACTGGTTAATTTATCATTAAAAAAAAAAAAAAAAAGGGTAAAGGCTTTATCATTTTCGTATTTTGTCTGAAAGCTATAATTTTTGTAAGAAGTTTGTATATTATAATTCTATATTTATTTGCTTTGTCATTTTCTTATTTTGTCTTAAAGTTGTAGTTTTTGTAAGAACATTGTATATAATAATATTATATTTATATATTACAATAGGTATCTATTCTTGTTAAATTAATCTATCAAATCTATCAATTTTATAATACTCGTCATGTATTAGAAATGTCATTATCTGGCAGACGGCAACATGCCATGTCCATAAATTCATTGTAATCCCTAATTTGTTTGTAACTTTTTGAAATAAAGGATAAAATAATAATAATAATAATAATACATAAATTAGAACAGAAATTAAATTACAATAACAAAATATCAAATATAAGTCATGCAGGTGGCACACTGGTTCTTAGCTTTAATTTTAAAGTATTTTTACTAAGGTTGAAATCGGAAACAAAAGGATAGGAGTTAGATAACCTACTCATGCGAGCTAATGGCTCATGCATGCCATAGTTAGTTCTGTGGTGGGAGGAATGTAAAAACTCTAAATTACGTAGTTGGTGAGATCCTCCACGATAGTTAAATAATGAGGGAAAGCAAGTCGGGGGCATCAGTTGAACCGGTTATTAATTGATGAAAAAAAACTAAAACATTGTTGATTCGTCTCTGTGAGAGAGTTTGAAGATTTAATAGGCGAATACGATTTTCGTAAGGAGGAAGATTGAAAGGATCTTCCCAAGGAAGACCTTTGAGAGCGAAACGTATGAATCTGTGCTGTTCTGCTTCGATTCGAGATTTATGAATATCATAAAATGGTCACCACACCTGAGACGCATATTCTAGATGCGGACGAACATAACAGTTATATAAAGAGCGGGTGACATAGATCATAGACATCATTAAATTCTTTTGCTTTAATGAAGCCAAGCATTGAATTTGGTTTGTTAATAATGAGGTTGATGTGTCCTTAAATTCGAGGTTGGTACTAAATAGAACACCGAGGCCACGGAATCTAAAAACTTGAGATAGGGATTGTTGCGATATTGAATATTCTCCAATACTTGGCGATCTTTTGCGGGAAGGTCATACTTTTTTTTCAAACTAAGTCCGTTTCTAGAACACCATAGAACAAAACTGTCGATATCTTTTTGTAAGAAGTCTCAATCTGAAGCATTTTTGATGGTTTTAAAAATCTTCATAGCATCAGCAAAGATTAAAATGTCGCTATAGGAAATGCAAGAAATTATATCATTAATTGCAACAATGCAAAGTAAGGGACTATTGTAGGTATATTTAAAGAAAACAAAGAACTATTGAACAACTAAAACTATAAGATGTTTATTTAATGAAATCAAAAAGTCGAATAATAATAATTAATGAAAAATTGAATAATGTCAAAGAAGTAGAGAATCGAATATAAAACAATTATTTACAAGTAGGTATAATAATGATAAGTAGCTAGATAGAACAAACACCACAGTCTCCCCAACTTAGTAAAGGATATTTAGGAAAGAACACTATCACCAAAACGGACTGGAGGGTGTCTTTCTCTGGTTGATCTTCTAACTTCTTGTTGAACTGGAGGTTTATGACTGATTAACGCTGAAGAAATAGCAGGAATTTCTTGAGCTGGATTATCTTGAGGATGAACGGAGATAATGGAACCAGGATTAGGATTACTTGATCTTGGAATGTTAAAACTTTGACTTGGACCACATAAAACGAATATCTTTTTGACCAAAGTTGTTAGAAGTTGGTAACGAGGTAATGACGCTTTCCAAATTTAGTTTTGATTTCTCCAAACTGCCATTTATTAAGAATTTTGACTTGAACTTTCTCCTCCACTTGCAATGAACGGGATTGTTTACATTCCAATTGGGAATGTTTTTAGTAGGGGAGCCCAAGAGGGGATTTTGCGCGTTACTCGAGCGCGTCAGAAAATCATATGGGGAGAAACCTTGAACCATGTAATGTACTCCTACCATATATTAAACCTTAATGCTGGGGCGTTCGCTGAGGGCAGCCCGTCAGATTAGTAAAAAAAAAGTCGATCATCGGAAATACTCGAGCGCGTCAGATTAAGAGATGGTAGGTTGATTACATCGAAAAGAGTGTATATTTCAATAATTTGACAATTTGAGCGGGGCCTTCGTAAGTAGGCGAGTCACAAAGATGTAAAAAAAAATCGATGTTTCGAAATACTCGAGCGCGATTAATTTTTTTTTTTATTTTGAAGGTAATTTTATCAGAATTACGGCAAACATATAGTCTGACATTTTGGTTGGGGCGATTAGGTAAAATCGTCAATAAAAGGTATTATATATGATGGTTAATATCTCGCTTAATATTGATATTAGCGATTTGGTCCAAAAACCTTTTTTGTAGGAAACTAAATTTTCTACAAGTTTTTAATTCATAATTTTTCCGTAGCTTTTGTTATTTACGAGATAACTGCGAAAAAATGTGAATTTTATGGAAAAATCTGGTTTAGTGGCCCGTACTACCTGGCCGGTATGAGTAACGACTTTGCCACAATAAACACTTTTGTAGAGCGTTCAATTTTGAGAAAAAACCATCTTTAGTTAAAGTGATTCCATGAAATGCCGCAGAGCTATAGAAATTTAAAAATAGAAAGTCAGAGTTTCCGTGTATTGTCAATGGGAAATCTTCATACCTTTTGATCGAGGACTTAAAATTAATATTAAGGGCTCAAACTTTCAGGTAGGTTTTTTTTAGTATTTTCAACAAAATTTCAAATCAAAATTTGTATATAGATATGTCTACATGTTTTTTTTTATTGCATCCAGTAATAAAAAATAGAAACAACAAAGAATTGTTACTTTAAAATTGTCAGACTAAGAGTACGCCCCCATATAATTGTCAGATTATCATCCTGGAGGACGAAGACATCAAGTTGATCACCCTATATAAAAATCTGACGCGCTCGAGTATTTCAAGGTCACGTGTTTTTTTTTACATTTTTAAAAATCAGCCATGACTGATCGCCCCACTCAAATTGTCAGATTATTGAAATATACACTTTTTAGAAAACACTTAACATTCACTTTGAAAATCTGACACGCTCGAATAACTCTTTTTTTTTTTAACCTCTCTTTACGCCCATTTGCCCCAGTAAATCGTCAGATTAATATACATATATCGGTTATCAGAAAGACAAAGCGCTTATGCTCTATGAAAATCTGACGCTCTCGAGTATTTCAATTTAACTGTTTTTTTTTACATTTTTAGAAGCTCATACACGCCCAACGCCCCACTAAAATGAAAAACTGCCATACACTTTTTTTCGTTTTAGAACGTAAACTTCACAATCCAATAAGTCCCCATGACGCTTTAGTAACTGCAAATTTAGCATCTCGGGCTCCCCTACTATTTGGATAATATGGAAAAATAGCATCAATTCGAATTCTTAGTTTTCTGCTCAAGTAGAGTTCAGCTGGTGATTTTCCACAGGCGAGGGGTGTAGCATGGTATCGTAATAGTATGTTTTGTATTTTTGTATGTATTGGTGTTCGATCATTTGAGAGAGCTTTTAATCGGTGTTTAAGCGTTTGTATATTTCTTTCGGCAAGTCCATTTGTTGCAGGATGTTCAGGAGCAATATACTTTTGGAAAATACCGTGGTTTGGACAAAATGAATGAAATTCATCGCTTTGAAAAATTGAAGCATTGTCGGATACCATAACCTGAGGATATCCATGAGTGACGAAAATATGTTGAAGTAATTGTATGGTACTCGAGTTAGTTGGGACATCTTTGATTACTCTGATTTCTGCCCATTTTGATTTTGCATCAATACAAACGAGGAAGTAGAAATTTTGGAAAGGTCCAGCGCAATCGATGTGCACTCGTTCCCAATTTTCTTGAGGTGTATCCCAAGGATGCACTGGAGCTTTCTCTAGATTAGATCTATTGATTGCACAGTTTTCGCAGTTTCTTACCAACCGCTCGATGTCCTTGTCAATTTTATGCCAATATACATATCGTCGGGCAAGTTGTTTCATCTTAGTGATACCCAAGTGCGTTTCGTGAAGTTCTGTCAGAATTTTTGAGCGTAAAGAATGTGGGATTAGAATTCTATCTTTCCGAAAAACGATACCATCTTTGAGTGTAAACTCGGAATCGGTTGAATGGGCTTTCAGGTCGATGATCATTTTCTGAAGATCAGAATCCTCTTTAGTCTTTTCTTTGATGATTTGAGCAGTAACTTCTTTGCTTGAAATCTGTAAAATTGTTTCATTGTATAACACATCGACTTCTTCACCAATTGATTGATCAGCTGTGAATTTAAGGTATTGTATTGGAGCTCGAGATAAGCAATCGACATTCTGGTTACTTTCCCCTGGTTTGAATTGAAGAGAATAATTGAATCCGGATAGAAATGAAGCGTATCTGAGAAGTCGAGCTGAAGTCATCTGAGGCAATGCTTTATGTGGATGAAGAATTCTTGACAAGGGCTGATTGTCTGTCACAAGTAGGAAATGTCTGCCGAATAGATATTTGTAAAAATGAGTAACACCAAAAATAATAGCAAGGGCTTCGCGGTCCAGCTGGCTATAATTTTGTTCTGATTTCGTCAGAGAACGTGAAGCGTAAACTATGGGTTTTTCAATTCCATTTAAAGCATGACCCAATACGGCAGCTAGTCCATGAGGACTGGCAGCAGTTGTTAGAACGATAGGCAACAAGGTAGGATCAAAAGGCATGAGGACTCGGTAGCTGCATATTTCGGTTTTTAGTTTGATGAACGCTGACTCGCATTTTGAAGACCAGTACCATTTTTGTCCTTTCTGGAGAAGACAGCGCAGAGGATGTGACATAGTTAAGAAATCTGGGATAAATCGAGAGTAGGGCGATTCCGCTATAGATGACTTCCGACATGGTTTTTTTAATAACGCTATTTGTTGTTTTTTTTTTTTTAGTGCAATGAAGAAAGTCTAAATATAATAATCAATTTATTTTTATTTGATTTTATACCATATCTTCTTTTTTGGCGCGTTTGAAAATATTACCATCCGAAGAATTGGTATAAACTGTGAAATCATAACTAGCAACACTGGCGCGAAACAGTTGTTGTTGACAGTTTGAGGTTATGTTTTACCAGCTAAGCGTGAAGTGGCAATATTCATTTATCTTCGTCTGTCAAAATATTTAAGTATTTGTTGTTATTTATTAAGAACAATTGATTGATAGAATACACTGTCAATTTGTTGCACCCGCGATGCAAAAGATATAAAAGTTTACTTTTTCCACAAAAATAAAGAGCTAACGTTTTGAAACTTTCCAAAAGTAAGAAGAAATCAAAACCAAACTTAAATTATTTGTTTTTAAGAGTGTAATGAGTGTAAGGTTAAAGTTAACGATAGCTTAAATTGGTTGCACCCGCGATCTCAATTTGAGATCACGGGTGTAACTTTTTTTCACGTAACGTTTTTGGGTGATTTATTTATACATTTCCTTGTTTTGATAAACCGCTACTAATAATATATGCTGAAGACGATTGATGATATATATTTAATATGTGTGTCTATATTATATTCTATATTTTTTACAGAAGGGTCATTCCATTATCGCGGGTGCAACATTTAGACGCCTGTTTTAGTTTAACCTAATGAAATAAAAAACATTTTTAATTTCATTAGTCAATGAAAGACTACATTTTAATATGTTTATTTTATATTAATTAACAAATTTTTTAATATAGTACTCGAAAAGCTAGGAGAAAGGTTCAAATTGCCATCGCGGGTGCCAGATCACAAACAAAAAACACAAATCTGTTAATTCTTACATATTTAATATATTATGCCTTAATGTTTTGAAATATAATAAAGTAACAAAGAACATAAAATAAAAACTCTAAACAAAACAAAAATAAACAATGAATTATTATTTTTTTCAATAATTGCGTGTGCAACACTAAATTATCGATATTATCGATCGATGACGTATTTCAAAAGAAATAATTAATTTAAACGACAAAAAAAGTATAACTGTTAGTAATTAATATGATTTGATCTCTTATTTGGTTTCTATATAAGTAAAATTGATGTTTATGTTCACTTAAATTAGACTGGTTGCACCCGCGATAATTTAGTGTTGCACCCGCAATTATTGAAAAAAATAATAATTCATTGTTTATTTTTGTTTTGTTTAGAGTTTTTATTTTATGTTCTTTGTTACTTTAATATATTTCAAAACATTAAGGCATAATATATTAAATATGTAAGAATTAACAGATTTATGTGTTTTTTGTTTGTGATCTGGAAAGGTTGGGCCAAACTTGTTGCACCCGCGATTGCATTTTGAACCTTTCTCCTAGCTTTTCGAGTACTATATTAAAAAATTTGTTAATTAATATAAAATAAACATATTAAAATGTAGTCTTTCATAGACTAATGAAATTAAAAATGTTTTTTATTTTATTAGGTTAAACTAAAACAGGCGTCTAAATGTTGCACCCGCGATAATGGAATGACCCAGTAATATGTAACAAGGCCAAGAAACTTTTTTACATCATCAGGATTCGAAGGAGAATGCATATCTTGTATAGCAAGTACTTTTTCTGGAGATTTACTTATTTTGTTGAATTCAATTACATGTCCCAAATAACTTATCTTTTGTTGTAAGAATAAACATTTTTTCATATTGATATGGAGGTCGTATTTAGTGAGCTTTTGTAGACATGCAACAAGGTTTTGAAGACATTAATTTCGTGATGGACCGTGGACAATTATGTCACTGAAATAAGCTTCAACTCCTTGAAGTCCTTTGAGAATTTGACATAGTATTCGGTTGAAATCTGAAGGTGCGGTCTTGATTCCAAAACTAAGACGGTTCATGTGGTAAGTGCCTCGATGTGTTGATATGGTTTGAATTTTTCTACTTTCTTCGTCGACTTCCAAATGTAGGTAAGCTTTGTACAGGTCTAACTTGCAAAAATATTGAGAGTTCCGTAGGCTGTGTAGAACGTCATCAATTCGTCGAATAGGATGGTAAGCTTGTACTAGTCGTTCATTAACGCCACACTTGTAGTCCACACAGAGACGTACTCCACCATGAGGTTTCGGTATCACTACCAGAGGAGAACCCCAATCACTTGCGGAAACTAACGTAATAATTCCATCTTCTTCAAGTGAATTGAGTTCTTTGTCGACTCGTTCTTGCAGAGCATAGGGCACGTTTCTTTCTCTGGTAAAAATTGGTTTGGCACCATTTTTGAGTTGAAGAGAAATTTGAAAATCTGGAACACAACCGATTTTTTCTTCAAATATTGCAGAAAATGGTTTGAGAATGTCATCGATTGAGTTGTTTAGTTGAATTTGAAACACAGTTGAAGGGTTTAACATGTTTGAATAAATTGCCTTGAGTTCGATACCTAGACCTCTAATCCATTGTCTTCCTAGAAGAGCATCATGACCATCTGGAACAATATGTAACTCACCAATCATCTCTTTCCCTCCGTAAGCAACATTAAGCGAAAGCTTTCCTAATGGTTTGATAATATTTCCTGAGTATGATCGAAAAGCAACTTGGGATTTGGTCAAAGGTAGGTTTAAATTAAGATGACGAAAATCATTTTCGGCTAGAAGTGAGTATTTTGCACCTGAATCTACTTCGAATTGTTGAGTCTTATTGTTGAGAGTCACATCAATGAGGTATTTGTCGCTATTGTTGATTTCGAATAAATCCACTATTTCGTCTTCAATTAATTCTAACTTGTAGAGTCCATAATGCTCAGCTGAATCGTCGGCACAATCTTGGACATTAACGGCATTCGTAGAATTTTTGCTGGAATTTTTATTTTTAGATAAAAGTGTTGAAAGACATACTGTACAAGATGTTGCTTCTTTGCCGGTTGGTGTGAAACTGTGTCGTTTATTTCTTGATAAGATTTAACGTTAAGGTTTAACTGTTACAATTGCAACTTGAAAAAAAGCAAATGAGACAACAAAACAGAATAAGATTAAAGATAGGGTACATTAGGGTTACTTTTTCATATTTGACATATTAAACATAAATTAATGGGCAACTTGCGATGATTAAATTTGTGGAACTAAATCGATTGAATTATTATAAAACTACATTTGTTTAAGTCTTGAACATTCAGCCCCCCCTGAAAGGCTCAGGTCTTTCAGAAAATGGAAGAACAGCGAGTTTTATAATTGGTCGTACATATTCTCCAGCTTGAGTGGTTATAGTTGCTACTCTTGTACGATTGTCCTTTCCTGGATGCACCGCCTTAACTCGTCCAAGGATCCATTTGGATGGAGGTAAATTTGGATCCCTTAGAATGACAACGTCATCGACTTGGACATCTCTCTTCGGATTTTGCCATTTTGGACGCTGTTGAAGTGAAGTCAAATATTCACTGTGCCATCTTTTCCAGAATCCATGTTTCAAAGTCTGTAAGAGAGACCAATTAGTGAAAGGACAAACTGATTTACTACATATATCAGGACAAGGAACAGAGGTCAAAGGTTCACTGATCAAAAAGTGAGCAGGGGTGAGGGCAATAGGATCCATGTCAGACGTTGGCCACATAGGTCGAGAATTTAGCAACGCCTCTATCTGTGTAAGCAGAGTGTACATCTCCTCATATGTGAGTTTATGGTCTCCTATCACACGGTTCAGATGAAACTTAACAGATTTTACTCCCGCCTCCCACAATCCTCCAAAATGAGGTGAGGAGGGAGGAATGAACTTCCACGCAATGTTGTCCTTTGATAGGTGGTTGACTACTATATCATTATGTTGTTGGCTAAGGACAAGCTGGAACATTTCGTTTAGCATTCTATGGGCTCCATGAAAATTCGTACCATTGTCACTGTGGATTTCAATGGGCTTGCCGCGACGTGAAACAAAGCGGTCCAAAGCAGCAAGAAAGGCAGATGAGGAGAGGTCACTAACCAACTCCAAGTGGATTGCTTTTGTCGAAAAACACACGAACACCGAGATGTATGCTTTTACAAATTTGGGATTTCGACCCCTGGCTAAACGCAATGTTATTGGTCCCGCATAGTCTACGCCGACCTTACTGAACGGACGTGAAAACCGAACACGTTCTGCTGGCAAATTGCCCATCACTTGAACCGACGTAGTCTTTTTGAAACGGAAGCACTTCACACAATCGAAAACTACCTTACGCAGGAGATCACGACACCCGACGATATAATATTCTTGTCTTAGGATTGCAAACATTTGCGAAACTCCTGCGTGCTGATGACGATAGTGTATGTTTTTAACGATTAATCTTGCAAATTGGGAAGATTTATCAATAATAACCGGATGTTTAGCCGAATAAGTAAGATCCGATTCTTGGATTCGGCCACCGACGCGAATAATTCCCTCTTTGTCGAGAAAAGGAGATAGGGATACTAGCTTACTTCTGTTGCTTAATTCTCGGCCGGAACGAATTGTTCTTAACTCAGCAGCAAACCTTTGATTTTGATGTAACCTTATTAAATGAGTCTTTGATTTTGAAATTTCGTCAGAAGATAGCGGTGGAATGTACAGATTTTCAATCTTCTTTCGTTCTCTTTTAGGTCCTTCCCGATTCACACGCGAATTCGAAACGAAACGACGAATATACGCGAACACACGAAGCAATTTAAGATACCGAGATGAATTTTCGACTAACTCGTTGATGAGGTTTGTAGGGTTGCTAGTTGTTACCAATACATGAGCTAGTTGTGGTTGTCTCTCTTCAAAGTGTTCTCGCTGGAGGTTTCTGATGGAATGAATAGATGATGGCCATTGCTCTGGTTCAAGTTTCAACCAGGGTGGTCCATTCCACCATAACTCATTATTAACCAAATGAGAAGGTAGAATACCACGAGTTGCGCTGTCGGCTGGGTTGTCTTCCGAACGCACATGCCGCCATGAGTTTCTCGGCAGAGATGATAGAATTTCCGAAGTGCGATTCGAAACAAACACTGACCATTTTCTAGGAACTGCAGAAAGCCAATGTAGTACTATTGATGAGTCAGTCCAGCAATAAACTTGCATGTCTTTACCTAGTAAAGACGAATTAAGTTTGTTAATTAGTCTTGTGAGTAGAACCGCTCCACAAAGTTCTAGTCGCGGAAGAGAAACAACCCTTAGTGGAGCTACACGGCTCTTTGCAGCAACAATATTGATGTTCACGTATCCTGCTTCATCAACACTCCTGCAGTAAACGACTGCTGCGTATGCTTTTAGTGATGCGTCACAAAAAGCATGAAATTGAATATTTATTTTATTGACCCATAGAACGCGAGGAATATTCAACGATTCGAGTGCAAGTAGATCTTGACGAATAGAGCACCATTGACTGCAATGCTCTTCTGATATAACATCATCCCACGAATAATTACTTCGCCAAAATTGTTGTAGAATAATTTTCACACCGATGACGACAGGGGCTAAGAACCCTATAGGATCGAATATTTTCGATGACTCAGATAAAATGCGACGTTTTGTGTAAGACATGTTATCGTTGACGTAGACCTTATAAGAAAACGAATCTTTAGATGGTGACCACTGCAAACCTAAAAGTTTTACCGAACTACACTCTTCAAAATCCTTGGGAGATAATTCACGTTAGTCTTCAGGAAGATTAAGAAGCAAAGGCCAGCAGTTGGTGGTCCACTTTCGAAGATTGAATCCACCTGATTTGAGAAGACTTACAAGCTCTAACCGCAGCGATGTGACTTCTTCTATCGAATCCGCACCGGTCATGACATCATCGATATAAAAGTCATTAAGAAGAATTTCTGCAGCACGAGGATAAGTTTCCTTTGAATCTAATGCCAACTGCTTTAGAGTACGGACTGCCAAAAAAGGAGCACAAGCAGTGCCATAAGTGACTGTTAAAAGTCTGTAATGCTTGAGAGGAAGATCACTGGATTCTCTCCAAAGTATTCGCTGAAAATCTGTGTGGTTTTCTGAGATTTGTATTTGGCGATACATTTTTTCAATGTCACCTGAAATTGTATAGCGATGACGACGAAAGCGAACACATACCGAGAATAAATCGCGTTGATCAGTTTGGCCAGTTAGTAGCGATTCATTGAGCGACAGAAAACTTCCTGACTTAGCCGAACCATCAAAAACCACCCGTACCTTAGTTGTGCTGCTATCAGCTTTGAAAACAGCATGGTGTGGCATATAAAAGCATTTGGTTGATAATCGAGGAATCTGAACTGACGAAATCTCTTCCATATGTCCTAATGCAAGATACTCCCTCATGAACTTAATGTAGCTGTCCCTTAGACTTTGGTCAGACGATATCCTTCTTTCTATAGAACGAAAACGATTAACTGCAACGCTCAGACTATTTCCAAATTGAGTTTCTTGGTCTGATTTGAATGGTAACTGAACTGAATACCTACCATCAGGCAAACGAACATGAGTCTTTATAAAGATGTCTTCAGCACGCTGGTCCTCTGCTGACAGTTTTGGTTCCACATGGACTTCTTCAAGGCGCCAGAAGCGTTCGAGATCGAATAACTGTACTGTGTCCAGTTGCGTGCTAAAAGAACTCACATTACCATGTGTCCGTGAAGTAAATGGCTCCATACTTCCACAAACTACCCAACCGAATATTGTAGGAATCAGATCCGGATACCCAGCTTGCCGTCGTATAGCTGAACCATTGAAAATGCTGAAAACCTTATCCGCTCCTATCAGAACGTCTATGTGACCAGGTATATTAAAATGAGGATCTGCTAATTCATACGACCCAAGAAATTTAGTATCAGACATGGGAACCTTCGACGAAGGAACAAACGATGTGAGTTTTGAGATAACATAGCATTGTACCTCAACTGAAGTTTGTGAAAAACGCGAAAAAAGTTGAAGGTTTACAACTCCATTTGTAACGCCTGCTTTAGTAGATCCCACACCTAGCACTGGAATGCGAGCACCTTTCCTTACAAGACCTAAACGCTGAACGGTTTGTTCAGTCACAAATGATACCTGGGATCCTGAATCCAGCAACAATCTCACACCTTGAAACTCTCCCTGACTGTCAGATACACGGCCGATGGCTGTAGGTAATATAGTGTGTGTAAAACAATTTGTATGCGATGATAAAATGCCTGTTGTGTCCATAGATGAGCAAAGCGACTGCGGTACATTTGTTGACCCTTGCTGGTTGTTTGTTGAATTTTGTGATGAAGAATTAGACGACGACGACGAAGGCAAGTGGACAAGAGAATGATGACGCGAGTGACAGGTTTTACAACGCCTATCTGATTTGCATCTGTGAGACGAATGCCCAGATCGTAGACAGTTGAAGCATAAATTCTGTTCTTTAGCAAACACACGACGAGCATCGACTGTAAGAGCAGCAAATCGTTTACAGTTGAAGAGTAAGTGGTCTTCTTTGCAATTGGGACATTCTAATCGTTGATTTGATTCTACTACATGAGAACGAATAGCAGACTGTGCCTTGCCCTTTGCTTGCACTGAACGCGATAATGAAGCGACGGATTCTAAACACACGCAACGGTTCTGTAGAAATTCTAAAAGATCACCGATAGTAGAATCAGATTTAGGACCTATGTTTTCTGTCCAAGCCTGCCTTGTTTCTGGATCTAACTTTTCCACCAGCAGATATATAAGCCACGGATCTCTTTCATTAGAATTAATAGCATTCAACCCGCGAATGACTTCATCGGACCCATCAGTTATTTTTCGAAGAAGATTGACATTTGATGAGCTAATCGATGGCAATGATAAAAATGATTGTATAAACGATTGAATGATCAGATGAGGACGATCGTATCTTTGTTCTAGTTTTTCCCACGCTTCTAAATAGTTATCTTCCGAAATCACGATACCATTCAAGAGCTTACTTACGGTTCCACTCAAAAACGACTTTAGTAGATAGAATTTATGCGTAGACGTAAGCGAGGGGTTCGTATCTACCGAACCCGTGAACATGTCTTTGAAAGTAGGCCAATCTTTATAATCCTCGCCCGAAAAGATTGGTATTGACAATTTTGGCAAGACGACGGAATGCTTTTTTGATGACTGATCTAGTTTCTCAAGAAAGGAAGCTTGCTGACTGGCTAATGTTTTTGCTAACGACTCAACTTGTGGCTCTACCGACTTTTGAGCTTGAAGAAAATTTGCAAAAACTGATTGAGCAAAGTAATATTTATTTTCATACTCTTCATATTCTGGCTCTGGATCTACGAATCCATCGTCAGCTACGAAGTCGAACATTTGTTCATGAAGAGCATTGAAGAGCAACCACGTTTCTTCTAATTTAACCAATCGATTTTCTATCAATGCAACAGGTGTGTTCATGCCCACCGACTCGGCAAATATTGCAGCACGGCTTAAGACACCCTTTACGTTTCCACGTTTTGCCCTAACCTTGTTCATATTACTTTTACTTCTCAACGATCAACTATCGATAAACTGTTCTATTAAAATTACCGCACTGATTCTATTCTTTTTTTTTTTTTTTCATATATATATTTGGCTACTGAAGGACCAGATTGTACAAGATGTTGCTTCTTTGCCGGTTGGTGTGAAACTGTGTCGTTTATTTCTTGATAAGATTTAACGTTAAGGTTTAACTGTTACAATTGCAACTTGAAAAAAAGCAAATGAGACAACAAAACAGAATAAGATTAAAGATAGGGTACATTAGGGTTACTTTTTCATATTTGACATATTAAACATAAATTAATGGGCAACTTGCGATGATTAAATTTGTGGAACTAAATCGATTGAATTATTATAAAACTACATTTGTTTAAGTCTTGAACACATACCTTTGAAACATGACCTTCTCTTTTGCAAAAGTTACACTTGAGTTGTAATTAGTTGATCTGGCAAGAGGAAACTTTGTGACTGTTTCGTCCACATCTTAGCAGCAGTTTTCTATACCCAGGTTCTTGTAGTTGATAAATTGATGTTTTGAACTGGAATGACCGTACGACTTTGGGCTGTTGTTTGAAGAACACATGGAATTCGAAAGACTCTTTGCAGTCGTTTTACTTCTTGAGTTTGAAATTTTATTGATGTCAGTGTGTGAGCTGGAAATTCTTGAATTTTGTCGCAGTTCCTTGCTTTCGATTTTTGAAGCTTCAAGAGCCGTTGCTTTGAGTAGAATTTCATCGAATGTAATCTTTTCAGACTGTAAAACCTGTTCGCGTAGTCAATCATCTCTCAGACCACGAATAAATTGAGCACGTAGAAAAATTTCAGACAAGGAAACAAATTTTTGGCATTCACATGTCACGTTGAATTCACATTCAAGAATGTTTTTTTGTAGCGAGGATACAAAATCAGTGATATTTTGATTGTCCTTTTGAAACACATTATGAAAATAATGTTGAGAAACTACCACATTCTTCTTTGGAATTAGCATCTTTTTGTAGTTTTCGATCAGGTCCTTAAGATTAAGGTTCCTTACAGGTTTTATAGGTCCTAGAAATGCAGCTGGGTTATTGTAATGTTGTGAACCAATAGAAACGCATAGGAATTGTGCTTTTTTGGCTTCGTCTGCAATATTTTTCATGCTGCAATAATTTTCAAAACGTTCTAGATAATTTGAAAATTTTTCTTTTTCGGCGTCGTAATTTTCAAAAGATTGAATATTTGAATGACCTGAAGGTATTTGCAATTGTGCAACAAGGTCAGTTATCACCTTCTGTTGATCCTGAAAAGCTTGTAAAATTTGATTCAATTGCTTGGAATCCATTTTTTTCTCTCGTCGCCAAATTATTGTATATTTAAAGAAAACAAAGAACTATTGAATAACTAAAACTATAAGATGTTTATTTAATGAAATCAAAAAGTCGAATAATAATAATTAATGAAAAATTTAATAATGTCAAAGAAGTAGAGAATCGAATATAAAACAATTATTTACAAGTAGAATAATAACAAGTAGCTAGATAGAAGATAGAACAAACACCACAGAGACCAAGATGACTTCCTTGTGACACACCAGACAAAGCAATGAAAGGTTTTGATAAAACATTTCGAAATTTGACTTCATAAGACTTATTTTTTAGGTTGGAGCTTATCCAAACAATAAATAATGAGGGAAGTCCAAATGCCTTTAGTTTATATAGTATTGTAACGTGCGCTTAGTTCGCAAAAATAAAACTTTACCTTTCAATTTAATTCTACCACTTTTATTCAGTATCTAATTTATTGGATTTCAGCTCTACCAATAATCACATTAACTCACTCTTAAGTCTTAACATTATCACTCTATAATCAAAACTGACATCTGGTTGCCTCGGGCGGCCTATTTATATCGAATGACATTTCATCTAGAACTCTCCAGTAATTTCCACATGGTCTCCACTCTAAACTCCTGTCAAACATTTTTTCTTCTGGTATATTTCTACACTTACACTAGTGTTGTCGCTTGTGTCTTCGGTTGATGGTTTTCGATTAGGAAATTGGTATTAAATGTTGGGTGTACATTACACTGCCCCCTCCTTAAGATTGTTCGTCCCGAATAATTCCATCTGTAGCCTCGCCACTATATTGATGCACAATGAACTACTTTTAACTGTCCTCTTAGCCCTCTTTGGATGCGGTAAACCACGTCGTTAATCCTCGTGACAACAGTATAAGGTCCTTCCCAGTTCTGCTGAAGTTTCGGTGACAAACCCTTTCGACGATGAGGATTATAAAGCCACACACGATCTCCTGCTTGGAATCCTGCCGTTGTCGCTTTTGTGTCGTACCGTGTCTTCATCCGGTCGCTATAGGTTTTCATCCGTTCCCTTGTTCTTTTATGGATGTCAGCGAGTCTCTCCTTGAGGTCGTCCACATACTCGTTCGTGTCCTGTGGCTCCTCTGTGGGGCATCCAAATTTAAGTTCGCTGGGCAGCCGCATGGTTTTCCCGAACAGGATGTCAGATGGTGTTTGTCCTGTCGAGCTACGTACTGCACTTCTATAGGCCATCAGGAATAGCGGTACGTGCCTATCCCAGTCTCTTTGGTAGTCGCCTACGACCTGGGTGAGGTGTTCTTTCAAGGTCCGGCTGAATCTTTCAACCATCCCATCAGATTGTGGATGAAGCGGTGTGGTTCTCGTCTTCTTGATGCCAAGTAGTCCGCACACTCCTTTGAACATGTTTGACTCAAAGTTCTTCCCTTGGTCGGAATGGAGTTCCGTAGGCACGCCAAACCTACTCACCCAGTTAAACACAATCTGGTCGACCACCGTTTGGGCTTCTTGATTTGGGATGGCATACGCCTCAGGCCCTTGCTAAAATAGTCCATTACAACCAGAATGTACTTGTTTCCAGCGTTGGTCTCTGGAAAAGGCCCAGCCACATCTACTGCAATCCTCTCAAAAGGTGATCCAACGTTGTACTAATGCATCTTACCTTGAATCTTCCTACCAGGTCCTTTGGTTGCAGCACACTTGTCACATGTTCGGCACCACTTCTCCACGTCATCTCTAGCATGTACTCTTCATTTTCTTTCCATGCGAGAATGGGTTCGATGTCTGGATCCTCCTGTTGAGCAGTCCTCACTTCCTCATTGCTCCATCCGCTTATTGGGTCAGCTCTTAGTCGCCGAGCGGTAATATTTTCTTTGTCTTCTTGCCGCCTACAATGCTTGCAATCCACTTTGCAAGGTCTTCGGGATAATGCGTCGGCGTTTGAGTGCAGCTTTCCTCTGCGGTGTTGAATCTGGTAATCATAAGTCTGCAGTCTTTCTATCCACCTTGCGACTTGACCTTCTGGAAGAAGTTCAACAGCCAGTTTAGAACACCATGGTCTGTCCGCAGAAGGAATTTCTGTCCATAGATGTACTTATGGAAGTGCTTTGTTGCCAAGATAAGAGCTAGCAGTTCCCTTGTGGTAACGCAGTAGTTTCTTTCGGGCTTCGAGAGGACCTTGCTGTAATATGGCACCACTTTCTCCTCGCCATCATGCACTTGCGATAGTACCGCCCCGATTCTAACGTTGCTTGCATCTGCGTCGATGATGAATGTTTTGCCAGGTGTTGGATGTGCCAGCACTGGAGCGTTACAGAGGCGGTATTTGAGTTCCTGGAAAGATTTCTCTTCTTAACAAAACGTCGGTAATATGTGGCAAGACCAAGAAAGCTTCTGAGTTTATGTTTGTTCTATGGTGTTGGCCAATTTTTGACGGAGTCAACTTTTTCAGGATCAGTCTTCACTACTTGGGAAGAGATGATGTGTGCCAAATACTTAACTTCGGTTTTGAAAAGTGCACATTTTTCCGGATTCAGTTTAAGGTTAGCCTCTCAAAGTCTCTGAAACACGGCTTTTAGGTTCTTGCAATGTTGGTCAAATGTTTTCCTGTAAACAATGACATCGTCCAAGTAGACAAGGCAAGCTTTCCACGTCAGTCCTTGAAGAACGCACTCCATAAAACGCTCGAACGTTGCCGGAGCGTTGCAGAGCCCAAACGGAATAACTTTGAACTGCCAGAGCCATTATTACCTGTAGAAAACGCAGTCTTTTCCCGATCATCAGGGTGGATGTCAACTTGCCAATATCCGCTCTTCAATTCCAGATTCGAGAACCACTGCGCTCCCTCCATGGCATCCAGGGTATCACTAATTCTCGGCAGGGGATAGCTGTCCTTCTTAGTCACACCATTCAGCCTTCGGTAGTCCACACAAAAACGAGTGCTTCCGTCTTTCTTTTTCACTAGCACCACTGGTGACGCGCAAGGACTTTTGGAATTTTCGATAAGACCGTCCTTCTTCATTGTTGTTATCATTTCCTCAACTTAACCTTGTTTGGCCAGTGGAATGCGTATTGCGGGTTAACGAGTCGGTCTTGCATCTCCTGTGTAGATGCGATGCTGCACCAACTGTGTCCTACCATATTGCCCCTTTGACGATGCGAAGATATCAGCGTACTCTTGTAGGAGACTTTCAGCCATCCTTGTTTGTTGGTGATCAAGGTTGGATGAATTCAGTATTTTAGCTCTGATGGTTTTGAATTCCTCCGGAGTTATAATTTTTCTCGGGGCTTCGTCTGTGATCTTCGTAACTGCTGCAACCGATTCGCAACGTCCAACGACTTCTCTTTTCTTCAACTTTACATCATACGGTCTGGTGTTTAGTAATCGTACGGGGACCATTTTGTTTTTCGGTGCTACCAGTGTTTTCCCAATGATGACGCTTTGGGAGGAACACTCTTGGCCTGGTTCCACCATGAGGTATCGAAGGCTTCCAAACTCACCTTCCAGTTTTGTCCAAACGAACACTTCAGAAGAAGGAGGCAGAATCAGATCTTCCGTGATGACAGTCCTCAGTGTTGACGTATTTTCATTCGAATAGGTCATTGGAATTTCTTTATTTTGGTATTTCAAAACTTGATTACCGATATCCAAAATAACTCCGTGCTGTTTCATAAAGTCGATTCCAATGATGAACTCGTCACATATATCTGCCACCAAGAATTGATGAGTAAACACTAGATCGGCCAGTCGGATCTTAAGACACACTTCTCCATATACTCTTGCTGCTTCTCCCGTTGCGGTTCTTAGATGGTAGCTATTGGTGTTATGAAGCCACGTCACTTTAACCAGATCTCGACGTACTATGGAGGCTGTGGCCCCGGTGTCGATGGTAGCCACATGTTTGTTCCCGTTAATAGTAGTCTTCACAGTCAGACTTTTATTGTCTCGTTTGGTCTGAGAGACCTGGATGGTGGTTCTGGGGCCATCGATACAAGAAACCAGCCTCTGCCCCTCGAAGTTGGTTCTTACTCGTTTCCCTGATGGGAAACGGGCTGATAGGCAACGCTGGTGTTGTTGTTACCTTGCTCTGGGTTGGATTTCTTGCTTCCACAATGTTGACAAGCGGCTTTATTTGGTGGTAGTCGCCACTGACGCTGTAAGTGCCCGGTCTTGTTGCAGTTCCAACATCTTGCTAGTCCACTCCGCTAGTTCTTTTGTATTTCAGCTCTTTGGCACGAGCATTTTTCGACTATGGCTTCTCTAAGTCGATGTACTCCATGAGAAGCCTGTTCTGCTGCTTCAATTGTCAATGCAAATGCTAGACTTTTAGAAAGAGTACGTGTTCTAGCAGTTCGCACAGACCTCTGAAGATGTATATCGGAAATGGCACGAACGAAGGACTCAACAGCAAGCTGGTTGATGATTTCTTCTCCAGCATCCGCGTATGCCAGGTGAACCAGTCTTTCGACGTCTGCTTGGAGCTGCTGTAGACTTTCACCCCTTTTCTGGACTCTGTTATTGAGTTGGACTCGGAAGACTTCTTTCAAGTGGCTATCTCCAAAGCGTTTATCTATAGCTGCCACGAGAGAACTGAAATCACCGCTCTTACCAGCTGGAACTGTTTGAAGTAATTCAGCTGCTGGTCCTCTAAGAACAAGAGTCAGTGCTATGTACTTGTCTTCGTCATCCCAGCCATTTTTTGTCGCGGCTGCCTCAAATTGTTCTTGTAAACTGGCCAAGAAGACTGTCCATCAAATGTTGGGGGTTTCATCTCCTTTTTCCTTGCAAACTCTCCAGCAGATTCTCGAATTTTGATTTTCCGGAACTGGTCTAATTCCTTGGTCAGAACAGAGAACTGTTTATCGCATCGGCTTTCCAAACAATTCTCTACAGCAGAAAGCTGTTTTTCCACACCTTCAACGCGTTCGTCTAGGGCACATACATTTTTCTCAATGTTACCCAATTTACCTTCTAGAATGTTTTTCTGACCTTCTAAAACATTCTGTTGCGCCTCAAGTCTTTCGAGAATATTCTGTTGTTTTTTCTTTTGTTCGCTTCGTTGTTCTTCAACCAGCTTCTTTTGCTCGTTTCGTTGTGCTTCAAGTTGTTGCAGAACCTTCTGCTGTTCCGTCTTTTGTTCTAATAAAACCTTCATTATACTAGAAAAATCTACACTTTCACTTACTTCCTCTTCCTCCAATTCTGTTTCAAAAACAAAAGTGTTTACGTCTTCCCCTTGCTGTTCTAAATAGTTGCGCAAGCGCAGGACGATCGATCCCGCTCTAGAAAGATTTCGCTTACCTAACTCACTTTTCCAACAACTTACCCATTTTCACTGTATTTAACTTTTTTTTTTATACTTTACTAGTCTTTTTTTTTATCAAACAAGTTTTATTTACACTTCTGACACCAATGTAACCTGCGCTTAGTTCGCAAAAATAAAACTTTACCTTTCAATTCAATTCTACCACTTTTATTCAGTATCTACTTTATTGGATTTCAACTCTACCAATAATCACATTAACTCACTCTTAAGTCTTAACATTATCACTCTATAATCAAAACTGACATCTGGTTGCCTCGGGCGGCCTATTTATATCGAATGACATTTCATCTAGAACTCTCCAGTAATTTCCACATGGTCTCCACTCTCCACTCCTGTCAAACATTTTCTCTCCTGGTATATTTCTACACTTACCTACACTAGTGTTGCCGCTTGTGTTTTCGGTTGATGCTTTTCGATTAGGAAATTGGTATTAAATGTTGGGTTCGCGTTACAGTATAATATTATCAGACAGTTGGTCAAACGCCTTAGAGAAGACAGTGTAAATGCAGTCAAGCTCGTTCCCACATTCAAGTGCGTTGGAACATTTATGATAAATAGATAGAAGGTTGGTAGCCGTCGATCTTCTTTGCATTAATCCATGCTGCTGATGGCAGATAACATCCCTTACAAAGAAGGATAGTCTTTCGCAGACTACTTGTTCAAATAGCTTGGGTATGCATGAGAGCTTTGAAATTGGCCTGTTGTTTTTTAAATCAATTTTCTCACCCTTTTTGAAAACAGGTGTTATAAAAGATTTTTTCCAAAAAGTGGGAAATATTCCACATTTTTCTTGAAAAATTTCTTGAAAAGATATTCAAATGGAAGTGATAAACGTGAAGAACACTTTTTTAAAACAATTGGTGGAATCGAGTCCGTACCAGAAGAAACTTCATCTTTAAGAGAAGAAAGGAAGTAAGTAATTCTGTCTCTGAGAATAGGGATACTACTAAAATTCACTTGCGAGCAGTGACTTAAATACTGAAAAAAATGTTCATCAATTTCTAAATTCGTACTACAAAAAGATCCACAAAAATGGTTTGCAAAGGCATTGCAAATCTCAGGAGTATTTTTTAAAGAAGTGCTATTAAAAACAAAGTTGAGGGGAAACCGGTCTGTTTTCAGAAAGCAAACCATTTGAGAAAGCGTTTTGAAGTCTTCAAAAAGACTTATGAATAGTTGGTGGTCAGTTGGAGAGAGAGTACCTAGTTAAATAGATCTTCCACGCTTTGTTTCTTTTGTTCCTTAGAGCCTTTAAATCCTTGGTAGGCCACGGTTGACTGAAACTACTATTTCTAGGCAACTTTTGGGGAATTGTTTTTTCATGCTATTTTATAAAATCGTGTAGAAGCAAGCGACTGCTTCGTCAATATTTGCAATAGTTGATATATTTTCAATACCAGCAATGCATTATTCATTCGATAGCAAATTGAAATTCGCTTTTCGAAAGTCAGAAGTATATACACAGTCTTTTAAATTAATATCTCGAGAGACGTTGCTTAGTTCTATAAAAATATCTAAAGGGGGATGGAAATCATCAATTCTAGTAATGCCCGAATTTGATTGAAGAACTACCGTGCTAATAGCTTCGGATGAGAAAACTAAATCTAACATACGATTTTGATAGTTTCTAATACAGCTAACTTGCTGTAAGTCAGTAGAAATAATATTATCTAAACAAGAAAGCTCACTCTGTGGTGAAGTTGGAGAAGGTTTTTGGAAAGATCCATCGTCAGAGGGTAACCATTGAACGTATGGTCATTAAAGTCACCAACTAAAAGAATTTGGCTTTCTAAGTCAGACAATTCAAAAATATGATCCAAAATCAGGGCCAGTTCAGAATAAGCTCAGGCTGAACTTTTTGGAACAATAAATACATTTACAATAAAAATATTTTTTAACATTGTACAGACTTTCACACAAACAACATCAATAAACAGTTCAAACGGAAAGAGTATACGAGACGACATATATGTGTTCCTGACCGAAATCAAAACACCACCCCCGACATCATCTGGTATGTCCACGTGCCGATCTTTACGGTAGACCGAGAATTCAGGGCTCAAGATTTCGGTGTTCAAGTGACTTGAGTTTGGCCAAGTTTCAGTCAAAGCAAATACGTCATGTTTAAAAACGTCGGAATTAACATACAAAGCAGCAGTTTTACTGCGAAGACCTCTTACGTTTCGATAAATGTTATTTTTGTAAATATTATGCTACCTAAATTCGTCTTATCTTCACTAACGGGCTTGCAACCTGCAATGCACCAATTCAATATGTAATTACCATGTACATTGTACATATAACGTGTCTAATTTTTTATCTGTTCCATTCTTGCGTACAACTGCATTTCGTAATTTTTATTCTGTATCTTCTGCTCGCTTATTCCATGAACTACCGCCGCCGGCGCCGTCCATTAGAGCAATTACAAATTCTGGATTGTTTCAAAGAAGCATTAAAGTTTGGCTTTTAAACTTTAGCCATTTAAATTTAGAATCTAATCTCTTCTAACATTCTCACTTTATTTATTAATACGAGTATTGTAGCATTTCTTTAATTTAGTATTCCTTGTTAGTTATTTTTTTGTTATTCATTCTTCAATTGAATTTTTATGAAAGTATTGTATTTCTATTGTTCTCAAAATTCTGTTATTGCCACCCCACATGTTTTGTATTGTAAAACTTATATTTTGATGTGTCATTAAAATTATTTACTTCTCGTAAGAAAATATAGATGTCACTAAATGTTTTTCTTTCTTACATATTTTCTTTTGTTTATTTAGAATTTGTAATTAACCTTAGTTTAAGTAAGAATTATCTGCAAATGTATAGAAAATAAAATAAAATCTAATCTAATACCTATCAGTCAGCTTAAGCTTCATGTCATAAATCATTATTCATTTGCTGTTTCTTTTGATCTTTCAAGCTGACCACTCGTATTGGTGACCACTAGTTATCATTTTCGGTTTTGTATTTTCTACTAGCTACAATAAACGTGTTAACATTTTTTGGAACTGGTTTGCTTTCATTAGATAAGAGTACGAGAAGGTTTTTTTTTTCTGATTTAAAACTAAACATTGGTCCTTTGTCTAGCCGAATTTATAAAAAAAAAAAAAGAAAAGAAAAGATCGAACCTGTGCGAAATCGGAGAATCAAATAGTTTACGAACAAAGAAATTCATGTGCTCGTTCAAAATACGTGATTGAAATCGCGAAAAACTTTAGTTGACTCTAGCACGTTGTCTTTAAATTATAGAAATTGGTTTGTAATTAATCTAAGATTTGTGGTTTGAGTGAGAGCGACATATAAAACACTGCGTTTTCGATAGATTCTTTGTGCAGTCAATTTAATTAAATTATAACACTTCTCAGCAAATGCGAGGCCATGCTAAAGCTTCGATTACTCGTGCAGCCGTTTTTGTGAGTCAATCGATGAGGGGGTGGATATTGAGATGCTTGAAGTAAGATTATCTAAATTAGAAATTATGTGGAAGGAGTATGCATGCTACCATGCTTCTTGTTTGGAAGATGACGACGCAGATGAAATTGCGAAGCTTGAGCAGTAATTTGAGCAGTACGAAGACAAATATTTTACTGCGAATGCTAAAATGACATAATGTCTTCGTGATAGGCAGGATGCTCAAAAACAATCAACATTATATGAGCATCAGGTTTGTTTTCGAAAAATATTACTCTGCCTAAAATTTCCATAACTCTGTCTTCCGGTAATTATAAAGATTGGCCTACCTTCCACGACATGTTCATCGATTCGGTTGACAGAAATGATACGTTAACCTATAATATATATATATTATATATTAACTATATTGGAGCGGGGGAAAAATTAGAAAAACATTACAGCCGCGTTAACTTACTAGTGCAATCTTTAATTCAGTCGTTTGTTTCGTTGCCTTCTATGTCTTCATCCAATTCTGACACTCTCACAACCTATGAACATTTTAGGTACAACATCGCGTAAAAAACAATCAGTTTCCATTCGCAAGCATTAAGCTGAGTCACGTGAGCATAATCAAAGATGCGTAAAGTGCAAAGGTGAGCATAGCTTACCACAATGTCCGCTTTTATTGGACTCAGTACTGAATTTCGTCGAACATTCGTAAAAGATAATTCCTTGCGTTTTAATTGCCTGTGGTCTGGGCATGCATCTTACAAGTGCTTTAGCCATTCGCGTTATCGTGTCTGAAAGTCTCGGCATTATTCACTTGTCCATTCAAACCCATCTAACGTTTCTCAGTCAACTCCAAAGACACTTAACGAGCTCTCAGTGCAAACTACACGGCCCAATCAATGCTCAAATATTGCCCTATCTTAGCTCCTACTTTATCAACGAACCATTCGCTCGATCAAAGCCTTCATAAACAAACAATTTTGCCTACAGTTTTAGCTAAAATTCAGGACCGCACGGGACAAGTTATTGAGTGTCGTGTTCTGCTCGACACTGGATCGCAATCTTCATTTATTACGGAGGCATTAGCTCAACGGATTGGGCTCAAGCAAAACCATTCCAGAATTCCAGTCCTGGGACTCTCATTCAAGGAAGCTGGACACACTCGGGGAAGCATGTCTGTTCTTTTAAAATCACGCTATAATGAAACACATCTGCACTGCGATGTACATGTTTTGGAAGAACTGACTGCGAACTTGCTAGCTTATACGTTCGACATATTGTCGCTGTAATACATTCAAGGGCTAGATCTAGCAGATCCTCATTTCAATGTCTCTATTTCGGTTGATCTTTTATAAGAGCAGATAGAGTTTGGTCTAAACTCAAAGCAGAACAGATTCGCGGCCCAGTCGGAACGCCCTTGGCGCTAAACACGTCTTTTGTATGGGTCATCACTGGAGAGTTCGATGATAGTCATTGTTGTAATGTAAGGTTATCTAATTGTCACTCAGCTGTGGATGTTGATTCCCTCCCCCAGCGTTTCTGGGAACTGGATGAAGTTCCTTCGTTTACAGACAACATGGACAGTGATCCTGCGGAATCAGTTTCTCGAAAATATGTTTCTCGTCCGGAAGATGGACGATACGTTGTTCTTCTTTTATTGAAAAATCCCTTGCCATCCTTTGAAAGTACTCTGGGTGCTGCCATTTCACGGTTGCATTCCATGGAGCGTCGATTCCAAAGGAATACTTATATTAAGCAACAATATGTGGAATTTATGAACGAGTACTTGAGTCTAGGCCATATGAGTCCCATTTCTGGTAATGAGATTCAGTCTTCTGATGGTAAGCATTTTTACCTTCCACACCATGCAGTTCTAAAGCCCGATAGCTCGTCAACTAAGCTTTGAGTTGTTTTCTATGGGCCTGTTTGTGATTCACTCGGACAGTCACTAAACAGCCAATTGTACATTGGGCCTCGAATTCAGCGAGACCTAATTGGCGTTTGTCTTCGCTTTCGTCAGCATCGATTTGTTTTTACTGCTGATATAATGAAAATGTTTCCAAAAATATTGCGGATCTCATGCAGATGCAGTCGAAATTCATTGAACTTTTGTCGCTAGCTCAGATAAAGCTCAGAAAGTGTAGCTCAAATTGTTGGCCTCTTCTCGCAAGTCTTCCACCAGAGGACTGCGAGTATACTGTTGTGTAATCCGAAAACACTTCTCCGCTTATCAAGGTTTTAGGGATGTTTGGAAACCATCTAGAGATGTCTTTTCATTTTGCCTTAATCTGACGGAGCTCAACAATCCATTAACACGACGCACTCTTTTATCAGAAGTCGCGAAGATTTTCGACCCTTTAGGATTCTTAGCTCCCTTTGTGATCATCTTTAAAATAATGTTCCAAGAACTTTGGTCATCAGAGCTGAACTTCGGCTGGACGATCCGTTACCAAGCAAAATAGTAAACCAATGGATGTCTTATGGGAAGGACCTTCCAGTACTTCGAAATATAAATGTCCCGCGTAGTGTATTTCCTGACGACGACATTGAACTTCATGTCGTCACCTCCTTGTCGCTTGGCTACGTTAGTGGCCAACCGCACCTCAGCTATACTGAGCACCGTTCCAATACGTTCGTGGAAACACATTGCCTCAGAATTTAATCCAGCTGATTGTGCCTCGAGCGGTGTTCTCCCCTCGCAACTTGTTAACCATAGTCTTTGGTGGACCAGTCCATCGTGGCTATCAGAATCCGAAGAACATTTGCCTATTTCTTCCTGGTGTAATAAATTTGAACTTGACAATAGTGAACCTGTTAAACTGGAAATCAGGCGGGAACCCAAAACAGTCCTTGTATTGTCACGTGAATCACATGAGATTCAAAATTTGATTGACAAAATATCGCCTTGGCATCGTTTAATCCGCGTTGTTGCATATGTTAAAAGATTTATTGTAAATTGTTGTTTATTGTAAAATCAAACGGGATAACTCGGAATGTCGACAATCGGGTGGTTTGAAATTCACAGAAATACATTTTGCCAAAGTTGACATCCTTAAACACGTTCAGCTCACTTCATATCCTAACGATATCAACGATTTAGTTACACGTAAATCACTCTCATCAAAATCACCATTGCTGAAGTATTCTCCTTTTTTGGACAGCTACGGACTTTTGCGTGTTGGAGGTCGTATACGGCATGCTGCTGTATCATATAATTTGAAACATCCTATTTTACTTCCGAAATCTAATAAAATTTCCTTTTCTATTATTATTATTAGGACTTTCATTCCAGGTTCTCGCATGCGGGAATATCAGAAACGTTTTCATTCGTCCGTCAGCAGTTCTGGATCATGGGCAGCCGAAATCTTGTTCGAAAGGTGATTCACACTTGCAAACTGTGTTTTATGCAAAGAAAATCAACATGAATGTGAGCAGCGGATTGGAGATCTTCCTCTTCGACGTATTGAACTTAGTCGACCGTTTACTAACACAGGTTGTGATTACGCTGGGTCGTTGACCATCAAGCTTTCTCGCGGTCGAAAGCCCAGGCTCCTCAAAGCTTGCATAGCTCTTTTCATCTGTTTTTCGACCAAAGCTATGCATTTGGAAGTATTTAGTGACCTCACTACAGATGCGTTCCTAGCTGCGCTGCGCCGTTTTGTTTCAAGACGTGGATTATGCACAAACATATACAGCGATAACGCTACTAATTTTCAATCAGCACGACGCTGTCTCTCCGAAATGCATGAATTAGTTATGTCTCAAAAATACAACAACTCAATAGCTGCATCACTTGCAAAATATGGAATAGCTCGGCACTTTATTCCCCCTTCTGCTCCTCATTTCGTTGGGTTGTGGGAGGCAGGAATACAGTCTGTAAAACTTCACCTTCGTCGGGTCATTGGCTCTTCAGTTTGAAGAGCTGACGACTGTCACAAGCCAAATAGAAGCAATTCTTAATTCTCGTCCTTTATTTCGTCTCTCCGATAGTGACTTAAATCTGAAACACCATCTCATTTCCATATAGGCGAATTAACTGGCATCTACTAGAGATGCCAGTTAATCGCCTTACTCATTGGAACTACTTACAAAGCATGGTGCAAGGGTTTTGGAAGAGGTGGCATACAGAATATCTGACAACGCTTCAAGAACGTCCCAAATGGCAGAAGGAACAACAGAACATTCAACCAGGAGATATTGTGGTCATCAAAGAAGCGGGGTTACCACCTACTAAATGGTTGCTGGGTAAAATCGAAGCTGTCACACCAGGTGCTAATCAACTTGTTCATGTCGCCACTGTGAGGACAACAACTGGTACCTTTAAACGTCCTGTGTCGAAACTGGCTATACTCCCTCTCTCCTGAAACTGGTTCAGTAAAAAGTGTAAAACAATGTGTTCACTACCCTATGTAGTTTTTCTTTATGTTATTTTTGTTAATATTATGCTACCTAAATTCGTCTTATCTTCACTAACGGACCTGCAATGCACCAATTCTATATTTAATTACCATTTACATTATACATATCAGTCAGGTTAAGCACCATGTCAGAAATCATTATTCATTTGCTGTTTCTTTTGGTCTCTCAAACTGACCACTCGTATTGATGACCGCTAGCTATCATTTTCGGTTTTGTATTTTCTGTTAGCTACAATAAACGTGATAACATTTTTTGGAATTGGTTTTGCTTTCATTAGATAAGAGTACGAGAAAGTTTTTTTTTTTGCTGATTTGAAACTAAACAGGGATTATGAGGTTAATGACATCTAAGAAACTCCAACGCTTTTCAATCAGAGTGTGAAGGTCTGATGTATTTAAATGTTTTACATTTACATTTACCTGAAACTTACTCAACACCAGAGATAAGAAATTGGCAAACTTCACACACACATTGAAACAGCCTACAAGCTGATTTACCGAAAATCACCTCTACTACTTTGAGTACAGCTCCCACTCCACCTTTACTTTACACAAAATCTCACTACTACCACTTTGAGTACAGCAAATCTCACTACTACCACTTTGAGTACAGCTTCCACGTATTCACAGACAAAGGATGTGATTACAAAAACAACAATGTAAACAAATGGTTGTTGCGGGGCAAGAGCAGTAAAGGCTTGCCATTTAATTAATTTCTTATCTCTGCTCAACACATAAATCTGCGGACTTAGATGAATAAAGAACAGGAGGGAAAACCATTACTTCTCTTGCGCGCAACTTCCATTTGTTTACATTGTTGCTTTTGTAACACGAGATCTATCTGTGATACACGTATTAGCTGAATATAAAGCTGTGTCACTGAATTTACTAACACCACTTCGGATTTCAAACTGGTTTTGGAAGCTGAAAATAAAGTGGTGTTTGTGAAGTCAGTTTGAGGACAGATGCCGTGGTGTGTGTGTGGTTTGGCCTCTTCTTGTATCTCTTCTGTGTCTGCGGAGTAGGGGGGTTGCAACCGCGCGACAAGGACCATTTGGCTGTTAAATGTTTTTTAATCAAATGTTTTGTTTCTGAGCATAACATAAAGTAAAAGTTAGAAATTCGACTGTGTTTGTAAAAGATGTGTTCTGACCTAGTTCAATTTTCAGATATAAGACAGTGTTAAATCTGTCGTTTGCGTCAATTTTGATGCACATAAAATAATATTGAACTGAAATTCCGGTAATCGTTTGTCAAATGTTCCATAAGGAAAAGCGCAGACGGGTGTAATTTAAGTCGTGGTCACGACGTTTTTTCTTTACTTTTTTTCAAACGCCATCCTTCAGTTTCTACATGGCCACAAAAATTCATTAATAGAAGTCACACAAATGTTTTGTGAGCCAAGACAAGAAGTGGACTGTGTTTTCGAAAAATATTTGCAAAACCTGGAAATACCCAGCCGATTTTGACAAAAAGAACCGGGTAAGAAACAGTACCATACAAGCATTGATTAATCAAGGTTCTTGATCAAGCGTATTAACGGGCATGCTACAAAAATCATCGCATTGTGAAGCTAAGCTAAAAACACTTACCTTTCACATTATGAAGTGTTCAGATTCAGAAGCGACAAAATAACAAACTAGCTGAGCCGCCCGGCGTTGCTCGGGTTTGTAGTTTTAAGGGTTCGGTTCTCGTTCTTCTGCTTCCGTGGGAATATGGGGATGAAATATAATATTATGTGGCATTCCAGTGCTGAAAGAATTTTTTAAATCTGTCCAGTAGTTTCTAAGTTTCCGTTCCCTACCCCGTTCCTGTGGGAATCTTCCGTTCCCTTGGAAATATGTGAAAATGAAATATAAGTCTATGTCACTGAGGGATAATGCAACATCTTAGAGTTGAAAGAATTTTTGAAATCGGTCAAGTAACTTTAAGGTGCCGGTTCTCGTTCCTGTTTCTGTTCCCGTGGGATTATATTAATGAGATTAACGCAAAGTTACTGAGGGATTATGTGGCATCCCAGTGCAGAAAGGGATTATGAGGCATCCGAATGTTGAAAGAATTTTTGGGATCTGTCGAGTAGTTTTTAATTTTCCGTTCCCAACCCTGTTCGTGTGGGAATATTCCGTTCCCATGGAAATATGTGAATTAAATATAAGTCTGTGTTACTGAGGGATAATCTTGGTGAATTCGTCACTGAAATGACTAGTGATCAGTAGTAAAAATAATCTGTCCGTGTATTTTCCCAGTTTATTATTTAATTTCAATTTTCTAATTAATCTATCCAGTTTGGTTTATGACTTTCAAAGCGATATTGAGTAAAATCTATTCGAAAACTAAAAGATTTGTGGCAAAAAATAGTTTTTTTTAATTAAGCAGTTAAAAATTAAATAATAATTAATAACTGCTAATAATAATAATAATTAATAACAAGAGCAAGCAAACAACAAAACCAAGCAAACTCTCCGAGACTCTCCTCTCTGAGTAATTCGAAAATTGCGGATCAGCTGTGGTGTAAAATGAAAAAAAAAAACGTTTAGAGAGCATCGTTGACGAAATGGAACGGGATAAAATAAAGTCCGATGTCATCTTATGTCGAATTCCTTTCAACCACTTGCCGGCGATACTAATTTCGATTCGTTTTTGGGTGAAAGGAATATAAAAACGTAGCGATTTTTTTTTGTAAATGTGTGCGTGCGTACCATCTGTCAATTCGATGATGAAGACAGCAAAGTTTCAAATAGCCTGGAATTCATGTTCTGCAACAAATTTTCATTAATAAAACGATTTTACGTTTCCATATTTTGATAAAGTCAACACAAACCATTTATACACTGTTTTATTATAATATTAAATAATAAATTTTGAATTTATCAAATAATTGGGCGCGCTAGATTATTGTTTCGCAAAAGTTTCACAATAAATAATAACTTTATTTGACATATCCAAACTGTCAAGCTAGTTGTGTGTGTGATAATCTGTGTGAGAATCGGTGTAGATTCGTCTCAAAAAAAGAATCGCCGCCGAATCGATATTTCTCCAAAGGAACATTTTTAAGCAAAAAATATCGCCGCCGAATCGATGGCGAATCGATACTTTTGGTGAAAGGAATTCAACATTATACGGTATTCCATCGCAACCTGAAGAGAGCTTGACTGAAGTCTACCAAAAAATCTGCGAAGTAGTTAATACTCCCACTGGAACACTCTTAAATGTATTCAGAGTAAAACCTAGGCGAGGGGGACGGAATATCGACACATGCATTGTGCTTAAATTTGCGCATGTAAATGACAAACACAACCTTTTAAGAGCTGCTGCTTCACATCGCAAAAGAACAAAGAATGCACTTAAACTGCGTGACATTGGTATCAGTTCACCAAAAAGCTTCCACTTAAATGAGAGTTTAACTAAACGGACCTACCAACTACATAGACAGGCGCTAAACTTCAAACAACGAGCGCTTATCACGTCTGTACACACTTTTAATGGAAACCTCTTCGTACAAATAAATTCAACGGAAGAGCTGAGAAATGCAATGGGCACATCTTTAAATGATTGCGATAAAACAACACACAATAGATCACCGACAGCAACTGTAACGTTTTAATTTTTATTTACTTTTCCTCTTTGCTTTCTTGTTTTAGTTTTCTTCTCTTACTTTTATTTCTCTTTTTTTCTTTTTTTTTGTTGCTTTATTGTAAGAGAAATTTCCAGTGAGCCTTTCTTTTTGTCTTCAATATTACTATACTACTGTTTTTGTTCAATTTTTTCTCTTTTATTATTCAAAATAATTAGATTATGTCTAATCACAATAGCATCCACAGCAGACGTGAAAACCTGGGTTCGTTGGTTAATGTTTTATGCAGACAAAAATCGGGTCTAAGCATTTGTCATCTAAATGCACAGAGTCTTATGAATAAAATTGACGAATTTCGACAGACTTTTGTTATGAGTGAAGTAGACATTGTTTGTGTGTCAGAGACGTGGTTCAACCATTGTATATATAATCTAATCCATTGTATATATAATCTAAGATTCTATATACAATGGTTCAACCCTAATATCAAAGATGACTTTGTTTCTCTACGTGGTTGCAAGCTATATCGTGCTGATCGCTGTGATAGAATAGGTGGTGGTGCAGCTATCTACCTGCGAAAAAATTTAAGATCTCGTGTGGTACTAAGTTCTGATGAGGATTGTAGTAGTCAATTTACTTTTATTGAAATTTTAAACGCAGGAAACAATTGCATAGTTGGTGGTTCACTTTGCATGCCACCAAACGTGGCTTGCTCTGAAATTGTTGAATCTGTTATTAGTGAGGTTTCGCTTAGATCTAATAATGTTGTACTATGCGGTGATTTGAACATTAATCTTCTTAGTAACTCAAGCAAAAATTTCAAAGATGTGATGCAGTCTCTAAATCTCATATTTGCAAATGTTACGGAAGCAACGCATTTTAAGCCCAATTGCTCTCCCTCATTGTTAGATGTTATCTTAATTAGTGACCCAAATCATCTAAAATTCTATAACCAACTTTCTGCCTCAGCTTTTTCATTTCATGATTTAATTTTTGCCACTCTTGACTTCAATAAAGATTCTAATAATCCTCCACACAGCTTTCAATACAGAGATTTTCGTAACATTCAGCTACAAAATTTATTTTATGAATGTGATTCTCTGAACTGGACTGAAATGTTTCAAACACTTGATGTTAACTTGCAATTGGGCACTTTTAACAGGCTTGTTTCTTATCTTTTCGAAAAATATGTTCCTTTTAAAACCAAAGTGATTAAGTACCCTGATTGCCCATGGATGTCGGAAAATATTATGAAAGCTATGTCACTTCGCGACTGTCTGTATTTGAGATGGAAAAGGTTAAGAGTCAGGACATGTTCGGCGACTTTAAACGGGCTAGAAATAGAGTTACTTGTATGATCAAGCAGGCGAAAAGATTGCATTACTTTAACAAATTCAGCTCGATTCGCTCCTCAAAAAATTTCTGGAAAGAAGTTAAAGATCTGGGAATTAGTAATAACTCTTCTTCCCATGAAGATGAAATCGATATAGACAAGTTGAACGCCTTATTTGCTAATCCTGTCGCAAGCGATCAAAACATTGTTGAACTGAGAAATGAAAACCTATCTCACGATGCTTTCTGTTTTTCTGAGGTCAACATATGCTATGTTGGGGAAGCAGTTTTCTCTGTAAGATCAAAGTGTATTGGGCTGGATTGTGTTCATCCCGATTTCATAAAAATTTTGCTGCCCAAAGTTCTACCATACATAACTTTAATCTTCAATTCAATTATCTCGACAAGCCAGTACCCTATTGAGTGGAAGCGTGCGAAAGTAATTCCATTACCAAAGAATTCAGGTAAAAACTCAGAATATAGACCGATCGCTATTTTACCTTTCATCTCTAAGGTTTTTGAAGTCATAATCAGCAACCAAACTAAAGCGTATATTAATAGCTTAAATTTACTTAACCCTCTGCAATCTGGCTTCAGGAAAAGTCACAGTTGTGTAACCGCCTTATTGAAAGTCAGCGAAGATGTTCGGCAAGCTTCAGAGGAAAGTAAAATAACAATTTTAACTCTTTTGGATTTTTCAAAAGCTTTCGATTCGTTTGAACCAACTTTGCTATGTAATAAGCTATGCAAGCTTTTTAATTTCTCGTGATGCAACCGAACTTATTTTCTCTTACTTGTATCATCGATCACAAGCAGTATTCAACAAAGGTAAACTGTCATCATTCCTTGACTTAAAAAGAGGTGTGCCACAAGGTTCGATACTGGGACCCTTACTTTTTTCATTATTTATAAACGATCTTCCATCTGTTCTGAATCACTCCTCCTATCATATCTATGCGGATGATGTTCAAATTTATCGCAGTTTCCGTCTGGGGCTTGTCGAAGACGCAATAGCAAGAACTAATGAAGATCTTGCTTCAATTTACCAATGGTCAGTTGAAAACCGGCTATTACTTAATCCGACTAAAACTAAGTGTATACCGATAAGCACCCAACTACTAGATTTTGATGATTTCCCAGACATAGTCCTAAATGGTCAGGTGGTCGAAATGGTCTCGAAAGTAAGGAACCTTGGAATCATTTTTAATAATACTCTTACTTGGAGTGACCATATCAATAAAACAGTCTCAAAAGTTCTCAAAGCCAGTTTTTCATTCATTCTGTGGAAGTTTGGAATCATCTCCCTTTGTCACTTAGGAACAAGATTGGACACAAACAGTTTTCTTCGTTACTATTTTCATATCTATCACTGGAATCTTCTCACTAAACTTAATTTTAATTTGCATATATATATATAATATAAGAAAATTCATGATTTTGAAAGACTTTGATTCTTTCTTTCTTTTCTTCCCATCCCTTTAATTTTGCATAATGATTTTTAATAAGACATTACTTTTAATACTAATTGTAACTTAAAACACTACCTGTATTATTATAAGAATTTATTCTTACTGTACAGCGTTTTCGATTGAAATAAATACTAAAAAAATAAATACTAAAAAAATAATGTAACATCCTAGAGTTGAAGATTTTTTGAAATCGGACAAGTAACTTTAATGTTCCCGTTCTTGCTCCCATTTCCGTTCCCGTGAGATTATAGGGATGAAATATAGTCTAAGTTACTGATGGAGGGGGATAATGTAGCACCCCTAATATTGAAACAATTTTTGAAATCTGTCCAAAAATTTCTCAGTTTCCGGTCTCCAACCCCGTTCCCGTGCGAATATGGGGATCAAACCTTAACAGGAAACATCTCTAGACTAAACTATGTGTACTAGACTGGGCAAAAAAAATTTTTTAGAGGTCTGTCAATCGTGTTTTATATTTCTTAGACCTAACCTTACTAGAGCTTACTTGTGGTTCCCGTGGTGTGATGGATAGCATGTCCGCCTGTTAATCCAGAGGTTCGAGTTCGAATCCCAACAGAGGCAAAAATGTTTTTTCCATGGGTATCGCCTTTCGCGAGGAATTGGCAAGTCCTCTGTTAGTATTCATTGCCATGAAAAGCGCTTTCTCGATTAGCCGTTCGGAACCGGCAGAAAATTGTAGGTCCCTCCATTCCATCCCTCACAAGGCATGGTTGTGAGAAACCGACACAAATAAAATTCACTGCAATCACATGCAGTGAATTTTATTTTTAAGCGAATGTGCAAGACATATGACACCTGGGCGAAACGCAAAATTAGGAGTTGTGGTGATCTTCACGACGTCTTTTAAGAAATTTTATTTCTTTTAAGATTTCTTTTTTAAATAAATGTTCATAGTGTTTAGCCAAAGATAAATTTTTTGTAAATGGATCAGCTAACATATTATCGGTTGACAAGTACTTCAGAGTTACTATACCATCTGCTATGGCTTCACGTATGTAGTGGCATCTTATATGAAGGTGTTTTGTTCGAGAGCGTATTCCTTTAAAGCTATGTACTGTGCGCTTTGACTGTCGGTGAATAGATTAATCGGCTCCTTTGTGCAATGTAGATTAAGTTCGGTAAGGAGAAGTTTGAAATACTTGGCTCTTTTTGCAGCTGTTGTTAAGTTGACATACTCTGCTTCTGCGCTCGACAACGTTACAATAGGCTGTTTCCGAGATTCCCAATCGATTGGTGCACCAGCGAGAACAAAGACTATACCAGATTGCGACTTTCGATCATTGACGTCTTCAGCATAACTTGAGTCAGTCAGCATAGGCTATTATCGGCTTTACAGATCTGCAATAGAAAAGTTTTGTATTTACAGTACCTTTTAAATATTTAAGAACTAAAGTAGCTGAATTCCAATGTTGATCTCGTGGGTCTTGGTTGAATTGGGATAGAGTATTCACAGAATATGCTATGTCTGGCCTACTAAAAGTAGATATGTGGAGTAAGCTCCCAATTAGTTCCTGACATGACTTTTGGTTTACAGGTTTAGTTTCTCCCTCAACTTGAGGCTCTTTTTCGAGTTTTGTTTTGGGTGGCAAAGGTAAGGTTCGCGGCTTGCAGTTAGTAAGATTATATTTTGAAATTAATCTCTTAATATAATTTGACTGGCTGATCGATAATGTTCCTTGTTTTTGATTTCTTGAAATTTCCAGTCCTATGGTTAACGTGGGTTCACCCATGTCCCTTATTTCAAAATATTGTTTTAGGGGCAATTTAAATTTTAAAAAGTCGGTTTGACTATTCGTTGCTACAATCAAGTCATCCACATAAGCTGTAATTAAAGTGTTAATATCCTTTTGCTCTTGAAAATAAATGCATTTATCGTAACTAGAATTCTCATAACCGATCTCTTGAATTTTGTTGTAAATTTTTTTTCCATTGATGGCCAGATCGTTTTAAGCCATAGTATATTGATTTTTGAAGTTTACAGACCTTGCATTTTTCGATCGCAAATCCTGTTGGCTGTTCCACGAATATTTCCTCGTCCAAGTCTCCATACAAAAAAGCTGCTGAAATATCAATGTGGTGAAGATCTAGGTCATATTCCGTAGCATAAGCATAGAGTATCTGGATGGAGCTTATCTCAGCAACCAGAGCAAATGTGTCGAAGTCAACACCATACAGTTGAGAATAACCTTTAGCTACCAGCCTTCTTCTTCGATGGTACCGTCTGGCTTTCGCTTAGTTTTAAATACCCATCGGCATCCAATGACGTTCTTATTCTTAGGACGGTCTTCGATTTTCCAGGTGTCATTTTTGTGTAAAAACTCAATTTCCGTATTCATAGCCTCCTTCCATTCGATAAAGCTTGAAGAAGCTTCAGCGTCCTTCAAGGATTTAGGATCGTCCTCTTCCGAAAGGTCCGTGAGGTATGATGTCTCCTTATAGTTTTTAACAGGAATGTTTCTTTTGGGTCTTGGGTTTGATGTAGTATTTATAGCTTCTTTTCCCTTATTTGGTGAGCCTTTACGTAAACAATTTGCTTCAACATCAAAGCAGTCCACAATTTGGTCATCTAGAGCTTCCTCAAAATCTTCATTGTTTAAAATATCCTCTGAGATGTCACTTTTTACTGGCACCCCAGTCGCTTTTCCATTTTTTTCGCCTGCTGCTATGCCCCCGGTTCCTGCATCATCATTTTCTTCATAATCAGCCTTATCCGTCATCTTTTCACTCTTTTCATATTCTTTCGATAGTGATTCATTATTTTCAAATTCAAACTCAACGAATTTTTGCTTGTTCTTATTTTCATAATTTTCAATAAAAATCACATCTCGACTCTTAATTATGGATCTTGTGCCCCTTTTCCACAACCTATACGCTTTTGTATCGTCACAATATCCTATCAAAACAAATTCATCGCTTCTGGCATCGAACTTGCTTTGTGTTCCAGATTTATTTAACGCAAAAGCACGTGAACCTATCTCTTTGAAGTAAGAAACATCAGGTATCTTCGACGACCACAATTCTTCCGGGGTTCTGTTGTTATTTCTGACATTGGACAACAATTACGAATGTGAGCTGAGGTGAGAACTAGTTCTGCCCACAAGAAGTCTGGGAAATCCGATTTTATTTTCAAGCATCTAGCCATCTCGACTAGTGTGCGATTGGCACTTTTAGCAACACCATTTTGCTGTGTTGTATAAGGCGAACTGAATTCTTGTTTAATGCCATTTGATTCACACAGCTGTCTAAAAAGATTACTGGTATATTCTGATCCATTATTAGTGCAGTCAATGAAGCGAAAAATAGGGCCCAACCTCCGAATTTTTTTACTGTGAACCGATTTGCATGAAATTTTGGAATTAGGCTCATCTTACCCTTAACTTCAAAAGTGATAATGATTTGCACACCGCCACCACCCTGGGGGTGGTTGCCACCCCTTCTCTGGGGTGATTTTTTTTTTTTAAATAACCTCAGATATCGATAGAAGGCCTAATTTTAAGCAAAAAAACGAATATAAAATTTTTTGTTAAGTCCAATATTTTTCGAGTTATTGGCAATTGAAAATTCGCAATTTGTTCACGTTTTTCATCTATTTATTGCAAATATCTCCAAAACTATACGTTTTATCGAAAATTTTATAATGAACAAAATTGTAGCAGGTAAAACAATGAACAATTTAGTTTTTTAGAAAGTATTCTAAGAATAATATTAAGCTAGTGTAACGATGATGATGATTTATACATCGATACATGCTTAAGTCACCACCACTCAAAAATGCCTTTTGAGCTAAAAAACTCGAAGACCACACGCCATCCAGTAGGAGGAACTACGAAACACCTATACCAGAAACACCTATACCAGAGGCACGAACCGGAACCAGGAAATTAACACCAAATACTATCCAAGGCACAAGCCGGAACCAGGAACTACGAGCCAAATAACATCCAAGGCACAAACCACATACCAACCGCAGGCTGCTAAATGAGTAGCATAGCCTCAGGCGCAGCAGTGGAGAGTTTAGAACATATGTTTCTCCAACAGCGGAGGATACAACACACACGATACACAGGCCAAAGCACAGCAGCACACGACCACCGTGTGTTTCGTGGAGACATTATCAGGTTGTTGGAGAACCACCATATTGTTCCCGAGTACCTGAAGCCAGCATTACCGCAACCACCGCCGCCGAACTACTAGGAGCGGATACAAAGGTATCCTCACACAGGCCCTGACGGGCACTCGTGATTTTTGCCGGAGGGCATATAATAATACTCAACCGCTAACCTGCTGAGGGGCAGCTGCGATCTTACCGCACGGGACCTTAGGGTGCCTGTGATCTCTGCCGGAGGGCATATAATAAAACTCGACCGCTAACCCGCTGAGGGGGAGTTGGGATCTTACCGCACAGGGTCAGTAAAGCGCCTGTGATCTCTGCCGGAGGGCATATAATAATACTCAACCGCAAACCCGTGAGGGAAAGTTGGGATCTCCACACAGGGCCGAAGGGCGCTCGTGATCTCTGCCGGAGGGCATATAATAATACTTAACCGCTAACCCGTGAGGGAAAGTTGGGATCTCCACACAGGGCCGAAAGGCGCTTGTGATCTTTGCCGGAGGGCATATAATAATACTCGACCGCTAACCCGCTCTCTCCTATAGGTACCCCGCCGAATTAAGACTAGCCGCCATAAAGAAGCAACAACGACAGCGACAGACGAGAGTTCCTGTTCCCGAGGCTGTATTTGTACCATACTTGCGAAGAAGGCGCATAAGCGCGACCTAAATATGTATATTGTATTATAACCTTGCAATTTTAAATAGTAAAGAAACAAGTTCGAAATAATAAAGAGTTTCTGACCTTCTATGCGAAGTTTTAGTGGTTTCATTCGCCGACCCTGGACAGCCGTGAGTCATACCTCGGCTGGGAAATAAAAATCACATCACAATTTGGCCCCCGAGCAGGGACGATAGGTCCATTCCCCGAGAAACAGAAACTCTTTATCGAACTATAAACAGAAAACGGAAATAAACCAATTATGTCAGACACCGAAGAAAGCTTCGATGCTCAGTAAGGAAGAGCTTAAAGCCCGAATGAGTCAACAGGGACTCGATACCGAAGGGACGATAGCCGCTCTTCGAACTAGATTCAGCGCTCATATTAAAGGAGCCAGAATGAGAAAGTCGATGCAAAGTCTTTGTGAAGACTTGGCGAAGGTCGTTACAACAAGAGAGTACGACGACACTCCAGCATCAGAAACCAATACCGGACCCGCACCTAAATCGCCTGGCTATACAGAAGTACGGTTTGAAGTACCGTCGTATATGCCGCCAGCGCCATCACACACGCCTAACTGCGTTACCGAGGCAACCGAAGGTTGCCTACCTGTAGAAAACCGACCTGACCAAGCGAGTACATCCCGTGGGTTTACCCGCTCGGACACCAGAACTACAGTCAGAACCACCGGTAGAATTGTGCTCAGCTATGAAGCTGAAGTAATGAATACAGTTCGAAAGTGGGGATTAAAATTTGACTCGTCTGGTAACGCCCCAGAATTCTTAGACCGTCTCGAAGAATTGACTACGTGTTACGACCTGCGACCAGACGACGTAGTCAAAGCATTGCCAGAACTCTTACGTGGCACCGCACTAGAGTGGTATCGCATTAATCGCGACCATGTCCAGGTATGGAGTGAATTTCGTAGCGCCTTTCTCGAACACTTTTTGCCCGCCCGTTACTTATGCAAATTAGAGGATGAAATCATGCGAAAGAAGCAAGGCCCCCGTGAGAAGGCAAAAGATTTCATCCGGGGCACGCAATACCTGATTCACCGCCATCCCCGCATAAGTCTAACGGACAATATTGATCGCATTTATGACAGCTTGCGAGCAGAGTATCATCTGTACATAAAGAGGCGCGATTTTAAGACGCTCGAAGAGCTTATGGCATTGGCAGAGGAGTACGAACATATTCAAGGGGAAGATCGTAACTTGCGCCACGCGCTAATTCGTCCAGCGCCAGCTCTGAACCGCAATGCACCACCGTACCGCCCGCTACCTGACAACCGACAGGGGTTCCCAGCACAACGCCCTGATTTCAACCGCCCTAATGCCAATAGGCCGATTCTACCCGCTAGCCAGTACGACAGGTCCACGCACTGCTGGAATTGTAAGCAGCGTGGACACAATAAAGGCAATTGCCATCGGCCTTTCCGACTCTTCTGTTCTTACTGCGGTGAGGACGGGAGATTAACCGAGGACTGTGGATGCCATCCACACAGGGCCGCAGTCATGGACAGCCAAGGAAACCGCTGTGCCACCCAGAAAATCCAGAATCAAAAGCCAGAGGCGCCAAAAGCGCGCACATCAAGCGCCTTGGCACTGAAGAAAACGAAGCTGACCCCGACGACTCAAGTAAAACTTGATAGGCAGCACACGCGAACAAACCAGCAACAACAAGACGGCGGTAGGAATTCCCTGCTACCGCCAGAAACGCAAGTAACGGAAGGAGACCCACGCTGTTACGTGACAGCACAGGTGCATGGTCATCCCGTAAAGGCTTTAATAGATACGGGAGCCACAAAATCATTTATAAATGAAAAGACCCGCAGGTTGTTTCGCCGAATAAAGGTGCACGCTCACTACTACCGCCATCGTACGTATCTCGCTAACGGGGAAGTTGTCATCAGCCGAGAGCACTACTCACTCGCTATGACCATTGTCGGCCAAGCCGTGTAGGGAGTAGTAACATACATGCACCAGTTAACGGATGACATGGTCATCGGGGTAGATTTGCTGCGAAGTGCCGACTTCCAGATGACTCTGCGTGGTCATGAAATACCATGGTCCGGCAGCAGTTCAGAGGAATCGAGAGGCCGACTCTGTATGTTGGGTGGCAAACCGCTATCTGCCGCACAGGAAGTGACATTGACCGCGCTGTTGGACGAAGAACTCCCGAGATTTTACCAATTACCCAAGATAACGAATGCCGCGGTGCATCGAATCAATTTAAAAACAGACCAGCCATTTAAACAGAGATACTACCCGAAAACCCCGCCATGCAAAAGATTATCAACGATTTACCCCGCGACGATAAAATTGAGCCCTCCCGAAGTCCCTACAGTTCACTGGTTAAGAAGAAGACGGGCTCATGGAGAGTATGTGTCGATTACCGACAGCTCAATAGCATGACCATCATGGATGCTTACCCCTTACCCCAGATCGTGGCTATCTTAGACAAGCTGAAGCGAGCCAATTATATAACCACCATCGACCTCAAGCAAGGATATTGGCAAATTCCTTTACACGCGGATTCCCGGGCGGCTACCGCCTTCACCGTGCCAGGGCGTGGGCTGTTTCAATGGAAAGTGATGCCATGTGGGCTCAATTCCGCAGCCGCCACGTTCCAGCGTATGTTGGACGGTATTATCGGTCCTGAAATGGACGAGTACGCGTTCGCATACCTCGATGACATCATAATTGTGAGTAGTACATTCGATGATCATATCCGCCACTTAAGGGAAGTGTTCAAGAGGTTGCAGGGGGCGAACCTACGCATCAACAGAGAGAAATGCGAGTTCTGTAAAAGCCAATTGAAGTACTTGGGACATATGGTGAGCGAACGTGGCATTAGCACCGATCCCGACAAAATAGCGGCAGTGCAAGACTTGAACGCACCCCGCAATGTTAAAGAGTTGAGAAGAGTCATGGGAATTACGTCTTGGTATCGCCGGTTCATAAAGAATTTTTCGCATGTGGCAACACCACTAACGAAATTATTAAAAAAGGACCAGGAGTGGATCTGGGGGGACGACCAAGAAAAGGCATTCTTTGAGTTAAAGACTCGTTTGACCGAGGCACCGATTTTGATGTGCCCAAATTTTGATATACCGTTCACACTGCAAACGGACGCTAGTGACTACGGACTAGGAGTAGTATTGTCACAGAATGCCGAAAACCAAGAGAGAGTGATCGCTTATGCTAGCCGTACCCTCACGGAGTTAGAAAAGAAGTACTCAGTTATCGAAAAAGAGTGCCTGGCAATACTCTTTGGTATACGAAAGATGAGACCGTACCTCGAAGGCTACCATTTTACCGTGATAGAACTCCAGCAATATGATTTTGAAATTAAGTACCGGAAAGGGGCAATGAACGTCGTCGCTGACGCGTTATCGAGAGACCCTTTGCCGTTTACACCGAGCGATTTATCAATCCTCTGTAGCCCAGCGGAAGATTGGACAGAGCGACGCATCAGACAGTTACAACTTAACCCCGACCAGTTCCCCGAGTATAAGGTAGTCGACGATAAACTGTACCGTAAATTCAACGCGCACCCTTTAGTAAGCCAGGAGGAAGATTGGACAATGTGTGTACCCACCGCCGAAAAGAGTAAAGTGCTGTTCGATAACCACGACGCACCGACAGCTGGTCACTTAGGGACAGCCAAAACCGCCGCTAGAGTAATGCAAAGGTTTCATTGGCCGGGAATGTATCGAGACATTGCCCGTTACGTAGCCAACTGTACCGTCTGCAAGTCTTACAAGGCATCACAACAGAAACCAGGTGGTTTGATGCACACAGGGACAACTCGCTACCCATGGGACACCGTATGCATGGATTTCGTCGGCCCATTGCCCCGCTCCATGAAAGGCAATACAATGTTTTTGGTTATGGTAGACCGCTTCACCAAGTGGGTAGAGGCCGTACCATTAAGAGCAGCTACCAGCCAAGCCGTAGTAAAGGCATTAAGAGAGCGTATCATATCGCATTTTGGCGTTCCACACACAGTACTCTCCGATAATGGTAGCCAATTCGTAAGTACTACACTCTCCAGCTACTTGCAAGAGATGGGTATAAAACAACGATTCACCGCACCATATTCCCCTCAAGAAAATCCTACAAAACGCGTTAACAGAGTGCTCAAGACGATGATCGCGCAGTACGTTAACGAGAACCACCGAACCTGGGACGAGCATCTACCAGAACTCACCTTTGCTATCAATACTTGCAAACACGACACTACCGGATTTTCCCCCGCTTTCCTCAACTTCCAGAGAGAAATTAAAGCCCCGCAACAACCCTGGTTACATAACGATGACAACACCGAAACTCCGTCCGTCCGGAGCGAAAGGCTCAAAATGTTGTACCAGTTGGTACAAACCAACCTACAGGACGCGGCTCAAAGGCAAACACGCCACTATAACCTGCGAAAGAGAGCGTGGCGACCTGGTATCGGGGAGCAGGTGTACAAAAGAGTACGGGTACTCTCATCAGCAGTCAATTATTACACAGAGAAATTAGCACCTCGGTACGAGGGGCCTTTCGAAGTAGTCCGTTTTATTTCCCCTGTAATCGTCATATTAAAACGTGTGGGGCAACAAAAAAATATGCGAGGCCAAAAAAATAATAATATTATAAGATCCCATGTAAAAGACCTCAAGGGATTCACCTCGACCGACTGCACTATAAAAGCAGTGGCCGACTCGAATATTTTTCATTTAAGCACCGACCACCGAGGAAGAAAGATGGACCGCAGTACCAACGAAGACGAGAGGGAAATGGCACAGCCCTGGAAGAGGCATGACACCATGCCCGCACGGTTGAGACCAGGCCATCGCCAAGTAATTTTTCTGCCAGAGTTGCCGGAGCAGAAACGCCAAGCCGACACTATAATGGGGATACCAGAACCACACATCGCGCAGAAAAAGCGGATTGCGCACACCCCTAAGGTGCCGGGGGTCCGTCTGCCTAACGCTCCCGCAACAACAAGCGACCAGCTGAGACCTTCCACCAGCCGCGGCCGCCACTTCCCAAAAGCTGCACCAGACCCCAGTACGAGTCAAGCAAAAGTTAGCCGAGCGTTGGACTTAAGGAGCAAGCTGATGAAGAAGATGCAGGGCTTCATACGGTCAGGCACTGGTGGGCATAGGACAACCACCGACGTGACCATAGGCTCCGCGACCCATCTCGAGCCACATACCGCCGATCCACATACGTGCGACCAAGGAAACCGCACCCGCCGGCGGCCTGTGTACCAAAACCCAACTACGTGGCCGCTAACGCCCCGCACCTTAACCGGTCGACACCGACAGTCAGCATGCCAAAGCCCGCACCCGAGACCACTAACGCCCCACGCCTACCGACGACCAGCACCTCACCAGCCGCTCGAAGCCCGACCCCAACTACACCGGATCCCTTCCGAGGGATAGAAATAACGCAGCACGGGCTCTACAACCCTCAGCGCCGCCGTCAGCTTTTCTTTTTCCGACGTAGGAGCGGAAAGGTGATTGCGAATATCGTGGGAAGGGGGTTCGCGATATTGACACACGAGCCCACCGGCAAAAAGATGGAGGTTGCATTCGACCCATAAAACAACCGCAGACGCCCTAAGATTTAGTGCAAGGAGCACCTCATTTTTTATTTTTGTTTGGGTGCAAGGAGCACCTCAGAGGAATTTGTTTTTTTTTTTTGACATACTTAACGGTAAGAAATACTTATTGCTTTTGTTAACTAAGCCTTGTTTTGGTTGCACTCGAATTGTTAAAAAGAAATTTTTTTTTTTGACAAAAAAAAAAAAAAAAAAAAAAATAAGGAGGTTAAGACGAGAAGGTTCTTGCCTCCAAAAGGGGGGTGGTATGTAACGATGCATTTTATACATCGATACATGCTTAAGTCACCACCACTCTAAAATGCCTTTTGAGCTAAAAAAAAAACTCGACGACCACACGCCATCCAGTAGGAGGAACTACGAAACACCTATACCAGAAACACCTATACCAGAGGCACGAACCGGAACCAGGAAATGAAGACCAAATACTATCCAAGGCACAAGCCGGAACCAGGAACTACGAGCCAAATAACATCCAAGGCACAAACCACATACCAACCGCAGGCTGCTAAATGAGTAGCATAGCCTCAGGCGCAGCATTGGAGAATTTAGAACATATGTTTCTCCAACAGCGGAGGATACAACACACACGATACACAGGCCAAAGCACAGCAGCACACGACCACCGTGTGTTTCGTGGAGACATTAGCAACAGAGTACATTGGGTGTGCTATGGATAAGCACAACAGCAGTGGAGACGTAAGCAATCCAATTATATATGATAGGATGCAACAACAAAGTATGTGGAAAAGCGCACGCCGGAGAAGTATAAATAGGGCGAGCTGAGCCAAAAGTGAGTCAGCCGGCACCGGCGCAACGGTGCACATCCAGTAAGAGTAAGTGTTCTTAGAAATTATATTGATTTAAAAGTAATATTTCGTGCCACACAGGGCCGTACCAAATACTTGTGATCAGTCAGACCTAAAAGTCTTGGCCTTCGTTGCTGGCAGGGGCATTAACTAATACCTGTCATTAATAAACAACGTTCTTTTCAGCTGGCTGCTCGTTGCCCAGAGCAATTTGTCGAGATTGAATTTACTTTATTAAAACTAGTTTATTCCCTAGATCTGACGCCATAAGCAACCAAGAGCAATACAGCTCGGAGAACCACCATATTGTTCCCGAGTACCTGAAGCCAGCATTACCGCAACCACCGCCGCCGAGCTACCAGGAGCGGATACAAAGGTATCCTCACACAGGCCCCGACGGGCACTCGTGATCTTTGCCGGAGGGCATATAATAATACTCAACCGCTAACCTGCTGAGGGGCAGCTGCGATCTTACCGCACGGGACCTTAGGGTGCCTGTGATCTCTGCCGGAGGGCATATAATAATACTCGACCGCTAACCCGCTGAGGGGGAGTTGGGATCTTACCGCACAGGTTCAGTAAAGCGCCTGTGATCTCTGCCGGAGGGCATATAATAATACTCAACCGCTAACCCGTGAGGGAAAGTTGGGATCTCCACACAGGGCCGAAGGGCGCTCGTGATCTCTGCCGGAGGGCATATAATAATACTTAACCGCTAACCCGTGAGGGAAAGTTGGGATCTCCACACAGGGCCGAAAGGCGCTTGTGATCTTTGCCGGGGGGGCATATAGTAATACTCGACCGCTAACCCGCTGAGGGGTAGTTGGGATCTTACCGCACAGGGTCAGTAAAGCGCCTGTGATCTTTGCCGGAGGGCATATAATAATACTCGACCGCTAACCCGCTCTCTCCTATAGGTACCCCGCCGAATTAAGACTAGCCGCCATAAAGAAGCAACAACGACAGCGACAGACGAGAGTTCCTTGCGAAGAAGGCGCATAAGCGCGGCCTAAATATGTATATTGTATTATAACCTTGCAATTATAAATATTAAAGAAACAAGTTCGAAATAATAAAGAGTTTCTGACCTTCTATGCGAAGTTTTAGTGGTTTCATTCGCCGACCCTGGACAGCCGTGAGTCATACCTCGGCTGGGAAATAAAAATCACATCACACTAGATATAAAAGATCAAAACCATTTTTTATTTTGTCTGAAATTTAATGGTTGTAGTCAATGCCATTTAGCGGCGAGCAGATGCATTTTATGCATTCTAATACAAGAGAATGTTTTGTAGTGCTTGAAATAAGCTTTAAAATGAGCACTATTAAAAGTCTTTTGAACGTAAAATAAGTGAGCTGTAGTGCAAATAAGGGCAGCATCTAATGTTTTTTTCTTTTAAATCAATGGCTTTCATAAGTGCCATTTCCACCAAAATTAAATTTAATCGTATTCCGCCTAAAATTAAGTTTGTTATGAAGAGTTTGATAGATAGTATCAGTTTGGCTGCTTTTGGACACATATTTTTCAAAAAAGTCACGATTAAAAAAAAAACAACAAATTTTCAAATTTTTAAAAACCCTACTTTTTTCATAATATCTCACAAATGAGGACAGATACGTATAATAGTGTAAGAATAAAAAATGTTGGTATTTTTTTGACAAACAATTTGGTCTTTTAGTTTTTTCTGTCAAACAAAAATTGACGGAAATATGATTGTTTAAAGAGCGCGTCGTAGCGCAATCACAGCCTCTCTTAAGTCCTTTAACCCTTCACCGTTTAAGCAAAAAATTGTTTACTATATATTGCAATCAAGGATGTATTAGCTCTCTTAATTACCTTTACAATGGTTTCTTACAAATTGTGATAGCATAAAAATTGAAGGAGTTATGGTCCAAAAACTCATTGTTTTAAAAGAAAAAAACATTAGATGCTCTCTTTATTTGCACTACAGCTCACTTATTTTACGTGCAAAAGACTTTTAATAGTGCTCATTTTAAAGCTTATTTCAAGCACTACAAAACATTCTCTTGTATTAGAATGCATAAAATGCATCTGCTCGCCGCTAAATGGCATTGACTACAACCATTAAATTTCAGACAAAATAAAAAATGGTTTTGATCTTTTATATCTAGCTTAATATTGTTCTTAGAATACTTTCTAAAAAACCAAATTGTTCATTGTTTTACCTGCTACAATTTTGTTGTTTATAAAATTTTCGATAAAACGTATAGTTTTGGAGATATTTGCAATAAATAGATAAAAAACGTGAACAAAATGCGAATTTTCAATTGCCAATAACTCGAAAAGTATTGTACTTAACAAAAAACTTTATATTGGTTTTTTTGCTTAAAATTAGGTCTTTTATCGATATCCGAGGTTATTTAAAAAAAAAAAATTCACCCCCTAGAAGGAGTGGCAACCACCCCCAGGGTGGTGGCGGTGTGCAAATCATTATCACTTTTGAATTTAAGGGTAAGATGAGCCTAATTCCAAAATTTCATGCAAATCGGTTCACAGTAAAAAAAATCGGACCTAAAATGCTTCATTGACTGTACTATATCAGATCTTCTTCTTTTTATTTTTGTATTTAATTGATTTTCGACAAGATTCTTAAATAAAATAAATTTTTCTATCATATCTGATTTCTTGCGAAAAACATTAACGAATATTTTTCTGGAAAAGTCATCTATGAAAGTGACGAAATACTGTTTTCATAGGTCCACATATGTCTGAATGAATGAGTTCCAAACAAGATGATGTCGATTTCTCATGTTTTTTATTAAACCGCAGACGTGTTTGCTTTCCTCTTATACATGCTTCGTACTCCAGTTCATAATTCCTAAATTCTGGTAGACCTTGCACAAGTTTCATACGTTGCAGATGTTTAAGGGATGCTGCATTCAAATGCCCCATTCTATTGTGCCACGTTTTAAAGTCTCCTATTGCTTTTTCATCGTCGTTCCCAGTACTTGAGGTTAAACAGGCTGCTTCTTTGGATGGATAGACAAAATAAAGTCCCTCAGATTTTTTCGCACTCAAGAGTTGTCGCCCACTCTTGCTCACAATGCTTGCACCATTGGCTTCAAAATACACCTTCACACCATTCATAGTGGCTTTGTTGATAGAAATTAAGTTTTCTTTAAGATCTGGAACAAAAAGTGTGTTAAAAAGTGAGCAATAAAGTGTTTTTTTGTTAACTTTGCTGACAATAGCCGTGTTTTATTATCACAATGATCCAATCCGGATCGGATCTTGATAATAAAACAGCTTTAGATCATCATATTTTTTATTATTTCCAGTTGGAAGCTGTGAGAAACTCGCTCTTTCAACTGACATTTCAAAAGAGTTGCGGAGTTGCCCTACGAATTTTTATTTCAATGGTTAATTTTTGGTTCTTTTTTTTAGGGAAAAATGATACTCATTCACTTTGTCAAATATACAATTTTTTGCACTAATTCTTATTAATTTCACGAATATACAGGGTGTCCCGTAATTCGTTTTACATATTTTGGGATATGATTCTTGGTCATATTCTAACAAAAAAATTGTTATACAGTAAAGTCCGTTTCTCAAGTTTGACATCACTTTTTGACAATTTCAAAAAAGGCTAACTTTGGTGTACCCTGACCTTTGTTAAATTCGATATCTCTGTCGAAACTGATGATAGGAACCTAATCCTAGACTCAATTTTTTGTAGAAATAACAACCTTTAAGACTGTATTTAAAATAGGCTCCCATAGGTTTAGGGTTGCCAGATTTTCAATTTTAAGTGGTGTTCAAATTTTCTTCCCAAAACAAAGTTTTGACTTTGAGGTCATTTTTTTGGAGAAAAGGCCTGATAAACATAGAGTTTCTTTATTTTTTACAGATGAACAAAACAATAGTAAAGAAAAAACTCATCATTAAGTTAGCTCAAAAACACATACATTTTATGATACTTGGAAAAATACAAAATGGGAAAAATTTAAAAAAAAATAAAAAAAAGTTTTTGCTTTGAGGTTTGTTTGAATAAAGCAATAATATGATCACTTTTAGTAGTTTTTTTATGTATTTAATACAAATACAATTATAACAAGTGCTCAAAGTGCCCTCCTTCGTTTTGAATCCATGCCAGAGCCCGTTTTTGGATTTCATTGTGTGTGTTTGCTGCTGATCTAAAAATTAGTTCTTCTATTTCACACAAGAGGAGGCTTTCCATTGAAACGTTGGTATCATTTCCAATATTACCAATAACAAAAGTATTGCCACATGAACATTTTTATCTGTGTGATATGAAATATATTTTAGATACATACCGAGAAACTTCACATTTATTCATTTTTGTATAATACATGACGTAATGAAAAAGTTTTACAAAACAAAACATTTATTCGTGAAATTAATAAGAATTAGTGCAAAAAAATATATATTTGACAAAGTGGATGAATATCATTTTTCCCTAAAAAAAAGAACAAAAAATTAACCATCGAAAAAAAGTTCGTAGGGCAACTCTGCAACTCTTTTGAAATGTCAGTTGAGAGAGCGAGTCTCTCACAGCTTCCAACTGGAAATATGATGATCTAAAGCTGTTTTATTATGAAGATCTGATCCGGATTGGATCATTGTGATAATAAAACGCGGCTAATAATAAAACACGGCTAATGTCTACAGTCCCAATACCCAAAATCTTTATTTGTTTGTCATTCGCAAGCTTTACATACCCAATATGACGTTTAGATATACAAAAAAAAGTGTTTCGCTGTGACACATGTGTGAAGTTGCTCCACTATCCAAGCACCAACGAGAATTTTTTTTAATATTCATGTTATCAGATACCTCGAGTCCTCTCGTGGGAGAGAGCTCCCAAAGATTCCTACATCATAAAACCGGTTTCGCAGTGCGAGTCATCAACTTTTTTTGCTGCTTCTTCATTTGCCTTATGCCCTCTGCGTCCGCAACGTCGGCAATTGTAGTTGCAATACCTTGATCCAAATGAATTTGTTTGTTGCGTCGACTGGCTTAATTTTTTAGGTTTATTGAAATGAGACGAAAAATTATTAAATTTACCTCTTACTCTCAAAGCGTTATCGTTTGATAACTTGGGCTTTGTATCGCCAACCTCCATCAATCTAATGCGGACAATTTCTAGTGAAGGAAAGTCTTTTTGCGCTGCAAAAGCTGCTTGTACATCTTTATAACTTTCGTCGAGACTATCTAGAAGTATGACCGCAAGAAGGTCATCGTCGAGCTTTGCTAGCTCCGTCAATCGACTGATTATAGTCAAGAATTCCCGCTAATATTCATCCATAGTTTGAGTAATGTCCATTCGAATATTTAGCAATTTCTTATACTCTTCAGCTTTCTGTCGCACACTTTTCCTATCATAGCTGGATGCCAAGAAATCCCAGATCTCTTTTGATGTCTTAAAGTTTTTGACAAGAGCTACCGCGTGTGCTTCCATGGCGAGTAAAAGTTCACTGCGAGCATCCAAATCCTTGTCATCCTATTTCTCCTGTTCATCCTTTTTTTCGGTTGGCCGTTCTTCTTTACCTTGAACAATTTCAAGAAGGCGAGATTTATGCAAAACACCTTCCATTTGAGCTTTTCAAGTTGCGTAGTTTTCGCCATTGAAAACTGCAATACGACCATGCACTGTCTTCCAAACCAACATTATAAAAAAAACTTTATTAATGCGTTAAAAAAAGAAATGTGTATTCAGTTGAAATTATAATTTTATTTTACACCAGCTGGGCCCATTACCTGTAGAATTTATATTCTAATAAAAGCGATGGCAGCGGATGAAAAACGAAGTAGGAAGACTGTTAACAAGTAAGTGATTTATTCAAAGTATTAAAGATATATAAAAAAGGTAAAATGTCAAAATCACAGGAAGTGTGGTAAGATTGGTTAAGGTCAGTTTAAGAAAAATATGCATTATTAATTTAAGTGTAGATGGCATCGTTAAATAATTGTAAGTGTTGCCGTATCAATATTATAATTAATTTAGTTTAACACAAACTGATAGTCGACATCATGGAAAATCATTATCTTATTTACTACTAGCTATAGTTTTAAGGTTCCCGTTCTCGTTCTTCGCTTCCGTAGGAATATGGTATGAAATGTAATCTCTTTTACTGTGGGAATATGAGGCATCCCAACGAAATCTGTTCAGTAGTTTCTAAGCTTTCATTTATGACACCGTTTCTGTAGGAATCTTCCGTTCCCGTGGTAATATGTGAATGAAATATAAGTCTACGTCACTGAGGGATAGTGTAACATCCTAGAGTTGAAAGAATATTTAAAAACGGTCAAGTAACTTTAATGTTCCCGTTCTCGTTCCCGTTTCTGTTCCCATGAGATTACAAAAATGAAATATAGTCTAATTTACTGATGGAAGAGGATAATGTAGCACCCCTAATACTGAAATGTCTGTTCCGCCTTAAATAAGCAGATTTTTAAATTTATTAAGTTTTTTTTTTATTAGAAAACTACAAAAAAAATTAAGTACCTAATGTACATAGGTAATCACTCATTATTGTTTCTGTATTTTTGTACATAGGTTGCCCTTTACTTTAGTACCTTGTGATACACGACATTTTTTGTTTTATTATAAAGTGCAAAAACAAACAAGTGTGTAGTCTTCCAACCCGTGAACATGCCACATATAATTGACAATGGGAAAAACATGATGTTCTAGATTCAAACCACAAACTTTTAAGGATTGGCCTTGCGATTTGTTGAAGGTCATGACAAATGCAAGACGGATCGGAAATTGAAGTCTTCTAAATTCAAAGGGCATATCGGTTGGGATCATTAGTAGAAAGCACATCCGGATACCCAAGAACCGCATTGCCTTGCTTCCGTCTTTGAAAATTCTTCGATGAAACATTCCAAGTATAATAACGTGGCATCTCCGAGTAAAGCAAAGTTCTTGCAAACGGTTCGCTTTGGCAAATCGCAAAGAAATTGGTCAATGTAGTTGCTGGAGGTGTTTCAGCACGTTGCATAGCATTCGAAGCCGAGAAAAATACTCGTTGACCATTCTCCAGATGCACCGCCAAATGCACTTCACTTTATTAAATAGGGAATGGCTTTTTTTGAAAGATTATATTGCGTTTATTTAATATTGATTTCATACAAAAATCATATTTATTTCTCACGATAAGTCAATTTTTTGTTATTTTTTTTTTTTTAAGGACAGTGTTTTGTATATAACGAAAGCTAACGCACTGCATTGATGTCGTTCCCATAGGAATATAGGGATAAAAAGTATCCTATGTCCGTCTCCTGGTTCTAAGCTCCCACCCCACCAATTTTCAGACAAATCGGTTCAGCCGTTCTTGAGTTGTGAATAGTGTAACTAACACGACTTTCTATATATATAGATTACTATTGAAGAAAAAATTTGTTCATAGATTCTTAAATCATAGTATTAATGAAACACGAGAAGTTCCTGAAGCCTATGTGCGAATAATTATGGACATGTACGAGGGAGCAGTTACAAAAGTGAGATGCCCAGCTGGAGTCACCGAAGAATTCCAAATAACAGTAGGTGTACATCAGGGAAGTGTCTTGAGTCCACTGCTCTTTATTGCTGTTCTGGATTATTTGCTCGAAGGAAAAGTAACGGACAATAAAGTACAACAATTATTCTTTGCTGACAATGGAGCCATCATAAGCGAGGATCCTACATCCCTGCAAAGAGCACTTGACGTTTGGATTGATGTTCTGGAAGGAAATGGGTACCGTATTAGCGCTAAAAAGACTGAATACCTGTGCTGCCCTTTTTCTGATCCAGACAAGTCTATTCCAGACATTTATTTGAATGGAAATGTGCTTCCCAAGTGTGAAAAGTTTAAATATCTGGGATCTATGATCAATAGTGAAGCAACTTGTGATGACGACATCAATCATCGAGTAAGCGTAGGGTGGATGAAGTGGCGAGAAAACTCCGTTATCTTCTGTGATTCAAAAATGCCCCTAAGCTGAAAGGAAGACTCTACACAGCAGTTGTCCGTCCAGCTCTGACATACGGTTCACAATGTTGGACAATGTACAAAAAGTATGAGAGCAAATTGACGGCAGCCGAAATGAAGATGCTTCGGATGACAGCAGGAGTAACAAAGCTTGATCGAATTAGAAGTACTAAGATCCGTGGAAGCCTTCATGTCAAAAGTACAATCTTGGACAAAATTCAGCACGACCGGCTCAGTTGGTATTGTCATGTTCAAAGGAGAGATCCGCAGAACCCCGCCCAAAAGGCAATATCGTACAACGTTTCAACAAATTCGCGACGAAAAAGAAAAGGCAGGCCAAAACACTCCTGGTACAAGCAAATGCAAAAACAGCAGCATTTGGTTGGCCTCAGACATGGAACAATCCAAAACCGGGAGGCTTGCCGACGCTTTCTGGGGTCAACGCGGCGTACCCCACAGGCGGATCACTAGTGTAAAGCAGAAAAGTGGGAGAGTTGTGATCGCTTCAAGATCACTACTCGTAACGCCGGAAATGAAAAGAAGAAGAATGAAACGCGATAATCAATGTTTAAATGACTAACAATTTAAGAACTCAATTTTATTTAGAAATCTATAATTTATTCTGCATTAAAGTTTACTATGGTTTAAGAATCTATGTACAATTTTTTTCTTCAAAAGTAATAATTAATAAAATAATGATTTTCCATGATGTCGACTATCAGTTTGCTACATTAAGTAAATAAATCAACAACGAAAAAAAACGAGAAGGTTTTATTTTTTTCAACTTTAATCGCGAATAACTTCTGAAGGAAGCACTTTGTGAAAAAATGCAAGAAGATTAGTTTTTTTAGAAAATTTAATTTCCTTTAAGGAACACGTCTGCAATTTTTCACATATTGATTTGTACGTGAGTTAAAAATAAAAGAGCAAAATCAAAAAAACATACCATTTTTCAAAGCTTGATTACTCGAAAAGGGACTGTCTGACAAAAGTTTTAAAAATGACCTTTTTTAAAGGAAATTTAATTTTCTACAAAAATGTTTGTCGAAAAATTTGTTGGGCTCAAAATAATTGAACGAAATCGAAAAACAAAATGGCGAAACAAATATGGCGGTCTGAAAAATTTTATTTTTTTATTTGTTTCGCCATTTTGTTTTTCGAAGTTGGAAAAGTTCCTAAAAAAAAGTAGAACTTTTTCCGATGAGAAAAAAATCGTGACCGGATTTTTTGGTGCTATGTATATTGCTTAAACAAAAAAAACTTAAACATAAAAAAAATCATATGTTATTTAAATAGAAAAAAGTACAGGTCGTGTACGTGTTAAAACTGAGATAGGGGGTGAAATTTTGGGAAATTTTTTTTTTTATTTATTTGCAACATTTGTGAGGTGTGCACTCATTAAAACTCCGACCTAACCACTTTAAGGACCACTCTAATGTAATGTATATACAGGGTGTACCGTACTTCGCGTATTATCCTTTGGGGTGTGATTCTTGGTCATATTCTAAAAAAAAAAATGTTCTACAGTAAAGCACAATTCTCAAGTTTGACATCACTTTTTGACAATTTAAGAAAGGACGTGTCTAAATGCACTCACGGTGTAGTTCGTTTAGGTGGTGTTACACCGCACTTTTGAATAACCACTACACCGCATTTTAAATAATGAGTGGAAATAAATGGAGTAGATTCGTGTTACACCGCATTTTTTTAGAAATCTCTCAAATCATTTGACAGAAACGAATGCATTTTAGTAGCTTTTCAAATATAAAAACAGTACGAGTAAAAAAATATGCGGTGTTACACCTCATTTTTTTTTAGAAATCTCTCAAGTCATTTGACAGAAACGAATGCTTTTTAGTAGCTTTTCAAGTATAAAAACAGTATGAGTCAAAAAATATGCGGTGTTACACCGCATTTTTTAAAAATCTCTCAAGTAATTAAACAGAAAAAAATGCTTTTTTGTAGCTTTAGCTGTAGGCCATCTAGCGCTGTATATAAAAACAATGAAGTAGCTTTTCGCTATCATTTGGTTACAGAACCAAATTCGCTATGGCCATCTAGAGTTGTATAGAAACATGAAAGAAATAAGAAAATAGCTTTTCACTACAACCAATCAGAAAGATTAAAGTGATGCCAGATAGTAGCTATGTTCTGCTACTTTGTTATTTTTTAAGAATTTTTTAAAACTCGAAGGAAGTTACTTATACTCGCATCTTCGTAACCTTCTTCTGTGTTTTAAGTAAAAAAGAATTTTAAGCCACTCCTTCCTTTAAACCACTCTCCTTCGCTACGCTCTTGATAAATATTTTGCCGATTCAACTTTTTTGCGGAGCTCGGCATAGGCTGACGCTTACACCTTGGTATAACTTTCGTAACTTTGATGTCTTGGGTTTTAATTTCGCTGAAAAGGGATTTGCAGTTAATGCATAAAAGAATATCTAACTTATTATTTATATTATTGCTGTTTGTCCTATTATGTGGACGTATTAGAAAGTTATTTTACTTAAACGACAATAGTGGCAACAGGAGCTTTATCATTTTACTGGTGTTTTAATAAAAAGTTTACTGTAGTAAGAGTGATTTACTTACGTTGCAGACAAATCCTCCTCATTATCTGCGTCACTGTGATATCTCGGATAAACTGATAATTTAGTATCACTTTTTTCGACATTTTAAGTTACAACCTACAATAACACCAAGGCACAAAAGAACTTGGTGCTGCTGCTAACAAAAAAAATACAGATGTGTAATGTAATTTATTTGATCGGTTTTGTTTGCAAATAACGTAAATGTAACATGAGTTTAACAAAGAAGCTACTACCAACGCCATCTCGAACTCACTGTTCTGAATGAAAACCAACACTAGGTGTGTTTCTTTACTGAAAATTCGCACGAAATGCACCGAAATTCGGCGAAAGTCAGTCTAATGCCGTTCCAGCAAAGCGATTTTTCGTAGCAGTGCACAAAAGAGAGTGCTCACACTCACAAATTTCTGTGGAATGAAATCGTGCACAGCCAAAACAAATACAACAACTGTCAAACTGACATTGTTCCAAGCGTTGGTGCGATTGTTTTGTTCAAGGCGTTTCTTTACTTTGAGGACAATTACTCCCTTTCAGAGAGTTTCTGAGAGTTTCTGAGAGAATTTAACCCCCACTCCTTATAATACGACAAATTGTGAATTTCTGTCCACAAAGTAAAGAAACACCCCTACTGTTCTGAATGACAACCAACTTCAAGGGATACAAAAGCAAAAGGGGAGAGCAGATCGTTTGGTGAAACGAACTGCCATTATAAAAAGAGGACGCCGATCGTAGAGTACAATTTATCGTATAGTACAATAAGACATTAAGATATATATATTGTAAAGTAAAATTCGACATTAAAGATGCTAATATCTCTGTTGGCAAGTTGAATGTAACTTAAGGGCACTGTCACACTTGGAACGTCGAAAAAAAAGTCAATTTGTCTTATTTTTTTTTTTTTTGTAGGAAAAGTATGAAATGCATTTAAACGAATTTTTGCACACATATTAATACATGTTTGAATAATATTTTGTAATTTTTCCCACATCAAAATATTCATTACAACTGAACTTATGTGTAAATAAGTAAAGACATGTAAAAATATTTTATTTTCGGTGAACGTGATTTCACCTTCAAAAATTATCTTAAACAACAAATTTAAATAGATTTCGTTAAATCACATATTTTTCAGGTAAGTATTCGCTTGGTTTTCAAAAATATCGATTTTTGAATTTTAAAAACCAATGGAACACTCAAAATTGTTTCTATTCAGTTTAACGTAATTTTCTTTGTGTGAGTGAAACACCTGTGGCTCTTAAAAAATATTCCCTGAAGAAAATTTTCTTTTTGACATTTGAGTAACATTTGTTAGTGCTTCTTGAGTCGATTCTCACTTCAAATCGAGAAGCGGCTGTCACTCCTCAGAATCATGAGAAGCAATCTTTTCGTCCAATGGAAAGTGACTGTTGAAATATAATTTCAGTTATTAGTGTCCCAATTAAATTCATCATTGTGAATACTACTTGCAACTATGTATTCGGAGTAACTTCAACTGTCAAAACTAATAATGAATAAAATCTCTCTTCTCTGTAAACACTCACTCATACAAGTCGGACGTCTTTTTTCTTTAAAGCTTCATTTGGTAATCGAAGAAATACTAAATAATCAAATTACTTTTTCAACAGGTTATGGGCCTATCGCAACGACAAAATATTAATTAACACGATACAATTAATATTTTACCACATTTTTTGCATTTTTTTAAATAATTTTCTTTTGGAGACGGGGAAGCGTCTCGGTAGTAAAAAAAAAAAAAAAAATCAAAAATGGGAAAACCAAACAAGCTCCTGGGCAGAAGCAATTTTGATGAGTGGAAGGTGGAAGCTAAGGCCTATCTAGCTACGAAAGGCCATTGGAAGTGCTTCGACTGGACAGAGTTAGATGCTGATAAGAACTTTTTGGCAATACAAATGCTCAATTTGCTTCTTTCGCCAACACTTTACACGTACACGGAGAGGTGTACAACTGCTAAAGATGCTTGGATGTCCATTTGTGCTGCTTTCGAGGACACTGGCATTGGACGTCGTGTTGATTTGCTTAAGCAAATGGTTGGACTTAAGCAAGCAGAGTGCTCTTCAATGGAGGAATATGTCCATGTCCATAAGATGGTTCTGATGTCCATGAAGGTTAAGAAAGCGGGACTGGAAATTGGTGAAAAAGTGGTGGCGGCACTCATGTTGGGTGGGCTGCCAGATGAATATCGCCCTATGGTCATGGCTATTCAAAACACCAAGGACAAATTAGTCTTGGACTTTGTTCAAAATCGCTTACTACAAGAAGTTTCATTTAAGGCTGAAGGTGTAGATGCTGCTTTTATTGCAAATAAACGCAACAATCTTCAGAAAAAGAAACATCATGGACAAAAGGTTAAGGTAAATAAGTCTGTTACATGCTATGTATGTGATGAGGTTGGTCACTTTGCCAACAAATGTCCGAACAAAAAGAAAAAACAAGATAAGCTTTTTCTATGCTCTTCTATACCACAACCTTCGCCTTCAGAGTGGTATATCGATTAAGGTGCTTCAGCGCATATGACGATGAACAGTTCCTGTATGTTAGACACGCGCCAACAATCAAAACGGGAAATCATAGTGGGTGACAATTCTCATTTAACTGTTAAGCGCACTGGGGACATAAAAATGTCCATTGGAACCGATAGCTCATCTCATGGTCAAAGTGTTTTGGTGAAAGATGTTTTGCACATTCCTGAAATATGTGCTAATTTGATGTCGGTTAGTCAAATGACCAAGCATGGCAACACACTAGCATTGAATAACTATATATAGAAGCTGACACCCGAAATAAACAACTTTCTCAAACTCGGCATAAGAAGATTGTTACCTAGCAATAGTCACACTATTTATTATTGTTTATGTTTTTGTCTCTGCTTTGCTATTTTGATACACAAACCATATTCAAATGAAGGAAATTTGGCAGTTTAAATTTTGAAATATGTTCCGTAAGGAACCCTTAGGGATTTATATTGATTATAATCAAATACATTATACACTAAATCCCCATCATCATTTCAAACCTAATTTTAATCTTAACAACCTCTTCGGTAACCAGCGAAAAAATAATAAAAAATATCCTTTGGGACTAAATTTGCAAAAGGTTGGTGAACTAACTAGCTCCAATATAGATACTAGCGGCATAAGAACTCCTAGTGGCGATTTATTGCGGTGTCACTTCTGTATATAATTATTCAATGACACTAGTTTTTGATAAAGATAGTTGCAAAATCTTCGACGCAGAGAACTCGTTGATTGCAACGGCACCGCTTGTTGATAATTTGTACAAATTAAACTGTTTAACGGAGAAAACAGCAGTTGCAATGGTGGCGGCTGATAAAAATTTGTGGCATAGGCGACTTGGGCATGCATGTAATTCTAGCTTGAGAAAAATGAAGGAGGCGGTTACGGGTATAGATTTCATTGAGGGTACTGACGAGAAGTGTATAACATGTGTGCAAGGCAAACAAATTCGTTCTTCGTTCGGGACAAGCGAAAATCATGCAAAAGGTGTTTTGGAAGTCATTCACAGTGACGTAGCGTTTATGCCTGTGCGTTCATTTGGTGGTGCGAAATACTTCGTCACCTTTATAGATGACTACAGTCGTAGGGTCTTTTTATATCCAATGAAGAACAAAAACGAGGTATTCAGCATTTTTAAAAACTTTAAGAGTTTTGTCGAGAACCAACAAAGCTGCACTATAAAGTGCCTTCGCACAGACAATGGTACAGAGTACTGTAATAAGCAATTTGACCAGTTTACAGCTGAGCATGGCATTTTGCATCAACGTACGGTTCCACATACACCCGAGCAAAATGGGCTGGCGGAACGTATGAACCGCACAATAATGGAAAAAGTTCGTTGCATGCTGTTTGATAGTGGGTTGGCAAGTAGTTTTTGGGCTGAAGCTGCTGTTACTGCTACATATTTGATCAATCGAATACCATGTCGACCTTTATCATATAATACACCAGAGGAGCGATGGACGAAGTGTAAACCTGGGGCCGAATTACGACACACGCTATCGAATAAGTCGTGTCGTAATTATGGGAATTTGGTATTACCGCTCACGATATCGAGTCATCTAGTACCACAATTCGGCATTCTCTCATCAGTAATCGATCGGAATTTCATTCGATGCATAAAGTGCTCTCTAATTCATACATGAAAGACTATCGAAACCATCTATTATCAATATTTCATTTAATAACACCATCCGAGTGTATTTTATGTTTAAATTTTCCGAAATTCTTACTAAATATTGTCTTTTTTTTAAAAAGGCATAAATTTTACCTACCAAAAAATAATGAAATAAGTATAAAGAGACAACAGCGACATCTATGAATTAATAGAAACTCGAAATTTACTAGTGAATATTCGATAATACTAGTACAATTTTAAAGAGCAATACGATACGAGAGGTCACGTATGCTGTAATTCCAAAATGGTTACTAACTCACTCGATCTCTAATGCCACTCACTCACTCGATATCGTGAGCTGTGATTCGGCCCCTGATTTATCTATGCTGCGTGTGTTTGGCTGTCAAGCTATGGATGTATAATGGTTGGTTACAGTGAAGAGTCAAAAGGGTATAGGCTTTATGAACCAAATTCCAAAAGAGTTTTTGTCAGCAGGGACGTTACTTTTATTGAAAATAAGGTAAACCGAGCAACCCCAAAAGGTATGAGTTCCTCCTCTTCTTTATTAAAGGTTCCCTATGCCAGAGACAAAGTTTGTGAAAGTTCTCTTCAATATGACTCCAGTGACGATAGCGACTCGGATGACGATCCCAGTGAGGCAGATCCAAATCAACTAACTAACACTTACATGGAGAAATGTTCGAATGGAACTGAAGATATTTTTGATGATTGCGTCATTCTCACAAATGCACAAAACCAGAATTCTTCTGTAATCGACATCAGTGACGATATTGCAGCTGAACATAACAAATTCAGTGAGGCGGTAGACAACGAGAATTCGTCATATTCATCTGCCAATGAAACGGATTTTAATGCTGCTGCTAGTGAGTTGTTAGTTGTTCCATATCCAGTTACAAGCAGTGATGGTGATGTCAGCTCGAGAAGTACCAGGGTTACCCAGAGTTTGTATGCTATGCTAGCGGAAGCTACTAAAGACGTGAGTGAACCCAGATCATACCATGAAGCGAGGCATTGTGACGAAAAGGATCAGTGGGAAGAGGCGATGAAAGCTGAATATGAATCATTGAAAGCCAACGATACTTGGGTGTTATGTGATTTACCAGCTGCACGAAAGGCAATAGATAGTAAATGGGTAAACGGAATGCGACTGGTGTGATCGAACGCTTCAAAGCTCGACTTGTTATTAAAGGCTACAGTCAGGTAAAAGGTATAGATTATGATGAAACATACTCGCCTGTGGCACGTTATTCGTCGATCCGGTTCTTGTTGGCAATGGCAGTGAAGTACAAAATGCAAATACACCAAATGGATGCGGTAACAGCGTTTCTTCAAGGGGAACTGATAGATGAAATTTATATGCATCAACCAGAGGGGTTTGATAATACATCGAGAAGAGTTTGTCGTCTAAAGCGTGCGCTTTATGGTTTAAAGCAATCCAGTCGAGTCTGGAACGATAAACTAAACGAAGTTCTAGTTCGTGAAATGAAGTTCAGGCGATCTTCCATCGATCAGTGCATATATTTCAAGCATTCCCAACAAAATACTATAATTCTTGTTGTTTGGGTTGACGACATTATGATCTTCTCAAGCAATGCTACGATGTGCAAGAAATTAAAGAAAGAGTTATCCACCCATTTTAAGATGAAAGATCTCGGTGAGGCTACATCTTTACTTGGCATGAACATTATTCGAAATCCAGATGGGTCACTCTCAATTGATCAGCACCATTACATTTCTATTGTTCTGAAGCGGTTCAACATGGACCACAGTAATGATGTCAACACACCAATGGATCCAAACCAAAAGTTGTCAGAAGAAATGTGTCCAAAAACAGATGCGGAACGTCGAGAAATGGCCGATGTTCCATATCAGGAAGCAGTTGGGTGTATTATGTATGCTGCACAAATAAGTCGTCCCGATATATGTTTTGCTGTGAGTGCACTAAGCAGGTACAACAATAATTTTGGTAGAGCATACTGGACAGCTGTTAAGAGGGTTTAGAGGTACTTAAAGGGTACCATAGACTACAAGCTAACTTTTTATCCAACAGAAGATGCTGAGTTGACCGGTTTCTGCGATGCGGATTGGGCAGGAGACCTTGACAAGCGGCGCTCGACCACTGGTTATGTGTTTCGAATCCAAGGTGGAGCCATTTCGTGGGCTACTCGTCGCCAACCAACAATTGCATTATCCTCAACTGAAGCCGAATTCATGTCAATGGTTGCAGCTATCCCAGAAGCACTTTGGTTGAAACGTTTCGAGTGTGAAATTTTCTTAGAGGCATCGAAGAAAATCACTTTATATTGCGATAACCAAGGAGCACTTCACTTGGCCAAGAACAAAAACTATCATGCGCGTACTAAGCATATTGATGTACGCAAATACTTTATTCAAGAGCATTTGGACAAGCATGCTGAAGGGGAAATTGGTCTGAATATGCAGTACAAGCCAACAAACGAATGATAGCAGACATTTTAACAAAATCTGTAAATTCTTCAAAGTTCGTTAAATTAATTTCAGAATTTGGATTAGGCAATTAAATTGTTTGTATTATATTTTTTTAAATTTTATTTGCTTTTTTTTATTCCATTTTATTCCTTTTTTGAATTGTAACACTAGTGAGGCTGTTGAAATATAATTTCAGTTAGTTCAGAATACTACTTGCAACTATGTATTCGGAGTAACTTCAACTGTCAAAACTAATAATGAACAAAATCTCTCTTCTCTGTAAACACTCATACAAGTCGGACGTCTTTTTTCTTTAAAGCTTCATTTGGTAATCGAAGAAATACTAAATAATCAAATTACTTTTTCAACAGTGACATTAGAGTCAGGAAGATACAATTCCTTGTTTTACCTTTTAATGCGATTTTCTCAAAACCAGTTTTTTGAAGCCGGAGACTGTGATAACTCAAAAACACTTAAACCAGTTAATACAAAAACAAATTGAGTTATCGTGGGGTTTTTATTTTTTCTGAATAAAACCGATTTTGAAGCCGATTTAAAGTCCAATTTTTTTTTTTTAAAATGGTCACCAAAAATTCAAAAATCGATATTTTTGAAAACCAAGCGAATACTTACCTGAAAAATATGTAATATAACGAAATCTATTTAAATTTTTTGTTTAAGATAATTTTTGAAGGTGAAATCGCGTTCACCGCAAAATAAAATATTTTTACATGTCTTTACTTATTTACACATAAGTTCAGTTGTAATGAATACTTTGATGTGGGAAAAATTACAAAATATTATTCAAACATGTATTTAATACATGTTTGAATAATATTTTGAGAAAGTTTTTTGCACACATATTAATATATTGTATTAATATGTGTGCAAAAATTCGTTTAAATGCATTTCATACTTTTCCTACAAAAAAACTAAAACAAATTGACTTTTTTTTTCAACGTTCCAAGTGTGACAGTGCACTTAAGTTACATTCAACTTTATTTGCATTTAGAAACAAAAAATGCCAACAGATATTAGCATCTCTATTTTTTTTGTTAGCAGGAGCACCAAGTACTTTCGCGCCTTGGTGTTATTGTAAATCACAGCGACGCAGATAATGAGGAGGATTTGTCTGCAACGTAAGTAAATCACCCTTACTACAGTAAACGTTTTATTAAAACACCAATAAAATGATAAAGCTCCTGTTGCCACTATTGTCGTTTAAGTAAAATAACTTTCTAATACGTCCACAGACAGCCCCGGATCTAGGGGGGGGGGGGGGGGGGGGGGGGGCAAGCCGGGGGACATGCCCCGGGCGGCAAGTTTAGGGGGCGGCAAAGACAAGTTCAAAATTCGCTCCCGCTCGCCCACAGGAATCACAGAGCGCTGCAGCACTCGTGTGTGCGATAGCGAGTCATAGCTCCCTAAAACAAACATCACACAAAAAGAGCATCAAACCCATTTCACACTATTCATTACCGGACCCTGTTATCTCGTGCAGGTAACAGGAGTTGCAAGCGAAAAAAAATAAGCTACTTTTCGGTTTCAAAATAGCAACTGTGGTTGCGAGCGAAAGGAAGCACAGTCAAATGGAAGTCAAAAGTCAAAGTGGACAGATCGCATTATATTATCATTATTATTTTTTGTACTGTTACGGTTTACTAGAGGAATTGGACCAGAAAAAAAAATTTTATGTTCCGAGGGACGTGGCCTGCTTGCGGGGCTCAGCTAAACTCGCCGGAATGGGGGGATCTTGCCCCCGGACACACCCTCAACCGCAACCATAAACATAAATCAGGCCTGTTTTATTTAGAACTCACTGAAATTGGACCGCAGACGGACTATCACCACTTCCAGGTACTGCAGATGTTGAGGCAGTATGCCCTATCCCACCCTACCTTGGGAATCCGCGGGCTCGATATGGATTCCCCCTAATAATTATTTTACCTGCTTTCGGTCTAACTCATTTCTCCACGCCGCTGCTACTCACCCCGCCCCTGATTATATCCTTCTCAGCCGGTCATGTCCCTCTCTTGATGACTCACTAAGAAAAATACTTCAGATTCATGTTCGCTACACTAGTCGTGGCTAAACATTTATTTTCTTACAAAATTCTCTTATAAATTCTTGTAAACTCTCTTGCAAATTCTTATAAATACTCTTATAAATTCTTATAAATTCTCTTATAAATTCATTTATAAATTTTTATAAATTCTCTTATAAATTCTTTTATAAATGGATATCGTAAATTCAACTTCAAAATATCCTTAACCAGAGACAAACCAAAAATTTACCTCTATCGATGAGTCTTAAAAGATGTGAGCGAACGTACCTCCCACAAGTAGGGTTGCAACATCGTTGTAAAAAACATCGATGTTGGAAAACATCGATGGTCTCCGACTAACATCGATGTCAAAAACACATCGATGTCAACAACGATACATCGATGTTTTTCCGATGTTTTGCCGATTTTTTAATTATCTTGTCAATAATGAAAAAAATTCGCTCTATTTACGTGCACTGCAGCTAAATATGGAAATTTACTAGTCTTACCAGTTCCAAATTCAAATCGAAAGGATTCATTTGCAAATTGCGATACAAAACATTATTTGAACGTAATTAATATTACAAATATTCAAATTATTTGATCAAATCCAAGAATTTTAAGATCGAATCAAAAGCAGCTTTTGTAGTCTTGTCCCCAGAAGTCTATTTCTGTCCTGAGTAATTCTTGCCCCAACTCCCGAGAACAAACGCTCGCTTGAGACAGGCGTGGCAACGATGGGTTGGGAAGATAAAGCATTACAATTTTTGCTGGCTTTTTAAAAACAGATTTCATATGATCTCTTTGAATACACTAAACTTAACGTAACTTTGACAACTCGCAAGTCGCAACTCAAACGAAACATTAATGAAGTACTTTGCATTTCTCTATTTCTGCCGCCAATTGAAAAGGAATAGTGCATTATTTAATAATTAACATTTAATGATTAACATTTAATAATTAAACTACAATTGTTACCAGTTACGTCTTATGTCTGTGTGAATAAATCCTTGAGCCGATTCTTACAAAAATATTTTTCACGGGTTCACGGAACGGGTTGCCCTTTTCTTAGAATTAGTTTTCATACCTACTAACTTACAAAAGATCTACAGGCTATGCTATTTTTCGTTTGTAGGTAGATTGTTGTGGCAATTAAGTGATCAAAAAACTTTTTTGCTTAAGAATTACACTTTACACGTGTAGGGAATGTTCAAGGAAATGAATGTGCGATGCCGATGTTTTTGCCGATGTTTTCAGTTTTGCCTTCGATGTATCGGCGATGTATCGTTTTTCAAAACATTGATGTTAACATCAATGTCTAACACCGAAACATCGATTTTTTGGAAACATCGATGTATCGTTTGCAACCCTACCCACAAGGGCTATCATTAAACCCGATAAAATCTAAACGGTATCTAACCCCTACCTACCTCCCAAGAGCTCTTTGAAAGTGGACTGGGTAACGCGACCTGATCCTACCTCGGAATGGTTAACCCTAACGATAGACCCCGTAGAACCACCCGTCTCACTTACACTGGTTATCAATAAAGAAATATTACAATTTATATGTATAAAGAAAATCCAAAGATAATGTCTATAATGTAATTAAATATTTGTACTCTGAAGAGAATTCCGTAATAGGATACTACTCAATTATTTCAATCGCAAGGAATACTTCTTAGTAGTTAACTTAATTCTTAATAGTCAAAATAACTTTGAAAGATTTTCAAGACTTAACTAAAGTAATTTAGGCGCTTATTATGCTTTACAATTAAACCGGCGTCTCGTTTCGTTTTCTTTCTTTCTCTTTTTGGTTTTTTATAGCACTTGCTGAGAAGTCAAAAGTGACTTAAATCAAAAAAATATGTTTATGATGCATCGATCTTAATAATCCACAACAACTATCATTGGGGTGTGGCCTACCCCTAAAGAATTCGTTAACTAGCTTAATCTCTAATTTTCTTCGCGGTCTCTTATTGAGGGCCTCTACTGTACCCTTTTCCAAGTATTAAAATTTTCAGCAGTGCTTTAGCGTAATTGACGCTTTATTCGTTTCAACGAAAAATTATAAACTACTAGGTATATCTTAGATTTTTTTTTCCATTTTAACAATACATCAAACCTGTTGCACCCATTTCACGGGTGTTCGGGATGGGGAGAACTGGTCTTTCCTTACGGGTGGTTGAGGACAATTACTCCAGCCTCCTCGTGGGTGACGTTCAAACACTGTCTGCCCTGTTCTACTGGTTGGGGTTTATTTCGAAGGGATCGATCCCCTTGTATCTGTGTTTGATGTCCAGCATCCAAAATTTGTCTGAGGTGGCCCAGCTGTCCCCTGCCGCGTGGAGGCAAGCTGGCACCGCCTAATACACGGCCGATGAGGCGTAGGAAAGTTTGGCCTAAATTATCCTACGTTAATTATTTTATTCACACACTATTTCAAAATAAATTCCTTACCGGAACAGTTGTAAGTTGACACAAAAAAAAAAAAAAAATGTGCGCTTCGTGGGCGATGTGCTCCTAGCACGTTTCCTCTTCTCTTTTTTTTTTTTTTTTTTTATGTCTCGACCCGCACTTTTATGTCGTCTACTTTTATTTCCTTGGATTTACTTTTACTTTGTTTTTATCGCGCGCACTTGGACTTTGCGACGAGAATTCTACAATTTCTAGCACTACCAGCCACTAATTTCTACTTAATTTTCCGTTTTTTTTTTTCTTTTAACTTTTTCTTCTTGTTAGTCTACCGCTCGTGTTCGTTTTTCGATGGCTAATGACTAGTACTCTATACGATTTAGCCCTAGGCATTTTATCCGTATTTTTTCTACTGGGGCGCACCTCGATTATTACTTTTTTTCCCGGCCATATTTTTTTCTTCGCTCTTTCTCCACAATTTCGAAAGAAGGAACACCTCGTTTCGGCCACGTAATCCATTATTTTCGAACTCTACTATCTGTCTAATTCCCAACAGATGGCATGAGAAACCAAAAAGGAATTATCCTCAGATTACATCGGCGAATTATTTGTTAAAATTTTTCTTTCATTCCATTTTTAATACCCCGAACCTAGTGGGCCATGAGTCCGCAACAAATGTTTTTCATTTTGTTGGATAACTTCCAAAAAAAATGAATAACACCAGGACTGCAGTGGGTACCTACGATTCCTCTAGCTAGGTGTAGTGCTGAGGTAGGAGCGTGGGGAGTCAACCCACAACCACGAAAGCCGGGCAGATCGAAAGAGTGAATTGCCTTATATACCAAAATACGTGAGCGAGAATTACAGAGCGAGAGAGAAAAATTTAGGAGGTTGATTTCCTTGATAAGCAATTTAAAGAGTTGTAAGAAAGTACTGGAGGTGTTAGTTTTTGTTTCCTTTTTCGTTTGATAGTCAGGTGAAAAGAAAATTCGAAAGAACAATTGCGCTTTGTATATCTGCAGTGACTAAACGTATATTTGGAAGTTTTCGTCAAATGCATACCATACCTTTTTCAGGACTTTACAGCGTTTCGCTGGTATAACTTTCACGACTGTCTACTGTTTTATATCCTTGGCATGAAATATGCCTACCTTTTTGCCAGATAAATTCTCAAGCTCATACATATTCCTTCCTACTTGTTTGATCACTCGGCACTTAACATACTTCGGGCATAGTTTTGCGGATATATTTTTGGACGAATCGCTTAGAATGAAGTTTCGTCGATAGACTTCCTGTCCTGGCAGGTATCGAACGTTTCGCGTACGAGTGTTATAGGTTTTTGCGGACTTCTCATTTGATTTTAAAATATTTTGACGGATTCTTTTTCGTATACACTCCAATCGATCACGTCGAGGTAGAATCAACAACTCGCTGTCATCCACCGCGTCTAACTTTTGGGCCAGTTCATAACTGGTACCGTGCGTTATCATATTTGTGCCAAATAACGCGAAGTAGGGTGACACGCCGGTCGAGTTATGAACAGCACTTCTTAAGGCACACGCAATGTCGTTTAGATGGTAATCCCAATCTCGTTGATCGGTTTTAAGATACGACCGGATTGCAGCCAACAACGTGCGGTTGACTCTCTCCGACGCGTTCGATTGGGGTGCATAGTTCGCCGTTCTAAAATGTTTAATTCCGTATTTTTCCAACACGTTTTGAAATTCTTTTGCTAGGAACTGTTTTCCGTTGTCGGAATGTATTATACGAGGCACTCCAAACATGCTAAAAACCTCTGGTTGTAGGAACTTGATAACATTAATAGTGTTAGCGTTTTTCATAGCCTTCAAGAAAACAAATTTAGACAAATGATCTAACACTACGAACACGAACGCATTCCCGAACTTTGACCTAGGGTATGGCCCTAGAAAATCAATATACAATTTTTCAAACAGCCGATCAGTGCAATACGAGTGAACGATAGGGGGTCGAGATACTTGGTCACACGTTTTCGACTGCTTACATACGGAGCAATTAGACACATATTCCCTGACCTGAACCGTCATGTTCGGCCAATGGAAGTACTGCCGAATCCGAAATAAGGTTTTGGCAATTCCGCCATGAGCTGTATTAGGTGGGTTATGGGTTTTGCTAATAATATCTTCAGTTAAAGCTGAAGGTACCCAAGTATGCTCTTGCATAGCCTCGTCACCTACATTTCTAAACGCCCGTTTGTAAACGTGCCCATCTTCGACTTTAAGGTCCGGTAGTTTAACACTATTTTCTTTGACGGTGTCAATCAAATTTAAGTATCCGTCGGATTGGAATTCAGTTGATTCTAGATCGATAAGTGGAGCTACTTCTTCTATGGTCAGAGAATCTACGTGTACCCGAGAAAGAGTATCCGGAACGACGTTCAGGCTGCCTTTTCGATGTTGTATGTCGAAGACATAGGACTGTAGCAGCAAACTCCATCGGGCCAATTTGCCACTCAGATCTTTCATGGTCATTAGCCAGCGGAGACTAGAGTGATCTGTGATTACAGTAAAGTCCATGCCCTCGACATATGGCCTGAACTTTTGTATGGCCATCACCGCCGCCATACACTCCTTCTCGGTGACACTATAGTTCCTCTGACTTTTATTGAACTTCTGGGAGAAGAAAGAAATCGGGACCTCTTCGTCGTCCGTGTTTTTCTGAAATAGCACCGCACCGATTCCTGCATCCGAGGCATCACATTGGATGTAAAAACGCTTTGAAAAATCGGGATGTGTAAGAACCGGTGCTTTAGTCAACGTCAGCTTCAAATCCTCAAACGCTCTTAATGCCTCGTCTGTCATCTTGAACTTTTCGTTTCGCTTTTTTAACAGGTCGGTCAAGGGTCCAGTCAGGCTAGAAAAATCTTTGATAAACTTCCGATACCACCCTGCCAAACCAAGCAACCGCCGGACCTGCCTTGGGGTTTTTGGGGCTGGGAAGTCGACAATGGCTTCGACCTTAGCAGGATCGGTTTTAAGCTTCCCACCACCAACTATGAAGCCCAAATATTTTAGCTCTTTGAAGCAAAACTTGGATTTTTTCATGTTGATGGTGAGATTCGCTCGGCGTAAGCAGTCGGCGACTTCGTTTATCAGAGCAATATGCGTCTGGAAATCCGGCGCCATGATCAACAAATCGTCAAGGTATACGAAGACTCGATCCCTAAGTCGTGCAGGAATCACCTTGTCTATTAACTGGCACAACCTTTGAGCTGCATTACACAACCCAAAGGGCATGACAGTGAATTGGTACAAGGGTCTTCCCGGTACCGCAAAGGCAGTCTTTTCCCTACTGTGTCTCTCCAGAGGTATCTGCCAGAATGCTTCCTTTAGATCAATACTACTGATGTAGTACGTATCCGGTAGTCGGCTGGTGAGCCCCTCGATATGGGGAAGAGGATTGGCATTTTTCTTGGTCAGTGCATTCACCTTGCGAGAATCCAGGCAAAGTCGATTTTTGCCCTGTTTCCGCAAGAGCACAACTGGTGAGCACCAGGGACTTTCACTCTCCTCTATAACGCCGAGGCTCAACATCCGATCTAGCTCTTCATACAAAATGGCCTGTACCGCTGGCGAGACAGGGTAGTGACGCTGTTTCACAGGGATCGCGTCTCCCGTATCAATGACGTGTTCCATGAGCGTCGTCTTTCCGAGACCATCCCGATCGAAACAAAGAAATTTCCCCTTGACCGCTTCCAATTGAGCTTGCTGGTCAGCACTCAGCTGATGAGCGTTAGAGACATCTGAAGCTTCGGTCAACGAAAGCGAGTTTATGACGTTTGGTGCTAAGTTGAAAATTTTCCAGAAATCTACCCCGAGGTAGAACTCCTGGTCTAGGCTAGGGACTAGGAAAAACGTGATTATTTCTTCTTTTCCATTATAACTGGCTTTTGCTTGTATTTTCCCTACAATCGATTGACTCTTACCATCCGCTGTTTTAACCCCCGACTGAAACTTAGTAATAGGAATGTCTAGTTCGCTAACCAGCTGTAAGCAGTTTTTGCCGAATATGCTCACACTGGCTCCGCTGTCGAGAAGTCCGAAAACCTCTTTACTACCTATTTTGATTTTTGCATATGGTCTTGGATCTGAAGATACTTCAACGATAGTAGACAAAATACGTTTTCTAGTCGCTCTTCTAGTCTCAAATCTAGCTCTAGCCTTAATAATTTTTTTCGACGGGATGTATATTGCGCTATTAAAAATTCTGTTACGTGCCTTGTTATATTTTGCAATTCTTACATGTAATGGTTTTATCGGCGAAAAAGTTGGGTATGTTTTAGTTTCTTTTATTTTAGTTTCTGGTATTATGTTTCTTTTCAATATAGTGATTTGCTTTTGACCCCCTTCCCTGCGAGGACCTTCAACCCTTTTTATTTCAGGATTGAATTCAGCTTTGGAAGTTATATCGGGTTCGGATTTTGACTTGGACGTGACTCCCCCGTTGTCTTCACGTCCCTCGACCTGTTTCCCGTATTGCATTTGGTACAGTGTGGGGTTTTCACGCCTTCCAGCCCACACTTGAAACAAAACAGGTTACGGACATCGGATTCACACTCAAAATATGAATGACCCACCGCTTTGCAGTTCCAGCAGATGAAATTAGAAGTATCTGCATACTTTCGGTGAGGAAGTCTTTGACGAATTCCACTGAACTGGAGAGCTGCAAGCTGTTCATCAGAATACTGGTATGCATCATCATACTCGATATCGTTAGCCGTATGTTTGGCTTGTGGTCTTGAAAATTTGGGGAGTTCTGTTTCTTTCCTTGGAAAAGCTGATTCCACATCCTTACATGCGTTTCTCAACTGATCCAAGGAATGAATCGGCATTGGGTATACCAAGTTAACAAACCGGTGGTTCAGACTCTTTTTCAACATCCGGACCAACTCTACTTCCGGAATCGGGATCCTCAATTGCGACTTGATTCGGTTTACCGCTGCCAAAAAATCATCAACACTCTCCGAGAAACCCTGCTTACGGTCCATTATTTCACGCATAATATCGTAATCAGACCGATTATTTTTGAACTGACGCATCAGAGCTTCGCGAAGAGAGGACCAGTCGGGCCTGTAATTAGTTTTGTGGAATTGCCAGAACCAGTCCAGCGCATTTCCAGAAAGCAAAAGGTGGAACTCACGCAAGATTTCGGCCCAAGGACACTGATACTGCCTTTGCAAAGTCTCTAGCCGGAAGACAAAATCTTCAACCATTAAGGTTGCCGGTGGACCTTCGAATTTAAGACCCCATTTATTGATCTTAATGGGAGCTTTGTATCCCGAATATTGATGTGGATACCAAGGCGGATAAATGTAAGGAATTGGTTGGTTTATCGGTAAAGTATTATTATTTATTCCCGGCCCTAAATTAGCATCTGGGAAACCGTTAGGTTGGGAAATTCTTTCTTGACTTCGTCTGAACTGTTCTTGAGTTCTCCTGCGCTGTTATTCCGAAGGAACAAAAGCACTTCTACTTGGTTCCGATCGAGGAAGTTGGTGAGATGGCGGAATAATCGATGGCGGAAAATTATACTGACCGTTAGTTGTTTTCGGTGGCGCATTAACGGTTGGTGGAGAAGGACGATTTAAATTCAAATCTCTGAAGAATCCGCTAAGCTGAGTTTGAATTTCATTCTTCAGAGTATTTGATACATCACTTTGAACTGACTGTTGGTATGCCGAAAGAGCTTCAACAATAGCTAGATTTACATACGCCCTGAAATCTTCTGTAATTATATTTTTCTCTTTCCTCCTGCTTGCCGGAGGTCTTTGCGAAAGACTATCTAAAACATCTCTATACCCCGTCCCGTTACTGGCATTTACGCTAACTGGCTTAGGAGGAGGTATCGGTGGTGTAATTCCCGTATTGGGCCTAACTGTTTGGTTCATTGACCCAAAACTTCCACGTTGCGCATGCAACGCTTCTGCTCCCTGCCCACTGAGATCACTAAACGAAGGCGTGGAAACAGAATCTATGTTACTGCCATTCTGATGATCTTCCGGTGGCTTACTTGAACTGACTGCGGGTATATTAGACGTAGAGCGGATATGTCTATCTGTCGCGAGAGGAGAATACATTACTCGAAGTCTTTCGGTAACATCTAAATTTTGGCTTGCTGACCTAGTCAATCTAACATTTTCATCAATGTCCGCATCCCTTATGAGTCTGCGGACGAGTTCTTCTTCATCCCTGCCGACTGGATACATCTTTAAGTTTTAACTAAGATCTCAACTTACTAATGACCAGAAATTGAAGAAAATTTACTACTAAGACGAAGAGGTTGGTAACAGGTGAGGATTCTTTATGCGACTGCAATTCTGAGAAAATAAGAAACACCAAACGTAGGAAATTTATGAAACTGAACTGTCTATTGTTTTTTTTTTTTGGAAAAATTAGTTTTTCTTCTATTAATTTTGAAAAAATAGTAGATAATAACGGGTTAATTTAAGACTAAGTTAAGAGTAGTTTTAAAAGTAGTCGTAAGCTAACTATCGAAACTAATGTTGGTTGCTAATAAACAAAATTTGTTGGTGGTTTTTTTTTTTCAATACGGATTTGGGACGCTTCAAGTAGCTTCTACGGCGGTTGTTTTTCAACATGGTATGACCTTACTAATGGTATCTTTCAAAACTAAAATAGACATCGGACGGACAAAATTGAATTCCTGGAAGTGGCGATGTAGAAGAGGGGATCACAAAAAGTAGAGAATTCACGATAGGACAAGAGTTAGTTTTCCTCACTGATCCCGCAATTCCATTCAGTCATTAAGGACTTTGTTGGAAGACTTGGAACGGCGTGGGAAACAAAACACTAAAATTGAGCTATAAACTAAAAAAAAAATTAGAAGAAAGAAGATTAAAATGGAACGGTGCAGCGTTGTTCAACGATCCGTCAAACACGGTCACAGACTACAAATTGAAATTTAAGTTGACAGGACATGAGGATTGAAATTGAAATTTAGAAAAAAAAATAAAAAGTTGAAACTTGGAATCGGGAATCTAAGGTAAACAGGACTTAGAAAAGTACGGTACTGGCTGCATCTTTCCGGAATTCGTCGCAGTTCACCATAGTATGTCAACGACTTTCTAGGAGAAGACAAACGAATCCAAAAATCTACCTCCAGTCCAGTTTGAAGTAGGAAGAAAACACTCACTAACCGCAGTCACCGAGGATTTCCAAAGACTCGTCGCAGTTTATCTGAGTACGTCCGAGACCTTCTTGATAAAGACATACGAGATTGAAACCCCCCAGCGATTTTAGTTTAACTCACAAAAACTAAGACTAAAAAAAAAAAATCTTAGCGAAAAATCTAGGCATCGGACTAAATCCTTTACCTTGAACTGAATGCCAAAAACGTTGGAATATGTTGTGCTAAGACGTTGGGTGCCATTATTGTTACGTTTTACTAGAGGAATCGGACCAGAAAAAAAAAAGTTATGTTCCGAGGGACGTGGCCTGCTTGCGGGGCTCAGCTAAACTCGGCGGAATGGGGGGGATCTTGCCCCCGGAACACTCCCTCAACCGCAACCATAAACATAAATCAGGCCTGTTTTATTTAGAACTCACTGAAATTGGACCGCAGACGGACTATCACCACTTCCAGGTACTGCAGATGTTGAGGCAGTATGCTCTATCCCACCCTACCTTGGGAATCCGCGGGCTCGATATGGATTCCCCCTAATAATTATTTTACCTGCTTTCGGTCTAACTCATTTCTCCACGCCGCTGCTACTCACCCCGCCCCTGATTATATCCTTCTCAGCCGGTCATGTCCCTCTCTTGATGACTCACTAAGAAAAATACTTCAGATTCATGTTCGCTACACTAGTCGTGGCTAAACATTTATTTTCTTACAAAATTCTCTTGCAAATTCTTATAAATACTCTTATAAATTCTTATAAATTCTCTTATAAATTCCTTTATAAATTCTTATAAATTCTTTTATAAATGGATATCGTTAATTCAACTTCAAAATATCCTTAACCAGAGACAAACAAAAATTTACCTCTATCAATGAGTCTTAAAAGATGTGAGCGAACGTACCTCCCACAAGGGCTATCATTAAACCCGATAAAATCTAAACGGTATCTAACCCCTACCTACCTCCCAAGAGCTCTTTGAAAGTGGACTGGGTAACGTGACCTGTTCCTACCTCGGAATGGTTAACCCTAACGATAGACCCCGTAGAACCACCCGTCTCACTTACACTGGTTATCAATAAAGAAATATTACGATTTATATGTATAAAAAAAAAACCAAAGATAATGTCTATAATGTAATTAAATATTTGTACTCTGAAGAGAATTCCGTAATAGGATACTACTCAATTATCTTAATCGCAAGGAATACTTCTTAGTAGTTAACTTAATTCTTAATAGTCAAAATAACTTTGAAAGATTTTCAAGACTTAACTAAAGTAATTTCGACGCTTATTATGCTTTAGAATTAAACCAGCGGCGTCTCGTTTCGTTTTCTTTTTTTCTCTTTTTGGTTTTTTATAGCACTTGCTGAGAAGTCAAAAGTGACTTAAATCAAAAAAATATGTTTATGATGCATCGATCTTAATAATCCACAACAACTATCATTGGAGTGTGGCCTACCCCTAAAGAATTCGTTAACTAGCTTAATCTCTAATTTTCGCGGTCTCTTATTGAGGGCCTCTACTGTACCCTTTTCCAAGTATTAAAATTTTCAGCAGTGCTTTAGCGTAATTGACGCTTTATTCGTTTCAACGAAAAATTATAAACTACTAGGTATATCTTAGATTTTTTTTTTCTATTTTAACAATACATCAAACCTGTTGCACCCATTTCACGGGTGTTCGGGATGGGGAGAACTGGTCTTTCCTTACGGGTGGTTGAGGACAATTACTCCAGCCTCCTCGTGGGTGACGTTCAAACACTGTCTGCCCTGTTCTACTGGTTGGGGTTTATTTCGAAGGGATCGATCCCCTTGTATCTGTGTTTGATGTCCAGCATCCAAAATTTGTCTGAGGTGGCCCAGCTGTCCCCTGCCGCGTGGAGGCAAGCTGGCACCGCCTAATACACGGCCGATGAGGCGTAGGAAAGTTTGGCCTAAATTATCCTACGTTAATTATTTTATTCACACACTATTTCAAAATAAATTCCTTACCGGAACAGTTGTAAGTTGACACAAAAAAAAAAAATGTGCGCTTCGTGGGCGATGTGCTCCTAGCACGTTTCCTCTTCTCTTCTCTTTTTTTTTTTTTTTTTTATGTCTCGACCCGCACTTTTATGTCGTCTACTTTTATTTCCTTGGATTTTCTTTTACTTTGTTTTTATCGCGCGCACTTGGACTTTGCGACGAGAATTCTACAATTTCTGGCACTACCAGCCACTAATTTCTACTTAATTTTCCGTTTTTTTTCTTTTAACTTTTTCTTCTTGTTAGTCTACCGCTCGTGCTCGTTTTTCGATGGTTAATGACTAGTACTCTATACGATTTAGCCCTAGCCATTTTATCCGTATTTTTTCTACTGGGGCGCACCTCGATCATTACCTTTCCTCGCGGCCATATTTTTTTCTTCGCTCTTTCTCCACAATTTCGAAAGAAGGAACACCTCGTTTCGGCCACGTAATCCATTATTTTCGAACTCTACTATCTGTCTAATTCCCAACAGATGGCATGAGAAACCAAAAAGGAATTATCCTCAGATTACATCGGCGAATTATTTGTTAAAATTTTTCTTTCATTCCATTTTTAATACCCCGAACCTAGTAGGCCACGAGTCCGCAACAGTACTTTCTTGTCGATCATCACACTGATTGTGCTATTGTCATATCAATAAATCTATCACAGTTCATCGATCGCTTTTCAAGGTTAGTTTTTTTATAACTACCTATCCGTGTCCGTCCGTGATTAAGTCCTGTTCTACTTACACCTAAAAAATCATTATCATTTCTCCGCTTGTAAATTGTGGTGTTAGTGAAATTGAAGTCAAATCGTATAGTAGGTATAACTACTTTGCGTTATATAGAGTTGAAAATTTTATTTTTCCATGCAATGATCTTGTTTTCCGGTTGATTCACTTTAAAAATATTTTCTTTAGATTCAAATGTTTCATCGGTGAAATTGAATATTTTCGTTCACAGTTTGTTATTATGAGCGCGAAGAAAAAAAACTATCGGGAGCGGAATATAGGAAAAATGCTAAATATAAGAAGATGCAAGGAAAAAAATGTGCAGATAATATGAAAAATTGGCTTCTCAGGGGGGGTGATCCGCCAGTATCTGCTGCATCTTCCGAAGTTGATATTGAAATAGAGGATGTTTCTCGCATGTTCTCGGGAAAGATCAAAAGGATCAAGATTTTTCACAGTCTGATTTCACAATGCAAACTTCAACATCTTTATCTATGTGCGAAGAGCAACCAGAACCAGAAAAAACAAAGCCAGAATAAGAAGGATCTCAGTCCCCGCACTCGGAGATTTGATTTGACGGACCCAGGCAATTGGCAAGGAGTGCAAAAAATTACTGACCAACAACTATCTTTCTTTAGCAATCAGGCTGTAGTATTAGCAGAAAATCACCCCGAAAGCATTGAATTTAGATCTACTGAACGCAATGGCAGACACTTTGCATTTACATCTTCTGTGTGGTACAGGACGTTTGCTAATTGCGAGAGGGTAAAAAGATTTTGGTTTTCATATTCTAAAAAAAAAATGCAATTTTTTGTTCGTGTTGCAAGATCTACCAGAAACACTTTTCTACTGCCACATCTGCATTGTATTCTAAGGGTTTATTAATTGGAAAAATTTACAGAGAGATTAACCGAACACGAGGTAACTCAAATGCACAAAGAGTGTATGATCGACTGGAAAACACGGGTACAGCAAATGAAATCATGCCAGGGTATTGATCAAGACATTGAGAGATAAATTCACTCAGAGAAAGAAAAATGGAGACAGATCCTGCGTATTGTTATGGATGCTGTATTGTGTATCCACAAATTGCTTTTCTTTTCGCGGGTCGCAAGAATTTCTTAGCGATCTCATCACACAATGTCCTCAGCCTAGTCAAGGTAACTTCTTGAACTTAATTTCCCTGCTCGCCAAACATAATTCACCTCTAAAGTTTCATTTAGAACACTTAAAAAAGAGTATCATATTTATCAAAGACAATACAGAATGAAATAATTGACATAATGGCAAAAACAGTTGAAAATAGCAAGTGAGATCAAAGAAGCCAAATACTACACGATAATGTTCGACTGCACTCCAGATGTATCCCATACAGCATACAGAAGAAATGAGCCATGTTGTTATTCGACATGTAAAAAGAACTGGCGATGTATGTTTCATTGATTTCATAGAAGTTGCTGGAAAAACAAGAGAGGATATTTTGTCAACAGATTTTAGACAAATTAGCTGTTGATGATTTAGATCAGTGGTTCCCAAACTTATTTTTCTCGTGGACCACTTTCAAAATTTTACTGGTTTCGGTGGACCCCTTGCTGCTACATTTCTACCACATTCTTAAAGTCATCAAAAAATAAAAATAGTGTCGCTTCTGAGATCTGTCCCTTTATTATGATAGGTAAAATAAAAACGAAAAATGGTACATTTTATAACACTTAATTTATTAAAAGAATAGAATTACAAGAAAAAATTAATAAGGTAATATAGATTCAGGTCATTTGATGGAGTTCAGGTGTATTTGATGGAGTGTCAGCAAACGATCAATGTTTTTGTTTTTATTTTTGTCAGCAATAACCGCAAATCCCCCCGCTCTGTGATGTTTAATTTGCTTCTTTTTTTTGTTAAGAGGTTTTCAACGGCACTAAAACTCCTTTCGCAAGGTATGACGAGGGAAAAGCTATTCAAAATTTGCTTGCGATTTCTTACAGTCCAGGATATTTTTCGGGTATTTCTGCTTGTAGCCACAATGTTTGGTAGCCTTTTCTAAATTTCACCTTCAGCTCCTCATTGAAGCTTAGCTCGAGCAGCTCCTCTTGTAATACAACATTGGCCACTTAAGTTTCATTAAATGGATTTGTGATCCATGGTGGCATATCCATCGTCAGCATATCTTCAAACCTGGTTTTGAAGTCATCATGCAGGACACTTAAATGTTGACTGTAGGTATGGTTATCCTCATCAATACATTCTATTATTATAGGTATCACAAGGCAGCCTTTGTCAGCACGCGGAAATAGAATTACGGCTTGTAAAGGAAAGAACTAATAAACCGCTAAGACAAATTGGTGTACTCAGTATCGAATACTGATCATATTTGTGTAGGAAAAAATAAAAGTCGAAATCGCAAAATTGTCCATAAAAACGATAATAAAAATTTCATCCAATCAATGAGTTCACGCGCTCCGTGAATTTGCGTTTTTTTTTGTCTGCGGCTTCATTGTTAAAACGTGACAAACTGGCATCGAAGCTCAAGCCCCGCTTTTCCGAAAAGGAAATTTGAGAAAATAGTTACTTCAAAATCAGTTTAAAATGATTGTGAAATTACTGTTTTATAAAATTAGTAGTTATTTGCAAGAAAAATTACAAAATAATTGCTCTGAAATATTTCTTATTCGGCCTTTTTAGAGAGGCAGTGCTTCTCTCGTAAAAAAAAACAATTGAATAAAACGTGCTGTGTTTGTTTTCAAATCGAAAGAGGACAATCAAAATACCTGTAAGTTACTAAGTTACCTATCTATACGAGCAGTTGTGATCAAACGATTAGTACACGTAAAAATATACTTAACTACTATATCAAAAAGAAAGGTAGGTACTTACTTTTCTCCGGCACTAGCAAATACTGATGATATAAATGTTCTCACACCTTTTTTTCGAAATTCCGGAAACAAGTGAATGAGTTCGCCGTTCATGTCTGAACAAGCACTAAGCATTGTCGGGAGGATAGCGCTTTGCAAGTCTGTACACGAAATTGTACGTAATATCGAATACGCAAGTTTGGACAAGTAACAGTCGCCTGCCTTATTGAAATATTATCTGATTAGTTAGGTACTTAAAACAATGTAGGTAGTAGGTCCTTATAAAAACTATGCTTACATTTTTGCTCTTTACTATCAAAAGCAGATAGATTTTCGTGGACCCCCTTTAACATCTTATGGACCCCCATTTTTTGTTCACGCCTACGTAGACCCCCAGCAAGTCTCCCGTGGACCCCTGGGGGTCCACCTGGACCACTTTGGGAAACACTGATTTAGATGATATACGCGTCGGCGACACACGTCAGCGACACGCGTTGGCGACACAAGTCAGCGACACGTGTTGGCGACACGCGTCGGTGATACGCGTTAGCGACACGCGTTAGCGACACGCGTTAGCGACACGCGTCGGCGACATGCGTCGGCAACACGCATCGGCGACACGCGTCAGCGACACGCGTCAGCGACACGCGTCAGCGACACGCGTCAGCGACACGCGTCAGTGACACGCGTCGGCGGCGGCGACCGAAAAAAAACTTTTAAAAAAAATTGAAAAAAGTAGTTTTTGTAATTTTTGGTTTTCTCGAAAACTACAAGTTATTTTGACATCCGGTTTTTGTGTTTGATCAAAAATAAATAAGAGCATTGAAAATATAACAGAAAAATGCTACTTGATTACGTAAAATTTTGAAAAAAAATGGTTTGAAAAAAAAAATTATGTTTTTTCTCAAAATTTTGATTTTTAAAATTAATGTTTCAAAAACCATTCATTTGAACAACTTTATTTAAATTTTAAATTAATGAATTAGTTTTTGGCTTTTCAAAATATATATAGCACGGTTCTGTAGGTATTACCGTAATTTTTAAATAATTTTTTCCATTTTATGTGATTTTTTTCTTCATTTGCTCTCCCGCCTAAACGTGGAAAATGGACCCCCCCCCCCCCCTTATACGATTTTTTAGAAAAATTGATAAAAACTTCAAAAACTAGATTTTTTTAAATGTTGATACCCAGTCTTTTTTTAAGCAACCTACGACTTTTAATATACAAAATTTCGTTAATATCGTGTTACCGATTAACGAGGAAGTCGATTTTGAAAAAAAACGGTACTATGGGAGGCACCGTTTTTAAACTTTTTTCAATCTTTTCTTCCACTGATCAACCTTATATCGCAGCTTATCTCACTCGCAAGTGTATATATGTTAGACTAGCAACGATATATTTTTGTAAGAGTTAAAGGTAACAAAGTGGTCAATAAATATTTTTTTGATTGGACAAAATGTGAAGAACTGTCGCACCTTTCAAATAATTATATTACTTTGCGAGTTTACTCTACGCTTCTCACTACATCCGAAAGCTGTGAGAGAAGTTTTAGCAAACTAAAACTAATTAAAAATTATTTGCGATCTTCTATGAGCCAGGAACGCTTATCCAGTCTTGCAATCTTAGCGATAGAAAATCGAATTGCACACGAATTAAATTATGACAAGGTTATAGATTTATTTGCTGAACGAAAAACTCGAAGTGTAAAATTGTAATTTCAATTGAAAAATGCAATAACTAATTTAATTATAAATTTTTTTACTTTAAGTTCTGTACTGTGCTTTTTTTAAAATGTATATCCTACACGTCTGTAAATAAATAGGATTAGCACAGAAAAAACAGCGGTGGAATTATTATTTCTGGAGGGCTTATGTCCAGTTGTCAATCAATTAGTGGACATCTGATGAAATTTTAAAGATGATAAAAGTAAAAATAAACATAGGTTGGTAGGGGCGGCATTTTTCAGTATTTGCCCCGTCTAAAAAAAATTTAAGAAATTGAAGGGGCTGTCCACAGAATAGGACAAACAGCAATAACGCTTTTAAAACAGATAGAACGAAACATATTAAAAGTTAGATATTCTTTTATGCAGGAACTGCAAATCATAGATTTTTTACCTTTTCAGCAAAATTAAAACCCAAGACATCAAAGTTACGAAAGTTATACCAAGGTGTAAGCGTCAGCCTATGCCGAACTCCGCAAAAAAGTTGTATCGGCAAAATATTTACCAAGAGCGTAGCGAAGGAGAGTGGTTTAAAGGAAGGAGTGGCTTAAAATTCTTTTTTACTTAAAACACAGAAGAAGGTTACGAAGATACGAGTATATGTAACTTCCTTCGAGGTTAAAAAAATTCTTAAAAAATAGCAAAGTAGCAGAAAATAGCTACTATCTGGCATCACTTTAATCTTTCTGATTGGTTGTAGTGAAAAGCTATTTTCTTATTTCTTTCATGTTTCTATACAACTCTAGATGGCCATAGCGAATTTGGTTCTGTAACCAAATGATAGCGAAAAGCTACTTCATTGTTTTTCTATACAGCGCTAGATGGCCTACAGCTAAAGCTACAAAAAAGCATTTTTTTCTGTTTAATTACTTGAGAGATTTTTAAAAAATGCGGTGTAACACCGCATATTTTTTGACTCATACTGTTTTTATACTTGAAAAGCTACTAAAAAGCATTCGTTTCTGTCAAATGACTTGAGAGATTTCTAAAAAAAATGAGGTGTAACACCGCATATTTTTTTACTCGTACTGTTTTTATATTTGAAAAGCTACTAAAATGCATTCGTTTCTGTCAAATGATTTGAGAGATTTCTAAAAAAATGCGGTGTAACACGAATCTACTCCATTTATTTCCACTCATTATTTAAAATGCGGTGTAGTGGTTATTCAAAAGTGCGGTGTAACACCACATAAACGAACTACATCGTGAGTGCATTTAGACACGTCCTTTCTTAAATTGTCAAAAAGTGATGTCAAACTTGAGAATTGTGCTTTACTGTAGAACATTTTTTTTTTTAGAATATGACCAAGAATCACACCCCAAAGGATAATACGCGAAGTACGGTACACCCTGTATATACATTACATTAGAGTGGTCCTTAACCCTAGTTTACAAACTGGGGTCCATTTGGACCCCAGAGCATGTTTGAACACTCATAACTTTTTTGTTTTTAATTTTTTTTAAATGGGATTTTTACTCAGTGAACAAAATTCAATTTTTTATTCATTTCTTAAGTTGAAACGATTATCAGATGTTTACAGATTTTTCTGCGATTTTTTTGTGAAAAGAACCCGTCCACCCGAACTGGGGTCCATTTGGACCCCAGTACTGAAATTCTATGAAAAATCATATTTTTTCTAATAAATAATTATTTTATTTTAAAAGCAGCCTAGTTTATGTTTAGAAGAATTTAACTTGAAGTTGTGGGCAGTTTCGGGAGACATTTAACACATATGGTTCTAGTGTGGCAAGGGCAACAACATCTGCCACATCCATCGCAGGTGGTTCTGGTTTTCTTGTCATCTGCTCTTGGGCAAAGGTGACATCTACCCCTTTTACAAGAGAGCCTTTCGGGGACTGTTGGTAATACTTCCTGAACTCTCCCCAAAATACAGAGAGCATCCAATGCAGATTTTCCTATGCCAGATTGTGTTGCAGAGGTTGTGAACGGTGATTCAGTTCTGACTCAACCAGTTCCTCCGCTAATTCGATGAGTTTATCAATTCTGAACAAATTTTTGTTTCTTCTAGGCGGATTGAAGTGTCGAAAAATGATAACAGTTGCTAGGGCTGCTACGTCCAGTAAGTTGTAGAATACAACCATCGGCCAGCGATTTGTTTTGCGTGTACATGAATAAACTGAGACCATTTGGTCGAATACATAGACTCCACCTTTGGTGCTGTTATAATCCAGTATCATTGCAGGCTTACTTTGATGACCGGAAGTGGCTTTCTCACAGTTATGTTTTGATAGCAATACCTCTTGTTTGTTTGGCTTCGGACCATAACTCACCAACGCCATTTTTCCAGAAAATCCAAAAATGGATGAGTGGACTGGACGATACTGTTTTTTGTTATTGACCTTTACAGGCTCATTCTGCTCATCAAGAACCTCCTTCGCTACAAAAGGTTAAGGCAAATCTCTTTTGTTTTTCCGAATCGTGCCAAGAATATTGATCTTCTTATCCAGCAACTTCAATGCCAAATCCACCGACGTAAAGAAATTATCAATAGTGAGGTTGCGTCCAGAATTGAAATATGATGGCATCAACGACATCACCACATCATATCCACGACCAAGTCCTGTACTTTGGTCAGAGCTACCAGTGTAGACAGAAAACTTCAGTGGATAGCCCGTTGAGCTTTCATACATCCACCTAAAGTTCAAGCCATTTTTGGCAGGCTTGCTTGGCATGTATTGAGGAAATTCAATCATTTTTACCTGAACAAAGTGAAATAATGACTATTTTTTTCTTTTGATAGGCGGACTGGCAAGAACATTGATATGCATCAATATTACAATCAGTAATAACGTAAAACAGACATATCGAAAGGGATAAGCGGGAATCCCAGATTTGCAAAATTAGGCAATTTCCATCGTTTTTGAAATTGAAAAATTTTATTGCTGACCTCCTACATACCTGCATAATGACATCTCTGCTTAAATTTCTTTATCCCTGCTATATATAATACTTAGAAACAATTCATACAATAGCCAGAAGAACTATAACTGAACAATATAAGTCAGAAATCAAAAAAATTTCGAAGAAAAAATCGTGGGGTCCATTTGGACCCCAGTTCGGGTGGACACGACTTTTGCCGGTTTGTAAACGAGGGTTAAAGTGGTTAGGTCGGAGTTTTAATGAGTGCACACCTCACAAATGTTGCAAATAAATAAAAAAAAAAATTCCCAAAATTTCAAACCCTATCTCAGTTTTAACACGTACACGACCTGTACTTTTTTCTATTTAAATAACATATGATTTTTTTTATGTTTAAGTTTTTTTTGTTTAAGCAATATACATAGCACCAAAAAATCCGGTCACGATTTTTTTCTCATCGGAAAAAGTTCTACTTTTTTTTAGGAACTTTTCCAACTTCGAAAAACAAAATGGCGAAACAAATAAAAAAATAAAATTTTTCAGACCGCCATATTTGTTTCGCCATTTTGTTTTTCGATTTCGTTCAATTATTTTGAGCCCAACAAATTTTTCGACAAACATTTTTGTAGAAAATTAAATTTCCTTTAAAAAAGGTCATTTTTAAAACTTTTGTCAGACAGTCCCTTTTCGAGTAATCAAGCTTTGAAAAATGGTATGTTTTTTTGATTTTGCTCTTTTATTTTTAACTCACGTACAAATCAATATGTGAAAAATTGCAGACGTGTTCCTTAAAGGAAATTAAATTTTCTAAAAAAACTAATCTTCTTGCATTTTTTCACAAAGTGCTTCCTTCAGAAGTTATTCGCGATTAAAGAAAATCGCGATTAAAATAAAACCTTCTCGTTTTTTTTCGTTGTTGATTTATTTACTTAATGTAGCAAACTGATAGTCGACATCATGGAAAATCATTATTTTATTAATTATTACTTTTGAAGAAAAAAATTGTACATAGATTCTTAAACCATAGTAAACTTTAATGCAGAATAAATTATAGATTTCTAAATAAAATTGAGTTCTTAAATTGTTAGTCATTTAAACATTGATTATCGCGTTTCATTCTTCTTCTTTTCATTTCCGGCGTTACGAGTAGTGATCTTGAAGCGATCACAACTCTCCCACTTTTCTGCTTCACACTAGTGATCCGCCTGTGGGGTACGCCGCGTTGACCCCAGAAAGCGTCGGCAAGCCTCCCGGTTTTGGATTGTTCCATGTCTGAGGCCAACCAAATGCTGCTGTTTTTGCATTTGCTTGTACCAGGAGTGTTTTGGCCTGCCTTTTCTTTTTCGTCGCGAATTTGTTGAAACGTTGTACGATATTGCCTTTTGGGCGGGGTTCTGCGGATCTCTCCTTTGAACATGACAATACCAACTGAGCCGGTCGTGCTGAATTTTGTCCAAGATTGTACTTTTGACATGAAGGCTTCCACGGATCTTAGTACTTCTAATTCGATCAAGCTTTGTTACTCCTGCTGTCATCCGAAGCATCTTCATTTCGGCTGCCGTCAATTTGCTCTCATACTTTTTGTACATTGTCCAACATTGTGAACCGTATGTCAGAGCTGGACGGACAACTGCTGTGTAGAGTCTTCCTTTCAGCTTAGGGGCATTTTTGAATCACAGAAGATAACGGAGTTTTCTCGCCACTTCATCCACCCTACGCTTACTCGATGATTGATGTCGTCATCACAAGTTGCTTCACTATTGATCATAGATCCCAGATATTCAAACTTTTCACACTTGGGAAGCACATTTCCATTCAAATAAATGTCTGGAATAGACTTGTCTGGATCAGAAAAAGGGCAGCACAGGTATTCAGTCTTTTTAGCGCTAATACGGTACCCATTTCCTTCCAGAACATCAATCCAAACGTCAAGTGCTCTTTGCAGGGATGTGCGAATCTGACCGTCGTGACGAACAGACTAACTTTCATTGTAGCGAAAAAAATTCAGTGCTGTACCTTAACCGAGACGGCTATTGCCGCTCATTAAAAATTTTCCTTGAGACAGTGACTCTAAACAAAAGTGAAAATTGGTGATAAAACAAATAAAAATTTTCCAGCATTAATGCTGGAAACTGAAAAAATTGATGAGAGTACAAGTACATCTCAATTAAGTGCATGTGATTTCCCTGCCAATCAAAAAAATCATAAACCGAATCTAGCTGAAACCGGTTTACAGTCTGCAAATGAATTCGCAAACAATAGTTCTCTTTTAAATCCGAACCCCACTAAAACAAACAATTTAAAGAAAGGCGCAGAATTATCTTCGCCAACATCTCCAAACCGAAGCATTAATCCGGCAAAATTTTTTGCGACTATGATGAATGACGACGGCGACGATACCAATGATAACACCTTAGGGTGGACAACAGTCATGAGCAATTTAAAGAGAGCAGCAAGCAGCTACCAGCCGAGACGTTTGAGAAATCAACCAGATGAGTCATCTACAACCGAATCGAGCCTATCAAAAAACAAATTCTTTCCTCTGGTGAACTCAGAAGGAAACCCGTTTGATGTGACAGTAGATAAGAGCAGCACAGATACCTCAACCAAAAACAAAACAAATGAGCAGCCTAGTCAGAATGTAGAAAATAATATTTTAAACGCAAATTCAATGCCTAGTGCTAAAAAAAATGTAAATTTTTGCCCCCCGATATTTATTTTTGGTGCTAATTGCACACTTATTAATGATTTGATAAAGCTTGCAGCTACTGAATGTAATATTATGGATTTAGAACATAAATATGTTAATATGGGTTATCGTAAAACAAAGGTTTATGTTAGCCACTCTGCTGTTCATAAACTTATAATTGATCGCCTTCGCGGTACAGGCATAGGAGCATATTCCTTTCCTACGAAAGACACAAAAAAAGTTTCGATTTTGTTGAAAGGTCTTGATGGGGATACCCCAATTAACAAAATTGAAAAGGCACTGAGTGACATGGTTCCCAATGTAAGAATAAGCAAGGTTTCCCCTTTTACAACTAACAGAACTAAAGAATTGAATTTGAAACTAAATATGTTTGTCGTGCAGTTAGAGGTAGGAGAGTCCATTAAGGATCTAATATGTGTTAGGTATCTTCTTCGCCAGCGTGTTTATTGAAAAAAAAAACGTAACCAGGTTGTGCTACGCTGCTACCGCTGTCAGCGGTTTGGTCATTCTGGAGAATGTTGCGCTTACGTTAGCCGTTGTGTTCTTTGTGGCGAAAACCATGACTCTAGTGATTGCATAAGTGCGTTCAAAACCCTACGGGAAAAAAATGAAGAGGTTCCAACAACTAAATGTTTAAATTGCCAAGAAACTGGCCATGCAGCCAGTTATCAAGGTTGTCCAGCTTACATTAAATATAAAGAAAAGAAAGTATCTTACTCTCAAAAGGCTAAGGAAGCGGTAAGTAACATAAGGTTTAACGTTGAAGAATCGGTCTATAATTTTACTAAGCCCAATATTTCGTTCGCTGATAAATTAAAAGCCCCGGCTATGCAATCGCGCTCCCACTCTGAGGCTAAAAGTAAAAACCACCATGAAAAGCAACCTCTTTCAGGCGGACTGAACAATTCAACTGCTCAAAAAGGTGAACTTAACGATTTTCTAAACGAAGCAAAAAAGTTGTTCAATATTTCGTTCGTAGAACTTTTAACCAAAATACGGCAATTCTGGCCTAAATATAAACTGATCCAAAACCAAGAAGAAAAAATGTTTTCTTACTTGGAGTTTGTGGCATC